>CM034359.1:88914650-89250363 GCA_019925275.1 Mytilus edulis | reverse complement strand
TAACTGGACCTCTCCTGAAAATAAACAGACATTAACTATAGCTAGACTGTTCAACTCATATAGACCCTGGAACCTGTACCTAACTGGACCTCTCCTGAAAATAAACAGACATTAACTTTAGCTAGACTGTCCAACTCATATAGACCCTGGAACCTGTACCTAACTGGACCTCTCCTGAAAATAAACAGACATTAACTTTAGCTAGACTGTCCAACTCATATAGACCCTGGAACCTGTACCTAACTGGATCTCTCCTAAAATGAGCAGACATTAACTTTAGCTAGACTGTCCAACTATTATAGACCTTGGAACCTGTACCTAACTGGACCTCTCCTGAAAATAAACAGACATTAACTTTAGCTAGACTGTCCAACTTTTATAGACCTTGGAACCTGTACCTAACTGGACCTCTCCTGAAAATAAACAGACATTGTTATTTCTATCAAACAAACTTTTATCTTCTATAAATATACAGACATTGAATGTTCTAGCAAATCATAGCCTCCAACATATAATAAAGCTCATATTCCCAGACTTTGACTTTTTTAGCAAACCAAAGTCTCTAACATATAAAGCTTATATTCCCTATTCCATGTAACTTTGATGGTTTCAGTTTTACTTATTCATAACTCTATTGTCCTCTCAACATGCTCAACAAATTCAATAGATATTTGTCTTCCTTTGTAGACTTTTTACTGTGGATTACTGTCAATGGATATTAACTAAATTTCTCAATCAAAGCACGAAAGCGCTGTAAAGGCAGTTAATTACAGGTTGTGTGTATTTCTAGTCCAGTTATATCATTATTTTCCATAGAACAGAGGTGGTTTGTAGTATTTAAGATTTAGAGTTCTCTTGTACCTAGTTCACCTATATCTATAGTTTACTGTTTACAGTATATTTTCTGTACCTCGCCATGAAATGCATTTTTAAGACATAAGAACTTTTCCTTTTTAATGTAAATAAAACTATTTTTAATTATTGATTATATACACATATTCAATTACTCCTATCCTATGAAAAATAATTCACAAAGATTGACTAGTCTCCGTTTTGTGTGTATTGCTAGAACATCAAGTAACATAATGGTTAATGTACATAGTAACATGTCAACTCTTTTGAAGACAGAACTTTTTTAAAATTCTCCCTCCAAGCAAAATTATTTTTCAGTATAAACATGATAAAGTTATCTACCTGTATTAATGACCTAGAGACTCTCAAGAGCCTGTGTCGCTCACCTTGGACGGTCTATGTGCATATTAAACAACGGACACATATAAAATGACAAAATTGTGTTTTTGATGATGGGGATGTGTTTGTAGATCTTTCTTTACTGAACATTCTTGGTGCTACAATTATCTCTATCTATAATAAACATGGCCCAGTATTTACAGTTGAAAATATTTTTTAAAAATTAACAAAAAATACAAAAATTTATGAAAATTGTTAAAAATTGACTATAAAGGGCAATAACTCTTTAAGGGGTCAACTTAAAATTTTGGTCATATTGACTTATTTGTAGATCTTACTTTGCAGAACATTATTGCTGTTTACAGTTTATCTCTATCTATAATAATATTTAAGATAATAACCAAACTCTGCAAAATTTCCTTCAAATTACTAATTTGGGGCAGCAATCCATCAACGGGTTGTCAGATTTGTCTGAAAATTCCTGGGCAGATAGATCTTCACTGAAGAGACAATTTCACCCATGTCAGATTTGCTCTAAATGCTTTGGTTTCAGAGTTATAAGCCAAAATCTACATTTTACCTGTATGTTCTATTTTTGGCCATAGTGGCCATCTCGGTTGGTTGACCGGGTCTAACCACACATTTTTTAAATTAGATACCGCAATGATGATTTTGGCTAAGTTTGGTTAAATTTGGCACAGTAGTTTCAGAGAAGATTTTTTGTAAAAGTTTATGGACGACGAAACCAAGTGATGAGTCAGGTCAGGTGAGCTAAAAGGAGTTTTTAATCAAGGTAACAATGACATCTGGTGGCCATAAAAGCTGTCTCATTAGCATTTTAACCACTTCCCATATTTGCTTTTAAGACAATAGAAGAAAATTATTCAATGCAAAAACAAAACTTACTTGTAAATATGAAATTCTCTTTACAGTATGAGTTTTTCTCATTGTTGGAGATTGTACAGTAGTACAGTCCTGTAACTTCTTCTACCCATTTCTTATCCCCTTTAGTTTGATAAACTCACAGAATATCATATATTTACATTGTGCCACATCTCCTTATTTTTATATGCATTACAATAACATGAACAATTGTAATTCAAATCTATATACATGTATCAAAGCAAAATGAATTTCACTACTTTCATTCATGCATCCTTTGGAAAAATATAAGTTCTAAAATGACACAATATATGTTTATTTATATAAAAATAATATTTAGTTTTCGACTCTTAACAGGTATAAACAAGAATGTGTCCCCAGTACACGAATGCCCCACTCGCACTATCATTTTCCATGTTCAGTGGACCGTGACATTGGGGTAAAAACTCTAATTTGGCATAAAAATTAAAAAGATCATATCATAGGGAACATGTGTACCAAGTTTGAAGTTGATTGGACTTCAACTTCATCAAAAACTACCTTGACCAAAAACTTGAACCTGAAGAGGGACAGACGGACGGACGAACGGACGAACAGACGAACGGATGCACAGACCAGAAAACATAATGCCCCCCTACTATCGTAGGTGGGGCATAAAAATGCACAGCTGTGTCATGATTTGCGAAATCTGTGCTGAAAACATAGGCATTTATGGTGTTTGAGTAATTCCATCTGTGAAGCTCAACATTAGCTCGTCAGTTGGTGGTGGACAGTTATAAATCTTTCCTGCAGGATGAATGTACATCTGTTCAGGAAAACCAATTTCACAAATCAAAACTTTCCTCTAGATTTCTCCTACAATATTCATCCAGTTTAGTTCTTTTGGTTTAACGGGACACCGTCCTGATTTTTAATTTTGTAAACCATTCAGTCTCTTGCTTACAAATGGTGCATGAAAATAGGATGGGAATGCATGGCAGTAGACAAGTCTCTATAAAGTGGGTATGTGCCCTGAAAAAAGTTTTATAACATTAGCTTTTTTGAAACTTGTGAAAGACTTGTGCAACACACATACCTAAATAACTATAACATAGGTGGAGAGCATCATTCATGTCAATGTTTTGTTCCTGTTTACATTGTCATTGATATTTTTCAAGAAAGCCCGAGGCATAGCTCATGAATTCTTGTCATTACAACCGAAATTTACATAATTACTGCTAAAATAATTATCAGTATAATATATCTCTTGTAGAAAAACCATACAATTGTAGTATTAACCAAAAAATGTCAAACAGATGATATTGAATCGTAATCCCAAAAGTTATGACGTCTTGAATTCACCCCCCTTTTTATTCTAAAACGATAATTGCGGTTGCAAACAGACTTTGGTTTACTTGCATGGCGATTATATAAATAACAGTATATATTTCTTAAAGAAAATAAAGTTTTACCATGAATAGTTTCCTGAACGTAGTCGTTTTCAGTAAAATGTGCCTTGCAAACAACAGCTGATTGATATGGGTTCTACGATTGCATCGCACATGACAATCTACGTTTGAGCCATGGCGTTGATCCAACTTTTCCTTCTTATTAAGTCATTTAGAAATGCAAGTCCTCCTCTTAAATGACACTCAGGTACACACCAACAAGGACTAGGCATCGTTAATTGTGTGATTGTTTTGCAGTGCAAAAACGGAAGTTAAGGACGGAACTGACTGGTCTAACTGACTAATAAGAGACAAGAAGAATTTTAGAGACAAACAGCGACAAGAAGTTTAATTTAGTGACGAAGCGACAATAACTAACAAGGGACAAGCGAATCGTAATTCTCTCACGAGGCTATTCTCATTTGATGTGATAGGGTGAAGCTACACCTATCAAATATGTCCCTATGAAAAAGAAGAATTTCACTGTTAGAAAGGAAATGATATTGCATGGTTTTGATTCAATAAATTCTTTAAAAGGAAATTGAATTTTTTTTGTTTTGATGGCCAATTTTTAGCGTGTGCATAAAATATATATTTTTTTTATATCTAATAAAAACTAATCCCTTTCTTCTTAATAAAAACATATTTTTATCTATCATTGTACAGTAATATAAAAAATGTTTTATAACCGCCCCTATAATAAAAAATAATGCATGTGTTTTTTTAATATCTATGGGGAATAAGTTGTTGCAATGACATTTTTTTTATTTATGTATAGTCGCTATATAGTCTTCTTGACGCTTCTTCTCGCTAAATTAATTATATTGTCGCTTCTTATCGCTATTTTAATTTTATTGTCGCTTCTTATCACTTTTTGACACTTCTTGTCTTTAATTAGTGGAACCCTATTCAGGAACGATAATTTCATATTTTACATAACTGAGACCAAAATAACTATAACGTCATACGGCTTCACGTACAGAAATACTTTAAATTGTATATTATGCAATATAATTCACGGTCAGTCGACTTTTAATTATAATATCATGTTATATCAACGAGTGAAATGATTTTAAAATATCTTTAGATCGCAAATAGTACTCGAAATTGAACGGACCTCTTTCCACACGGAATTCGAATAATGTTAGTTTGTAATGAGATTGTCTGCTTATAATGCAAAAGACACATTAATAAACAGATTTTAAAAACGAACAATACACACTGATCGTTTCTTTATTTCCCAATGTAAATGAAAGGAACAAAAACAAATACATACCACAAAAAGTAGAGGAGAAATTTAAACATTTCCGGATCTATTTCTTGCAAAATGACCCCCAGCAAAGATTTGCGTAAGGAAAGATGAACCTCATGACTTGAAAGTCAGGCCTTAAAGCACTGCCTTTAAAAAACGTTTATCCCAAATTTCCCTTTAATCATATGTGAAAATATGGTCTATCACTGCCTATCTCACATCATCTTTTATTTTTATATGTCATATAATGTGGATATAATGAGTCTATGGTGGTTAGTTGTTTCATTGGCAATGATACCACATCTTCTTATTATATTTATATATACCTATTAGGAAGCCATGTAGCTATCATCAGACTATCATTTAGCAGGAAGGCATGGACTTTCTGTATCTGTGTAAATGATTCAGCATCAAGCTCAGCTAAGTCTCCATTGTGTATCAAATGTCGTCCTGGAACTTCAGTAACACTCTGTCAATAAATAATAAATCATTCAAAAAAGATTTTGTCACTTTCTACCTGGATTATTTAATTAATTATACTAATCATTGGATATCTTAACGAGACTGATTTTCTTGCTTGAGCTGGTACCAGGAAAGTGAGAAAAGCAATCAAATTGAGATGACCAATGATGCTCTGTTTATTGCTATGTTACCTATGATGACGTTGTTAATTTCATTGAAAATGGCATGTGTGCCCTTAGTTTCTTGCAATAATTTTTCATATCTCTCTACTGTGTTGAGAATATTTTTTTTCAGTCAGTACAATCAAAAGAAAACTTCATTAAATAGCAATAGCAGGTCTTTCCCTGAAAACAGAATGTTGACACCTTTTATTATTTTTCTAACTACCAGTTTTTATCATAATTTTATCAAGTGGTAGTTTGTATGTCTTGTTTTATAATTGTGTGGAAATTAACTTGGTATAACTATATTTGATAGAAATGTGTTCTATAAGCATGATAAACAAAGCAATGACTTACAGAACAGCCTTCAACTTTCTCCAACAGAAATGCCAGATTTTTCCTGGTATCCTCCTCTGGATTCTCTTGGGTTTGTTCTTTGGGCTGCTCAACAATAGCTATAAAGTAAAGTCCAAAACAAATATTCAATTTTTTCTACATTTCACAATGTAAGTCAAAGGTATGAATCAATTGGCCTTGTAAGAAAAATCAGTCTGAAAATAAAATTGACCAAAATATTATACTAGCCCTTTAATAATTATTAAAATAGACAGTGTTGTGAGATCTATTAATTGTTTGCAGTACAGAGAACAAGGACTTCTCTAAATGACAAAATAATTGATTTACGGTACCTAAAGACATCCATTGACAAGGACATTTCAACATTTATTTTGTGGTATTAATTTACTTTTTTTTTTAATTCTATATGATCTAAACCTTTTTAATCTACCAGTTGTTCTATTAGAAGCTGTGTTGTTTGGTTGTTTAATCTTTAACTTTAAGCTATCAAAATAAACCTAGATGCAGATTACATTAAAATTTTGCATTTAACTTACTAAAACTCATATTTGATACTTTCATGTCAGACTTAAACATATTCAGCTATTTTCTTGACCCAGCTGAATTTCATAGTTTTGTTGTTCAGATGTTAGCAAGTTAATGATGTGGTATTAAGCTAAACCAACCTTTATCACTAACTAGTGACATCTCCATCATGGATGACATCAAACTTTTCTCCTCTGTCAGAATGTGACTCAGCTGGTACATCTCTCCTTCCAAAACTGTCATCAAAATGTTAATTTAAATTAGAGAAATATGTACATTTGGTCAGGCTACAAAATTAATTTCTTGACATACATTTACAAAATAGCAAGCCCCTTTTAAGAACGGAAACTTAGGTTTTTAAACAGTCAGGATCACTTATTTTTGTTAGCCTCACCTTGAAACACCAATGCACTTCATTACTGGATAATGAATAAAGTTAATATTAAAATGTCCAATTTTTTTCTGAACTATATTAAAATAACCTTTTCAGACTTGGCACAACAAAACATTTATATATCGGACTTGTATGGAATATATGACCATTTTGGAAGCACTGGAATAAACCAAACCTCTGTTAATGTGATGGGAGATAAAAAAAAATAACAAATATATATGCTTAGTTCAAGGGGAGTCAGAGATAATTATAATAGACACTGCTGCAAATCAGGCAAATTCTTAAGAGTAAAATCAAATTACAAAGCTATATAATTTGCAGTTTATAAATGGCAAATAAAAAATTTAAAAAAGTAACAAAAAATAAGATACAGCAGTTTTATGGCAATAAAAAAAATCTTACTAGAAATTTCCTTTGCAGTTTCTATGAACTGTGAGTAATTTTTGTACACATTATGTTTGAGAGCATGAGCTGTTTCGTCAGATAATATCTGGATCTTTTGTTTCATGACCAACAACTGATCTTCTCCATTCTCTGTCTGTTTACTGACAACTTAAATAATAAAACAAACTTATATTACAAATTTCATTGAATTTTGATCAAATACATGAATGTTCTCTTCATAAATGTTGATATTCCTCCTGTGTCAACACACTTTATATTTTTCTCTGTTTGAAGTGTTTATGGTCTTGTTTTCAAATGCATGTTTATATGCAGATAATCATCATTGTTACAAAGTTTTATGGATTGATATCCCTCTCAAAGACACGATACTTCATTTGTTCTTGTATCTTTGATCTATGTTGGTCATTCTTTCTAACATGTTTAATGAAACAAAGCAATGCCAACTCTTTCAATTTGTCTTTTAGTTTTAAAGAGATCAGTTGAAGATTTCTGATCAGGGCTATACAGAAACTTAACAAACAACACATTAATACTTACTCCAGACTCAACGATTGTACATAATTTAAAAAACAACATTGGGATTTTATTGTAAATGCCTTTGGGGACTAAATTTGTAATGTCACCATGTGTAGTCCTGTATAGTTTAAACGTTTCATGAAGGAACCCAACTCATATATGGACAAGAAGATACATCTGTGGTTCTCACCTGTGAGGTTGAAAATGATCGTTTTGTTGTGATTATGAATTGCATTTGGTCAGATTATATGTTTTCGTACGTCATATGGGATCCTGCTATGCTAGCTGCAAAACCATAGCTCTTAGGTAAGGACCTATTAAAGAGCTATGGTTCCACAGCTATGGCTATCTGAGACTACTGTACATAACAGTTTTAGTAGTTTAACTGAATTTTAATGTGCGTATTGTTATGCGTTTACTTTTTTACATTGGCTAGAGGTATAGGGGGAGGGTTGAGACCTCATAAACATGTTTAACCCCGCCACAATTTTGCGCCTGTCCCAAGTCAGGAGCCTCTGGCCTTTGTTAGTCTTGTATGATTTTTAATTTTAGTTTCTTGTATATAATTCGGAGTTTAATATGACGTCCATTATCACTGTACTAATACACATATTTTTCAGGGGCCAGCTGAAGGACACCTACAGGTGCAGGAATTCCCACTACATTGAAGACCCATTGGTGGCTTTCGCCTGTTGTCTGCTCTATCGGTCAGGTTGTTGTCGCTTTGACACATTCACCATTTTCTTTCTAAATTTTATTACAGTTGCTATGCATGTTATTCAATAAAAATTGTGATGTCACAATGCATTCTTAGTAGTACGATAACCCTTGAGAGAAGTATTCCTACTTTCTAATAGCGAGTTGGGTTTAAGTTGTTAGAGGATACACAGGGGCGCATATCATAGTTATTTTAGGGCGGAAATATAAATACATTTGTATATATATATATATGCCAGACTAGTTAACGTTCTACAGTGTTCGCGGTACCCACAGGCTCTTGTTTCTATCCAACTCAGACATATGCATCTAATCCTTACAATGATCAGGATCAAAATCCTGCTTAGACAAAACTCTTGCCAATCCATGTTCCACTCTACCCTCCATTTTGTCTTTTTTAATAATTACTAAATCCAAACCGTTGTCGGTACAACACTGGAAAACCCCCAGTATATTTTGTAAACGACTTTTGGGTTGGCCGAATAAAACGTAAAGCCCTATTTGATTGGTTTATGCGGGTCTCACTAATTAGCGACAACAAGCGTTAAGAAGCGACATGAAGCGACAGCAAGAATTATTTTAGCGACAAGAAGCGACAAGAAGACTATTTAACGACAAGAAAACAATTTTTTTTATTAGACATAAAGAAATTTGTATTTAATGTTTTTTTTAAATATACGAGCAGATATGTCTAATTATATCTAAATTATTTATTATATAGATAGACGAAGAAATGAAACATTTGTGAGGAAGAAAGAGATTGTGAAGTTTATATTAGTATATTGGTAGATGAAGAAATTAAACATTTGTGAAGAAGAAAGAGATTGAGCTTCTTTTTTTTATTTATAAATATGAAGAATATGTATAAGATAATGTATGTATCTGTTTTCATCAAAGTCGAAGTATGAATAAACGAATGGAGATAACCAAACTCCATACAGCGTTATCGTTCGGGTCATACTTCCCTTTCTCTACAAGAAGCGTAGCCAGATGTCACCACTGTTTCGGAGTTTGGGAGATAACGTGACGCAAGGACGTATAACTAACATACGTCCTTGCGTGACGGTACCCAAATTGCACCTATTTTGACAGTTTTTTCAACTAAGTTTTTTTATGATGAGGGCCCTCATGGGGTTTTTGATTATGTGATTACTTGGCCGTTTTTTTAATGATTATTTGATTATTAAGCCAAATATTTCATGATTATTTGATTACCTAGGACTGTATTTTTAGTTTATGATTATTTGATTACTAAAGATAAGCAAATATTTAATGATTATGTGATTATATTGGCAAAAAAATGGTGATTATGTGATTACTAGGACCCCCCCATGAGGGGCCTCTATGATCAAGACAAAAATTTCCATTTTGTGTTTATTTTGTAGCCGTATCCTTCTTTATTATAAAGGTACACCAATTTGATTATCAATCCATAAGGAATCATAGAAAAATTGGTCTGAACTTACCTCCAAACCATCCAAGATTCTGTAATGAGGAGTACCCAAATTGCATCCATGCTTAAATTTGCATCGTCAAAAGTCGATTAACAGAGCTTTTTTTTTTTTTTTTTTTAAATATTTTGAACAATTGGATATTTGTCCATGCTTACTCTTCATTTTTTAAGAAAAGGATACTTGAAACGTATTGTATTTGTTAATCTTAAAAAGATGACGTTTTGATGACGTCGCATGGCGACGTTTCAGTACATTTTGCTTTTTCAGTAAACACTTCATCTGTTGATAAATATTGTAAACGTTTTGTGTATATCTAAATATTTTTACCTATGTTGAAAGACGTGCATAGTTTCAAATCATAAAAATACCATTTTTTTAGTCTCTAGGAAATCTTGTTAGATTTTCGCTGATATTTTTTATAAATAGGTGCAATTTGGGTACTCGGTGCAATTTGGGTACCGTTACGTTATATATATGGAGCGGGCATAATGGAATATAATATTTTGATTCATTTGCTTAATACTATGCTCTAAGTGCACTCTTGTTATGTCAATTCGATGCTTTATTTGTAGAACTCTCAGCCACGCTTTGCCATCTTTATTATTTAAGCGTGTTTCCAGACCCCGGCCACGACGAGACGTGGTTCTACCTTGGGGTCCATATAATTTTTTTTTATTCTTAATTATTTTTAGTCATTATATAGTAATATGTACATTCCTATCTAACATAATATTTATACATTTTGTACATGGTGGTCCCATTTTGATAAGCCGTGGATTTTTACCACTAAGGTTCACTGTATTTTTGCCCTTTTTGAAGTTGTAGTTTTAGCAGTTTTAATACGTTTCCGTTGGCAAGGTTTACGTGCACATGCACTTGTTTTGGGGATTGTCAGCCCACCATCTGTCTAAGTGGTGGACTCTGGGATTTCGTTTAACTTTCTCCCATGTAAAAGCCTTTTCTTTCTCCGATTTTATCTGCCATAGAGCTTATACTAAACATAAAAGTTGAATGGCTTCAGTCAGCCTGTTAGAGCAAAGGAAATGCACACTCTATAAAATTGAAACAAAAACAAAAAAAGGTCAACTTTCCTTTGAAGGATTTATTGAAACAAAGACATGACAGTATAATTCATTGTTCTTGATAGGAACAACATTAGATGTGGCTTCACCCTAAGGTAATAACAGTACACACAATGTGGAACATCAAATGAGATTAACGAGGCGCGTGTCCCCTGTTTTATTGCTACAATAACATCCAATTAACACCTTCAACTTTGTACACGCGTCAGACTATACAATTACACGCGCCAGAATATACAATCATTGTAATTAGATAGTGAACACCTGTTGAAAACTCAAGATTGTCATTAATTTCCTTTCATCTTCAATCAATATGCATAAACATGATAAATATCGTTAAGTTCCAACCATGTACTTAGGTCCGAAGCTGCACATAACTCATTACAAACAAAGATTTATTTCGTTTCAAGCCATTGTTTCCTTACTAAACTATGTATTCTACTTACTAGTACACTTGGTACAATCAAAAACCTCAGCTGATAAAAAAATTGTTCAAATAAGGCCTTTGAAAATAGTGGAATAAATTCAAAAAGTCAAAAAGTACTTGATAAATTGCATGCTTATAATTGGTGCTTTTGATTTTTCTACCCTATATACCACTTTGCCTCATAGTTTTATTAAGAAAAATTCACACGCCTCATTAAATGGTCATTTAGAAAAAGTCAGAATATTCAAACTCTTTTAGGTCACTTTTTTGATTAGCAACAAAGGGAGCTTCAGTCAATATATATAAACAATACACCAACGTTTCATGAGAACTGCTGAAAACATTTTTGTGTTAATGTCTGAAAACTGGAAATTCACCCCTTTTTAATTAATAAAACCTGTTCACTCGGAAACGTAAAATCTAAAATTTATAAAATTTGAAAGTTACCTCATGTTAATAGATATAAACAATTCACCAAAATTCCTTGCTTTGTGAAAGCATTTTTGAGATATTATCAGAAAATTGAAAAAAAAAACACCAATTTTATTGAATAAAAACCCATTACCCAGAAACTTAAAATCTAAAATTTATAAAAAAAAAAAAAAAAAAAAAAAAAAAGGGAGCTCACGTCAATAGATATAAAAAAATTTCCCAAAGTTTAATGCAAATGATTAAAGAGTTTTTTGAGTTAATGTCCGACATGTTGACAACAGACGGACAACAGTATACCATAATACGTTCCGTAAACGAGCGTATAAAAAATATTATATAATATATTGAGTAGTAATTTAAACACATTCTAGATACATAAATTAATACTAAAAACATAGTCATAAAAAATGGAATGCATTACAAAGGATTATATCCGTAATAAGAAATACTGATTTGTCAAAGACCGAATAATTTTAATATTTCATTTACTGTTATCTGTTTTTGTCCATTTTAATTCCTTGTTATCTGTTATGAGGGTGTCTTCTGGCTATTCTTACATTTTGTATTTTACTATTCTGGCTATTCCTACATAGGGGATTAGTGGAAGAACAATACATGTTGTTATTGCGAAATATGTTGTTTTAGTCATTAGTGTCTAATTTGATCAAAGGTAAATTTACCTGTGGAAATTAAATAAAAATTATTATTTCTATGTTAATAATGAGACTTTTTTGTTTGAAAATATGCATACAGTAATAATTTAAAGTATTTAAATACCATGGAATTTCTAAAAAAAATAAAGCTAATTGAAAGAAAAGAAAGTAGAAGCATTGGTAAAATAAAAATAAAATGAAAGAAAAAGTAATAAAAGCATTTAAAATCTGGAAAGTCTAAAAAAAAAAAAGCGTATTTAAAAAAATTTATTAATTACCCACACTTTCAACTTCAGCCTCAAAAAATTTATTAGTTTCATTATCTTAACAAATTATGATTTTTAAAAATGAATATAATATCAAAAGTACTTAATTATCATAGATAAGTGTATAAATTGGCCTAATAGATTAAGCATAGCCAAATGACTTTGAACTTTGATTAGCTTTGAACACTATTAATTTGTGAAGCATGGTCTCAAACTTGTTCGTAGAGCTGCAGTACTGCCACTTTTTCCACCCAATACAATTTAAGATGTTTGGTTTCATGCACTTAAAGACATCCATGATTCAGAATACTACCACACCAACACTTAACTTTACTGACTATGTAACCAGCTACTGAGTAGTGAACAACCAAAGTCTGTGGAATCACTATGCAACAGAAGGTCCTAGAACAACAAACCATTTAGAAGGTTGGATATTAAGCTAAAGAAGTTAGGCAGCTCACCAAAACATCTCCAGTATGATTAGTATGTTGAGAGCAGAAGAAGCCTTCCATGCTCTCACATTGATCCAGTACAGAGCTGGTGGGAAACGAATCCCAAGAAAGAGGAAGTACAGGGAAAAAGATGACAGACTCCAAACACTGAAAATAAGGTTACAGAATGATGAACTTACTCCAGTCGAGTATGGAGATTCTGCTTCTCATCTCCTGCACATTGATTAAGACTTTGTATTTTTTTATATGTTCAATCATGATCAATGTATTACTATGTGAGTGCTATCAATAATAATGTCAATTTAGTACACTTTTGGTGCTTTGTTTAATGTAACTCAAAATTTAGTGCTTTGATTTAAAGAATGATTTAACATTGATATTAATAAATAATAAATTCATATTGTGCTTTTGAATATTATTTACATAGACTGTGCTATGAAATTATTAAATGAAATAAAAGACTGTGATATAAATTATTCTTTTTCTTTATTTTCTACAAGAATTACCTGGATTTACCTTGATTCATTAGATCTCATTAGTTTAGTGTTGTTACAACATAATCCTACATAATCCCATTGTTTGCATAAAAATTCTGGGAACTCCTACATAAAATTTTACTATTTAACCTATAAAATTCAAAATGTAGGAATAGCCAGAATGAACCGTTATGAGCCAAATCAATTTGCTGTTTTGCTGTTATTGGGACCCCCCTTGCCCCCCCCCCTCATTCAACCTGTCAATCATATCTGTATCGTGTGCACAACGAGCTTAACGCGTGTATTGGGTGTGCGTAAAGCGTACCTTAGCGTTTCTCCTGGTCTTCCTACATTCCCAACTGCAGGTCTGTCTATATGTGAATGTTTGTCAATAAGTCTGTCACATTCGCCCGTCTGTTTACATGTTTACCAGTCCGTCTATGTCCACTGGTTCGTCTACATGTTCACTAGCTTTGAAATAGCTTTCGGTAAGTGCGATTATTTCAGTGATTTGTGTCTATTGTTTTTATGTAAGTGATTATTGTGCACCGTACCCATAATTTTAGGGACGCGAATTGCAACTGATATTTTACAGTTTTTTCTTGCGATGTGTTGTCCTTAAGGTTTGGTTCATTTGGGAGGGTTGGGTTTATGGCCACCACATTGTTTATGTGCCAATGTCCATTCTAAAGCCAGAAACATGTAGTACAGTGGTTGTTGTTCATAATTCATGTCGGTCAAGTTGTTTTCGTAAATTATTTTGTTATCAATAAGGCTGTTTAGTTTTGTTTGATTTTTGTTTTTAAATCTTAATGGTCGGGGCATTTAATAGCCGACTAAATAGTAGGTTTTTTTTCATTTTTGGAGGCCGCTCGGTGGCCTTTAAAGACTTACTACCACGTCATTGTAACTCTGGTTGGTATTTGTATCATTAGTGCTGGACCATGGTCGATCCTATATGCACCTTTGAGGCAGGCGGGATATTTTTGTAGATCTTGTACAGCTCAAACTAATGTGAGTAGTTCCTGTACTTCTATGTCTAGTCCCATGTTGCATGGTTAGAGAGGGTGTAATATCTTCTGTAGGTTTGATGAAGTTTCACCCGTATCGGACTTCTTTTCCTAAATGAAAGCTTTAAGGCGACGAGTATTTTTGTATGCAATGTGCCCTTAACGTGTCTAAAACTTATCTGTAGCGTTTTCAACGCTCGTGTAGCGTGTATATTATGTGCGTGCAGTTTACAGGTACATGTATATACGTTTGACAAACGCTTGAGCTGAATGAATTTTTTTTATGTTCCATTAAAATTTTCCTGAAGTAAAAGCGTTCACCAAGCGTATACCTTTGCATTTCGACGTACTTCAAACTTATGGAACGCGTGTTTAAACGCTTGCGTAAAGTTCCTCTGGTGAGCAACTAAGTTACGCATACGATGATACGGACTTTGTTAATTTTCTTTTTTGATTGATTGTTTTACATTGTCATTTCGGGGCCTTTTATAGCCGACTATGCGATACGTGCTTTGCCTGTTGTTGAAGGCCGTACGGTGACCCATAGTTTGTATTTCTGTGTTATTTTGGTTTCTTGCAGATAGTTGTCTCATTGACACCAAACCCGATATCTTCTTTTTTTATATTCGATATCTTATCGCCGACCTGGTTAAGTCTGCTAAAAATGCATGCATGATTCATTTTTAGGTTATCAGTCGTAATTAAAGTGGCACATTTAATTCGTTGTTTCATTGAAGTATCATTTCTTACATCTGCATGGTCAAATGTGTATTTTTTTAAAATAAATTTTAGATTTAGATTTCAGTCACTGTTATTTTTTCCCCCTTCATATTGAATATCTATACTTATCAGTCGCATTTTAATGACGAAAAGGATTCAGAGGTTATTAAAAAAAGTAAATAATGTTGCAATATTTAAACAAAGAAAATAACTTTAAATTTGCAATATTAATGAAAATAAATACGGACATAACTTTCATAATTAATTTTAACGTTATTTTCAATAAACGATTTTTTTTAAATCCTCGTTTTTACACCTATTTGAGGCACGTATTTATGATTATATTTCCATGTCCTTGGTCTATCCTAGACGTAAAATTTCAAAAAGTGCTAATACTTTTTTAAAGATATTATTTTTAATTGTTCTCGTTCAAAATATTTTATTTTTTCATATTCAATATCTATTTAATTTTATTTTTTATTAACCATTTTTTTTTTATTAAAGTTGCAATATTTAACAAAAAAAAAAAATAACTGTAATTTAATCATATGCAAGAAAGACTTCCCTTTAATTTCAGTATAAAACAATAAATAGCTTGCTTTTTACAACATGTACATCTTCACTAAACGTAAAATCTAAAATAAAATGCTACTAAAACTCTTTCTAAAGATTTTATTTTTAATTATTCTCGTTCAGAATATAAAGCGCATTGTTTACATGAAATCTTATCTCATATCTAAACACAGCTGGTTACATCGTTTGACTAATTAAAATACTACGCATGTAGGTTAATATTAGCAGCTTGTAATCGTGTGCAAGAAAATATTGCAAGAAAATATTTTATCATAATAAATTTCAGATCATACGTAAAATATCTCTATAGCAACTTAAGATGCTAATGCATATTCAACAGATTTGTAAGCTATTGCGCATGCATTTGAAAGGTGGTCATAGCTATTGCGCATGTATTTGAAAGGTGGTCATAGAAAGACCAGAAGTGTTCCGACTAACATCCGGTGTTCCGAAAGACTACATCACTCGTCCAATATATACTGCGTAAACCCTCAGGGGTTTACGCAATAAACAATAAAAAGATGAAAACATTCACATTTCAATTTTCTTTTCCTCTTGTTTGATTTCAGTTCTTTGTATTTCACAATTTGTGTCAATATTTTCAGGACAATGATGCACAAATAATTCATTTTGCGAGCTTAATATATATTGCACGAAAAGAGTTTTAAAAAACAAATTATAAGATAAATAATATGTTCTAAAACACAAGGAAAAGTAATCTCATAATACAATAATTAAACGTAATACTGGCTGTTATACATAATAGATGATAACATATTATGTAAATAATGTTTCATTTTTTTCTATCAATTTTAACTTTCTTGTCGCTAAAATTATTTTTTTTGCATATTCTTTTAATATTTATTACAATAATTAATTTTAATTAAAAAAAAAAATGTTTTCTTGTCGCTAAATAGTTTCTTGTCGCTAAAATAATTCTTGTTGTCGCTTCTTGTCGCATGTTGTCGCTTCTTGTCGCATGTTGACGCTTCTTGTCGCTAAAATTCTTGTTGTCGCTAATTAGTGAGACCGGTTTATGCAAATACGGTTCAACTTTCGTTTTCACAACTTCTGGGAAAGGCGACATTAATAGCTTGTTAACAGAAAAGCGAAAAGTCAAGTTTATCGTGCATGGAGGAATTGATTGTAAGGAATTTTATTGCACAGTGACTAAATTGAGACAAATGGCCTTTAATATTTGATAAAATTTATTAAATTTAAAAATTGCTACTTTCACTTTGAAAATTATATATTTTTTCTGCTTATAATATCAATATTATTTAATTGTTTAATGAAAAGTAAACGAGAGGTTTTGATTAACATATTTTCTTGTCAACATCCCATTATTTATTTGCTCAAAATAATTGCTTAAACTTTACTTGAAAATTAAAATCAAAGTTTAGTTTCACTTTCAGTTTCAGTTTTTCAAATATTTGATTTTTTAAATACTTCTATATTTCAGGAATCTATATGTCTTCAATTTAGTTGAAATACTTTTGAAACATGTGAAAAAAAATTACTGCATATTTTATCAAGATAATACTTAACATGATTAACAAAAAATTGAAAAAAGTTTCGAAGAATTTGAATTATACATAATTTTACTAATTACATCTCACTAATTATGAATAAACTGGCAAAATAAAAAATAGAAAAAAATTATACAATATGCATTGCCAAGCATGGAACAGCATTGCACTTTAATTAGCAACACAACCCATTTATTCCTTTCTCATTGAGGTCGATAATTGATAGTAAATTTTGATGATCCTTCATTTAAAAAAAAAAACAACTCTGATCCAGGTTAGGGGAAGGGTTGTTCGCACGCTAAAATGTTTAAACCCCACTTTCTGTATGTGCCTGTCCCAAGAGTTATTGAGTTTTTTGTAAAAAAAAAAAGGGGGGGTCACATGTCGTGCTGTATCTCAGAAACTATTTATGATTATTGCATAAAACTTCACACACAACACAACAGGCGTATAATGCGCTCGTGGCACAGCTGTTTATTATCTTATTTTTTTAATAAAAAAAATGTTTGTGAAAAAAATATGTGTAGGCCTGTGCTTAAAGTGCCTAACTGTAACAGCATTTATATCCCTGAATTTGGTGCCGTAATCATGGTAGTATAATATTTTCCCTGAAACTTAGCTTTTCTTTAATAATGCAGGGCTGATGATACATGCATGTTTATGAAATCAAACAACCATGACAACACCTTCTTCATTGATCAAAATGTTTATCTTGCATTAATTGCAGTGACCTATCTCAGGTTCCTGACCACTTGCCTGCATGCAATTAAACATTACCCATTCTTTGCAATTTTATAAAAATATTTATAGATTAACGTTTTCAATCTTGATTTTCTCGCTTAAGCTGGTATGGCAAAAGTGAGAATAGCAATAGGGTTTAGATGACCTATGATAATCTGTTTATCCCTATTTTACCTATGAACATGATGAAGACTTTGTCAAGTTCATGTTAATTTCATAAGCTATGGTACCCCCTTAGTGTCTAGAGATAATTTTTTCGACTCTGCTGAGAAAGGAAATTATCAATCAGCAAGATCAAAGGAAAATTTTATAAAATAGCGATAATGTAGATTCCCTTAATTTTTGTCCCTATTATATATATATATACATATATGTCTCTAGTCCTTTTCAGGGATGACATACCAATAAAGGACAGCTGATTACCATTCCAAATGAGCAGTTAACAGTTGTAAAGTTTCCATAGTTTCAAGATAAATTTGTAATTTATTAAAATCAAAAATGAGTTGGTGGCGGTAGTGGCAGTGGAGGTGTTAGTTCACTTCTTTAGAGCTTTATAATTTAGAAGGTGGAAGACCTTGATACTTCATACTTTGTATATATAGATGCCTTATGTTATGAAGTGTCCGTCTGTCAAACCTCCATTGGCCTTGACCTCATTTTCATGGTTCAGTGATGAAGTGGAAAAAAAGTTTTAAAATTTTTTGTAATGTTCATTTCTCTCTCATAATGAGTAATCAAGGTAATAGGATAATTATGTTTGGTATGTGCATACCTAAATGCAATGTCCTCCTGCCCATCAGACAGTTTTCACCTGACCTCAACCTCATTTCATGGATCAGTGAACAAAGTTAAGTTTTGGTGGTCTAGTCCATATCTCAGATACTATAAGTAATAGGTGTTTGGTGTATGGAATGATTGTAAAGTGTACATTTTTAACTGGCAGGTGTCATCTGATCTTGACCTCATTTGTATGGTCCAGTGGTCAAAGGTTAAAAGATTTTGGGTTGTCGTCTTATTTTCTAATAGTACTATAAGCATGATAAGCAATAGGTCAACTATATTTGCTGTATGGAAAGATTGCATAATTGTTAGCTGTATATCTCCTTTGGTTTATATGACCTTGATCTAATTTACTTGGATCATGTTAATTTTATGTGATAGTTGAAGTAAAGCTTTATATTACGGACTATCAACATAATATATCAATGGTAAATAAAGAAGGCGAGACATTTCAGTGTGTGCAATCTTGTTGAACATGTTGAAATGTGCAATTGTAATTTCTGGTTTTTAGCTCACCCGGCCCATCACTTTGCGTCCGGCGTCGTTCGTTGTCCGGCGTCGTTAACTTTTACAAAAATCTTCTCCTCTGAAACTACTGCGCCAAATTTAACCAAACTTGGCCACAATCATCATTTGGGTATCTAGTTTAAAAAATGTGTCCGATGACCCGGTCAACCAACCAAGATGGCTGCCACAGCTAAAAATAGAACATAGGGGTAAAATGCAGTTTTTGGCTTATAACTCAAAAACCAAAGCATTTAGAGCAAATCTGACATGGGGTAACATTGTTTGTCAGGTCAAGATCTTTCTGCCCTGAAATTTACAGATGAATCGAACAACCTGTTGTTGGGTTGCTGACCCTGAATTGGTAATTTTAAGGAAATTTTGCTGTTTTTGGTTATTATCTTGAATATTATTATAGATAGAGATAAACTGTAAACAGCAATAATGTTCAGCAAAGTAAGATTTACAAATAAGTCAACAAGACCGAAATGGTCAGTTGACCCCTTTAGGAGTTATTGCCCGTTATAGTCAATTTTTAACCATTTTTCGTAAATCTTAGTAATCTTTTACAAAAATCTTCTCCTCTGAAACAACTGGGCCAAATTAAACCAAACTTGGCCACAATCATCATTGGGGTATTTAGTTAAAAAATGTGTGGCGTGACACGGCCAACCAACCAAGATGGCCGCCACAGCTAAAAATAGAACATAGGGGTAAAATGCAGTTTTTGGCTTATAACTCAAAAACCAAAGCATTTAGAGCAAATCTGACGGAAGTAGAATTGATTATCAGGTCAAGATCTATCTGCGCTGAAATTTTCAGACGAATCTGACAACCTGTTGTTGGGTTGCTGACCCTGAATTGGTAATTTTAAGGACATTTTGCTGTTTTTGGTTATTATCTTGAATATTATTATAGATAGAGATAAACTGTAAACAGCAATAATGTTCAGCAAAGTAAGATTAACAAATAAGTCAACATGACCGAAATGGTCAGTTGACCCCTTTAGGAGTTATTGCCCTTTATAGGCAATTTTTAACAATTTTTTCGTAAATCTTAGTAATCTTTTACAAAAATCTGCTCCTCTGAAACTACGTGGCCAAATTAAACCAAACTTGGCCACAATCATCATTTGGGCATTTAGTTAAAAAATGTGTGGCGTGACACGGCCAACCAACTAAGATGGCCGCCACAGCTAAAAATAGAACATAGGGGTAAAATGCAGTTTTTGGCTTATAACTCAAAAACCGAAGCATTTAGAACAAATCTGACGGAAGTAGAATTGATTATCAGGTCAAGATCTATCTTACGCTGAAATTTTCAGACGAATCTGACAACCTGTTGTTGGGTTGCTGACCCTGAATTGGTAATTTTAAGGACATTTTGCTGTTTTTTGTTATTATCTTGAATATTATTATAGATAGAGATAAACTGTAAACAGCAATAATGTTCAGCAAAGTAAGATTAACAAATAAGTCAACATGACCGAAATGGTCAGTTGACCCCTTTAGGAGTTATTGCCCTTTATAGGCAATTTTTAACAATTTTTCGTAAATCTTAGTAATCTTTTACAAAAATCTGCTCCTCTGAAACTACGTGGCCAAATTAAACCAAACTTGGCCACAATCATCATTTGGGTATTTAGTTTTAAAAATGTGTGGCGTGACCCGGTCAACCAACCAAGATGGCCGACATGAAGTCAAATTGTTTATCAGGTCAAAATCTATCTGCCCTGAAATTTTCAGATGAATTGGACAACCCATTGTGGGTTGCTGCCCCTGAATTGGTAAATTTAAGGAAATTTTGCTGTTTTTGGTTATTATCTTGAATATTATTATAGATAGAGATAAACTGTAAAAAACAATAAATGTCGGCAAATTGTCAGTTGACCCCTTTAGGAGTTATTGCCCTTTATAGTCAATTTTTAACCATTTTTTCGTAAATCTTAGTAATCTTTTACAAAAATCTTCTCTTCTGAAACTACTGGGCCAAGTTAATTATAGATAGAGATAATTGTAAGCAGCAAGAATGTTCAGTAAATTAAGATGTACAAACACATCACCATCACCAAAACACAATTTTGTCATGAATCCATCTGCGTCCTTTGTTTAAAATCACATAGACCAAGGTGAGCGACACTTTAGAGCCTCTAGTTGCTTTTTGTTAAGGCTTAATTAAATGAAATGCAAGTAGAGCCAGATATGAATTTGTGAACTCTCATAACTAGTTATACCCAATTCAAAAGGAAGGGTAGACCAGTTGCAAGTCTGTCAATCAGTGTATCTTCCAGTCCCTCTTTCACATTAAAAGCTTGTCAAATTTACCTAATATTCTTAGGAACTTCAAATCACAGGAATCATTTGGCTTTCCAAAATTTTGAATAAATTTAAGCTTCATCACTGCGATTCATTTCAAACCCATTCCTAATCTGCTTCCTGTTTACTAAATACTTTGAGTCATAGGGTTCTTTTTTTTAGCAGTGGCTACAGTTCAACTCATTAATTTAACCTTCACCTACAAATCTTTTACCTATAATGATGTTGTTAAATGTGCAAGGATAAGGTAGTTACTCCATGAAGTAAAAGATAATTTAACTGTATATGTAAGTTTTTCTTGGATGACTTATTTCTTTTCTAGACTATAAGATGAGTGGTAATGGATCAAATAAGTTTGGGATCTATGGGAAAGATAAAGAAACTAAGGATGTTATTAATAATATGAATTCATCTGATGGTAGTAATATTTCTCAAACAACATGTCCTTCTGTTTCTGTAAGTGCTCAGATACCACCAGGTGCTTCCATTGAAACTGACACCACTGGTCATGGAGTGTCTAGACAAAATATTTGTCATGCAGATGGACAAGCTGTGAGGGCAGAATTTGGAATGTCTACTTCCCCAACCTCAGCAACACCTTCCTGCCAAGACCTTCAAACCAAAAGTACACCATCAGATCAACATTTCTCAAATCATTGCAATATGATGCCTAGACAAGTTCTTCCTATGGGAGAAGAAAACTTACAGTCACATTCTTCACAGTCAGGTAGTCAAGATAAGGAGAGATGCAGGGTTCACCGTGATAGTTTAACCAATATCCCACCTTCTGATGTCAATGATAAACATCCAGAAGGTAGGTCATGATCACAGAACTTTGTCTATCTTTTTTTTTTATATTTCTAAAATACTATATTATTAAAGCTTTGTTCATTAGAAATGCATTAACATAACACACATTTTATTTTAACAAGGAATTAATTGAATCTGGAATAATTATATATTATGGAATACGATATGATTTAAAATTTAATTACATAATTACTCAACAGATAGTTTTCATATAAGAATGTATAAAATAAAAAAAAAAATTGCAATGTCGGTTAAACTATATACACGTATATACTTATAAATATTTTCAAATTCTGTGGAAAAGACTGACATATAAAGGAAAACAAGATTGCACTGTGACCCTATTTTTGGGAGATAATTGGCTTATTTTAAAGTTTTTGCTAAGTAGATTAAAGTCCAAATGAAATTTGAAGAAGCCATTATCATGATTATTGGATGATCTCATTGAACATGTTTAAAAGGGATTGTTTTTAATAGACAGCAAATGATTCTTGAACTAAAATCACCTATTTTTATATATTACTTAATTTAGCAATGGAGATAAGTATGACAAGAAGTAGTATGGGTGACAAGTGGTTTTGTCCTTCAAATTCTGCAAGCAATAGCAATGATGTAGAAATGAAAGGTAAGCTCATTCAAAAGTATGGAGTATTACAATGTATTAAGGTTTTCTTTTTCTTGATGTTTCCAAAGGAGATTGATGCTGGATACATACAGCAATAAAACAGCAATCAGGTCCATTCTGTGATGAAAATATACCTTCATGTGCTAAATTTAGAGATTAATGGGGTCAACATTTTAGACATTTATCTTAAATTTCCATTTCTTGTTCATTTCTATCCTTTGGATACATATAGCTTGCTATTCAGTGTGAGCCAAGGCTTGGTGTTAAGAAAGTACTTTGATCTGTAATGGTTTACTTTTATAAATTGTGATTTGGATGAAGAGTTGTCTGATTGGCACTTATACCACATCTTTTTATATCTATGTATAATAGTAATGTGTTGTTGTCATCAATGCTGTCGTACAAAGACATGTTTGGTTTCTTAACATTAAATTTAGTTCAATTGAATGATTATCTTTATTTAGGTTTACTACCATGAAAGGAAGGTTGGGATTGATTTTTGGGGTTATGGTACCAGCAGTTTAAGAATTTGGGGCCAAAAACAAGCTTTTTATACGACCGCAAAATTTGAAAAAAATTTCGTCGTATATATTGCTATCACGTTGGCGTCGTACTCATCCGAATACTTTTTGTTTTCGCACTCTAACTTAAGTAAAAGTGAATAGAAATCTATGAAATTTTAACACAAGGTTTATGACCACAAAAGGAAGGTTGGGATTGATTTTGGGAGATTTGATCCCAATATTTTAGGAATTAGGGGCCAAAAAGGGCCCAAATAAGCATTTTCTTGTTTTTCGCACAGTAACTTTAGTTTAAGTAAATAGAAATCTATGAAATTTTGACACAAGGTTTATGACCACAAAAGGTTTATGACCACAAAAGGAAGGCTGGGATTGATTTTCTGAGTTTTGGTTCTAATAGTTTAGGAATTAGGGGCCAAAAAGGGATCCAAATAAGCATTTTTCTTGGTTTTCGCACCATAACTTTAGTATAAGTAAATAGAAATCTATGAAATTTAAACACAAGGTTTATGACCACAAAAGGAAGGTTGGTATTGATTTTGGGAGTTTTGGTCCAAATAGTTTAGGAATTAGGGGCCAAAAAGGGGTCCAAATAAGCATTTTACTTGGTTTTCGCACCATAACTTAAGTATAAGTAAATAGAAATCTATGAAATTTAAACACAAGGTTTATGACCATAAAAGGAAGGTTGGTATTGATTTTGGGAGTTTAGGTCCCAACAGTTTAGGAATAAGGGGCCCAAAGGGTCCAAAATTAAACTTTGTTTGATTTCATCAAAAATTGAATAATTGGGGTTCTTTGATATGCCGAATCTAACTGTGTATGTAGATTCTTAATTTTTGGTCTCGTTTTCAAATTGGTCTACATTAAGGTCCAAAGGGTCCAAAATTAAACTTAGTTTGATTTTGACAAAAATTGAATCGGTTGGGTTCTTTGATATGCTGAATCTAAAAATGTACTTAGATTTTTGATTATTGGCCCAGTTTTCAAGTTGGTCCAAATCGGGGTCCAAAATTTAACATTTGTTTGATGTCATCAAAAATTGAATAAATGGGGTTCTTTGATATGCCAAATCTAACTGTGTATATAGATTCTTAATTTTTGGTTCTGTTTTCAAATTGGTCTACATTAAAGTCCAAAGGGTCCAAAATTAAACTTAGTTTGATTTTAACAAAAATTGAATTCTTGGGGTTCTTTGATATGCTGAATCCAAACATGTACTTAGATTTTTGATTATGGGCCCAGTTTTCAAGTTGGTCCAAATCAGGATCTAAAATTATTATATTAAGTATTGTGCAATAGCAAGAAATTTTCAATTGCACAGTTCTCAGCAATAACAAGAAATCTTCAATTGCACAGTATTGTGCAATAGCAAGAAATTTTCAATTGCACAGTATTGCGCAATAGCAAGAAATCTTCAATTGCACAGTATTGTGCAATAGCAAGAAATATCTAATTACACAATATTGTGCAATAGCAAGAATTTCGATTGGAGTTATCTTTCTTTGTCCAGAATAGGTAGTTGAATCAACTTAAATCATTGTTTTATACAATATACAATGTATATTCACTTTTACTACCAACTGATAAATTAAAACAATCTTTACCATTCAGTGATAACAAGCACTTTTTTACATTTTTATATTTTATGATGTATTTAAATGAGTAATTATTGTTGCAAACTCCATTAGAAATTTGAATTGAGATCAGTTTTGGAATAAAGGATAGGGGATGTGAAAAAAAAAATTGGGGGGTTCAATTTTTCTCATTTGAAATTTCATAAATAAAAAGAAAATTTCTTCAAACATTTTTTTGAGAGGATTAATATTCAACAGCATAGTAAATTGCTCAAAGGCAAAACAAAAATTTTAAGTTCATTAGACCACATTTATTCTGTGTCAGAAACCTATGCTGTGTCAACTATTTAATCACAATCCAAATTTAGAGCTGAATCCAGCTTGAATGTTGTGTCCATACTTGCCCCAACTGTTCAGGGTTCAACCTCTGCGGTCGTATTTACGTGATGTATCATGGTATCCGTTGTCCGTCTGTCCATCAGTCCGTCTGTTGTCAACATGTCAGACATTAAATATAAAGCCCGTCATCCAATTCGCATTAAACTGTTGGTGAATCATATCTTTCAACGTGAAATCTATTTTGTTGTTTATAAATTTTAGATTTTACGTTAAAAAAAAATTTTATGGCCCCGCAGCGAAGTGTCAGTGCCATATAGTTTTACCTTTGTCCAAATTCCGAAATTCTGTCATTCAAAATTCTATAATTCCGTAATTTCCGAAATTTTGTAATTCCGTCATTCCACAACAAACCATTAATTATACAGAGTTTTTTTCTAAATGCCATCAGATATTGGGCTGATATTTGGTGTATGAGTTTACCCTGATGAGTTACAGATTAAGTTTAATTTTCCTTCCACTCAGCTAATTTTTTTCCAAAATTACAGGCTTTGGATTTTGATAAATGTTGAAAATCACAGTTATACAGACTTTTTTTCTAAACTCTTTCAGATATGATTTTTAGTATGTGAGTTAACAGTTATGAGTTACAGATCAAGTTTAAGTTTCCTTCCCCTCCCGCTAACTTTTGTTGAAATTACGGGCTTTGGACTTTGATAAATTGTTGAAAATCAAAGTTATACAGACTTTTTTTCTAAACTCTTTCAGATATTGGGCTGATTTTTAGTATGTGAGTCAAATCATGATGAGTTGCAGATCAAGTTTAAGTTCCTTTCTACTCTGCTATCTTTTGTTGAAATTACGGGCTTTGGACTTTGATAAATTGTTGAAAATCGCAGTTATCAGGTTACACAGACTTTTTTTCTATACGCCTCCAGATTTTGAGCTGATTTTTGATATGTGAGACTACCATCATGTTTGTGTCCACATGTGTTATTGAAATTGCAGATTTTTGAACTTTTTGAGACAGGGCCATTTGTGTGGCTTTGACACATCTAGTTTTTTTATCAATTTACAGGAAACTTTAGTGAATTGTTTATATTTATTGACATGAGCTTTTCCATTTTTATAAACTTTTCAATTTTACATTTCTGAGTTATAGGGTTTTATTCATTCAAAAAGAGGGTGATTTTCCAGTTTTTTGACAATAACTCGAAAATGCTACGCTGGTGAATTGTTTATATCTATTGATAGAAGCTCCCTTTCAATTTTTATGAATTTAAGATTTAATGTTTTGGAGTAATGTGATTTTATTCTTAAAAATGGCTTGATTTTCTAGTTTTGGAGTATTGTAATTTCAGAAATAATTGCATTGTTTTTATTTTTGCGAAAAATGCAACAGGGTTATAATCACAATAATTTAAACTCCCATTTTGAAAAATATTATGTGTATTAAACAGGATGTTTCTCAATATAATCGCAAAGATAGATAACGCATTTTAGTCTAAAGTTACAAAATTTCAATAATATGTCATGCAAATACATGCAATAATTTCTTAATTTACAGTAATGCTCTGAGCAGTTATCATGAAACTTTGGTGACTGTTTTGTATCTATTGAGATAATGAATACTTAAGTTTTGCATGATTTTCTAATATGAAATTGAGAAGTTATTGAACTGTAAAATCGAGAATGGAAATTGGGAATGTGTCAAAGAGACAACAACCTGATCATAGAACAGACAATAGCAGAAGGTCACCAATAGATCTTCAACGCAGCGAGAAACTCCCACACCCACAGGTGTCCTTCAGCTAGCCCCCAAATAAATATCTATACAAGTACAGTGATAATGGATGCCATACTAAAATCATACAAGACTAACAAAGGCCAGACTCAGGCTCATGACTTGGGATAGGTGCAAAAATGCGGCAGGGTTAAACATGTTTTTTGACATCTCAACCCTCCTAATGTATTCATTGAAAAAGTGACGGGCCTATCATGCGGTGATCAGTTGGTTATTATACTGTTTCCGCACAAATCTAGTGTGTTAGTGTATGAATCTCTCTTGAATTGTACCACATTTTAGGTTCCATAACATAAAGGGCGGGCTGGGATTGAGTTTTGGGGTATTTGTCCCAAATGTTTAGGAATTAAGGGCAAAAAAAGGACCAAAACAAACATTTGTCTAAATTCCAGATAATAATTTGTGTTTAAGTGTATGGATCACTCTGAAAATGTACTACAAGGTTCCATACCACAAAAGGGAAGGTTTGGATTGAGTTTGGGGTAATTACCACAAACATTTAATAAATAAATGTGATGAAAGGTCTTTAAAATTTGAAATGGGTTGAAATCTTTGTATTTATTTTCAATAGAAGATTTTTTACCTAATAATCAGGGTAAGAAAAAAAGTTAAATTATAGAAATGTTTGTTTCCTCAGAGATCATGACAGTTAACATAAACAATACAAATTTTTACCAGGAACAATGAAAAATGATGCACAAACTCTAGCTGAAAAATTTCAAATATCTAGTATCAAGACAGAACTGCAATAATATAAAGGCAGAGTCAGAAGAACAAGAAAAACCCATATTTTATATTAACTATCCATATTAAAGATATATGGTAATAGTTATTAGTTGTTCCATTATTTATTTACTAGTACTATGGATAATGCCAGTGTCCATTATATTTTGAAACATCAATACAATTTACTTCAATATTTCATTTTGTATTATATTATTTCAGATAAAAAGGACTACGAAGCTGAAGGAGCTAAACTAAAAACAGAACCAGGTACTTTAGAAATAAACTTGTGAGGTTAAAAGCTTTACAGATACACATCACTTACTTGTCTTGTCTTGGAAAAATCTTGCTCTGGTTGAGATCTGTATAGATAAAAAGAAATGATTACATTTTCAAATTGTTTTGCCATTAGCACATTAACTGTTGTTGACCCCATCTGTTTAACAGCTTTGTCCCTGCCATTCAAAAAATTTAGTTGGAATAAATTTCACTGATAAAGTTTTTATACGACCGCAAAATTTGAAAAAATTTTCGTCGTATATTGCTATCACGTCTGCGTCGTCGTCTTCCGAATACTTTTAGTTTTCGCACTCTAACTTTAGTAAAAGTGAATAGAAATCTATAAACACAACCCAAGAGAAAATAAATCTGGAATTCCACTGGAATCCCGGCTGGAATTTTGATGGGATTCCAAGTGGGATCCCACCTTATTCCACTGGGATAAAATTTCGGGAATCCCGTCAAAAGTCCGGGAATTCCGATGTAAATCCCGGTTGAAATATACTGGGATCCCACTGGGATATTGTGGGAATTCAATCCCGATGTAAATGTACTGGGATAAAATTTCAGGATTCCCGTAAAAGAAGCAGGATCCCGATGTAAATCCCAGTGAAAATATACTGGGATTCCCGGAAAAAAAAGCGGGATCCCAAAAATAAATACCAGCAGGATATACATGCACCAATTCAAATTGCACTGCCACTGGGATTCCTGGGTTATTTATGCAAAAGGATACATGTCATCTTTTTTGTTAATTAATTTGCTGTCTCTGTACTTCCAACTAGAATTGCTGAGTAAATTATGGTAACTGGAATATCTGCATGCAATCTGTTTCGTTGGCAGCTCCATTTAAAAAGATCAGTATATCCCCTTAAAGTATCAAAAAAATCCACAAAGAATCATTTGATCAATACGTTTTGAAGCAACAAATTCAATAGAAATATTATTGCATGTTAATGTTTATAGAATACAGTAGATTGGAAGCTAGTCCAAATAATTATGAAGTCTTGGAAGGTTATTTTATTTTTTTTGCAAATTAATTACCTTCCCCCTTTTTTATTCCCTGACAATAAATAACTAGCGACTTATTATTTTCACCAAATAAACATACACACAACTGAATTAAATTTTGACATACCTACTATTTATGCCTGTTATGTGACAAGTTAACAAGTTTATTCATTGTATATGTAATGTTGATTTGCTCAGATAAAAACCATACAAATCATAGTTCCCTCAATAAATTATTTTTATAATCATTATATGCACATATACACATGTTAAATTAAATTAAATTATTAATGCACTTATCTGAAAACATCTTCATCTTAGTCCTGTCCATAATTCAGCGTAAACAAATTTTGATGACGTTTTTACCAGTACACAAACGTCGACGTGACAATCTCGCCCCAAATTTTATCGGCCAAGTTGATCTGTCTCCGTAACGGTATTATAAATAAATTAAGGGTATCGCATAAAAGTATTAATTACTGGCCAGTTTTTACTAAATATAAGAAAAGAATACTTTAGTAATCGGCACCTGGTGCATGCGGATAAGATAGTGGCCGCATTATTTAGGACAGTATTTTCTTGGGTCGAACTGTTCAGTACAATTGAAAACAAAGCACGTGGTCATCATTTTTTTTTAACATTTTACATAAGTTGAGAAACCAACGTTTTACGACGTCAGTCATTATCTTATCATTGATGCCGGACGACAACTAATAGAAACGCACTTATGAGAACTTGGGGAACATTAGAAACACCCAAGCTTGTCTGGCAAAACACCCGTTGACATTTCCTCGGACGCCCTCCAGTATCATTTTTATCACGAAGATCTGATATGGAAAATCTCGGCATTTTTCTGACTTATAAATATCTGTCAAACTGAATATTAAGTGACACTTAAATGTGATTGGCTTCACCTGACAGCTTTGGTGTCATACACATTGTTAATTAACACCAATAACCTATACTTGATGTTATTAGAGACATATGTATACACAAACAAAACACTTGCATATTTTCAACAACATAAATTAATTATGGTTCATACAATTTCCCGTTTTTACTAGACTGGGATCCTAGCATCAGACAGTTTTCCCGATTGGGATCCCGGCTTTAAACAGTTCCGATTGGGATCCCAGTGTCCGATATTTATCCCGTTTCATCTAGACTGGAATCCCAGCTTCAGACAGTTATCCCGAATGGGATCCCAGTTTCAGATATTTATCCCGAATGGGATCCCGCCTCCAGATGCTTATCCTGGCTTATCCCGACAATTTCACCGGGATTGCATTGGGATCCCGATCGATCCCGTTTTCGTTTTCTCTTGGGAAGGTTTATGACCACTAAAGGAAGGTTGGGATTGATTTTGGGAGTTTTGATCCCAACATTTTAGGAATTAGGGGCCAAAAAGGGCCCAAATAAGCAATTTCTTGGTTTTCGCACAGTAACTTTAGTTTATGTAAATAGAAATCTATGAAATTTTGACACAAGGTTTCTGACCACAAAAGGAAGGTTGGGATTGATGTTGGGAGTTTTGGTTTCAACAGTTTAGGAATTAGGGGCCAAAAAAGGGCACAAATAAGCATTATTCTTGGTTTTTGCACAATAACTTTAGTTTAAGTAAATAGAAATCAATGAAATTTAAACACAAGGTTTATGACCACAAAAGGAAGGTTGGTATAGATTTTGGGAGTTGAGGTCCCAACAGTTTAGGAATTAGGGGCCAAAAAGGGGCCCAAATAAGCATTTTTCTTGGTTTTCACACCATAACTTTAGTATAAGTAAATAGAAATCTATGAAATTTAAACACAAGGTTTATGACCATAAAAGGAAGGTTGGTATTGATTTTGGGAGTTTAGGTCCCAACAGTTTAGGAACAAGGGGCCCAAACGGTTCAAAATTAAACTTTGTTTGATTTCATCAAAAATTGAATAATTGGGGTTCTTTGATATATATGCCGAATCTAACTGTGTATGTAGATTCTTAATTTTTGATCCCGTTTTCAAATTGGTCTACATTAAGGTCCAAAGGGTCCAAAATTAAACTTAGTTTGATTTTGACAAAAATTGAATCGGTTGGGTTCTTTGATATGCTGAATCTAAAAATGTACTTAGATTTTTGATTATTGGCCCAGTTTTCAAGTTGGTCCAAATCGGGGTCCAAAATTAAACTTTGTTTGATTTCATCAAAAATTGAATAAATGGGTTCTTTGATATGCCAAATCTCACTGTGTATGTAGATTCTTAATTTTTGGTCCTGTTTTCAAATTGGTCTACATTAAAGTCCAAAGGGTCCAAAATTAAACTTAGTTTGATTTTAACAAAAATTGAATTCTTGGGGTTCTTTGATATGCTGAATCCAAACATGTACTTAGATTTTTGATTATGGGCCCAGTTTTCAAGTTGGTCCAAATCAGGATCTAAAATTATTATATTAAGTATTGTGCAATAGCAAGAAATTTTCAATTGCACAGTACTCAGCAATAACAAGAAATCTTCAATTGCACAGTATTGTGCAATAGCAAGAAATTTTCAATTGCACAATATTGTGCAATAGCAAGAAATCTTCAATTGCACAGTATTGTGCAATAGCAAGTATTTTCAATTGCACAGTATTGCGCAATAGCAAAAATATCTAATGGCACAATATTGTGCAATAGCAAGAAATTTCAATTGGAGTTATCTTTCTTTGTCCAGAATAGTAGTTGAATCAACTTAAATCATTGTTTTATACAATATACAATGTATATTCACTTTTACATGTACTACCAACTGATAAATTAAAACAATCTTTACCATTCAGTGATAACAAGCACTTTTTTTACATTTTGATATTTTATGATGTATTTAAATGAGTAATTATTGTTGCAAACTCCATTAGAAATTTGAATTGAGATCGGTTTTGGAATAAAGGATAGGGGGGGGGTGAAAAAAAAATTGGGGGGGGGTTCAATTTTTCTCATTTGAAATTTAATAAATAAAAAGAAAATTTCTTCAAACATTTTTTTGAGAGGATTAATATTCAACAGCATAGTGAATTGCTCAAAGGCAAAACAAAAATTTTAAGTTCATTAGACCACATTCATTCTGTGTCAGAAACCTATGCTGTGTCAACTATTTAATCACAATCCAAATTTAGAGCTGAATCCAGCTTGAATGTTGTGTCCATACTTGCCCCAACCGTTCAGTGTTCAACCTCTGCGGTCGTATAAAGCTGCACCCTGCGGAGCATCTGGTTGAAAATGTGAAAGGTCAAATGTTTCAAATCATTTGAATTTCTTTTGATCCTCTTAAATGATTATTGTTGATAACACAATCCACTTAAAAAAATAGATATTGGTTCTTTAGCCCAACAATGTAAGTTAAAGTAGCCACTTTGGACATTCTTAAAACATGTAAAAGTATTGATAACTTGCACAACTGGGAAGACTGTAGAATAATGTTTCATTTATCAGATCTCATTAAAAGTTGCATTCTGGTTTGTACTACAAGGTTCCATACTACAAAGGAAAGGCTGAGATTGAGTGTGGGGGTAATTGCTCAAAGGAGGGATTCCAAAAGTTTGGGGGGTTCAACATGTTCAAATTTTTTTTTAGTAAAATTTTCAAATTTCAAATTTTAAAAATATTTCAAGAAGAATCTTTAATTGCAAAGTATTGCACAAAAGGTTTGTAAGATCTTAACATTTGTTTTATATCAGAAACCTTATGCTATGTCAAAAATTTGATCACAATCCAAATTCAGACAGTATCAAGCTTGAATATTGTGTCCAAATTTGCCCTGCTGTTCAGGGTTCAATCTCTGGGGTTGTATCAGGCTGTGCTCAGCAAAGCAATTTATCTAGATTAAGGACAATAACTTGTTAGTAACTGCATGGATCTCTCTGAAATTGTACCACAAGGTTCCATAAAACAAAGGGAAGGAAGGGATTGAGTTTGGTGTTAATTCCCCCGAATATGTAGGAATAAGGGGCCATATAAGGGCTAAAAAGAATAATTTTTCTAGTTTACAGACAATAACTTGTAACTATGTGTATGGATTTCTCTGAAATCATACAACAAGGTTTCTAACTTTAAAGGAATTTTAAAGGCTGGAGTTTTGGGTTCTTACTCCTAGGGGGTTTCAATAAGTTGGGGCCAAAAAAGGGTTCCAAATAAGTATTTTTGTAGTTTCCAGTCAATAACTGGTGTTTAAGTGTATAAATCTCTGAAATAATACCACAAGTTTCCATGTTACAAAGGGATGTTTACAGGAGTTATTGCCCTTTAAAGTCATCTTTAACAATTTTTCGTAAATTTTTGTTATCTTTTAAAAAAAATCTTCTTCTTTGAAACTGCTGGGACAATTTTAACAAAACTTGGCCACAATCATCACTAGTGTATCTAGTTTTAAAAATGTCCAATGAACCTGCCTACCAACCAACATGGTTGACAATGCTAAAAATAGAATATAGGGGTAAAACTTTGTTTTTGGCTTATTTCTCTGAAACTAAATCATTTAGAGCAAATCTGACAGGGGTTAAAAATGTTTATCAGGTTTATTTCTATCTGTTTAGAAATTTTCAGACACATCTGACAGCCTGTTGTTGGGTTGCTGCCCCTGAATTGGTGATTTTAGGAAAGTTTGCAGTTTTTAGCTCACCTGACCTTTCAAGTGAGCCTTTCTCATCACTTGGTGTTGGGCATCCGTAAACTTTTACAAAGATCTTTTTCTCTGAAACTACTGGGCCAAATTGAACTAAACTTGGCTACAATTATCATTGGGGTATCTAGTTTAAAAAATGTGTCCGGTGACCCAGCCAACCAACCAAGATGGACGCCAGAGCTAAAAATAGAACACAGGGGTAAAATGTAGATTTTGGCTTATATCTCTAAAACCAAAGCATTTAGAGCAAATCTGAGATGGTTTAAAAATGTTTATCAGGTCAAGATATATCTGCCCTAAAATTTTCAGATTAATCGGACAACCCATTGTTGGGTTGCTGCCCCAGAATTGGTAAATTAAGGAAGTTTTGCCATTTTTGGTTATTATCTTAAATATAATTATAAATAGAGATAAACTGTAAACAGCAATAATGTTCAGCAAAGTAAGATCTACAAATTAAATAAGTCAACATTACCAAAATTGTCAGTTGACCCCTTAAGGAGTTATTGACCTGTATACCGGTAGTCAATTTTTAACAATTTTTATACGATTTTGAACTAAACCACATTTAACCAATCTTGGTCACAATTATCACTAGGGTATGTAGTTTAAAAAATGTGTTGGATAACCATGCCTGTGAACCAAGATGGCCAACATGGCTAAAAATAAAACATAGGGTAAAATTCAGTTTTTGGCTTATATCTCTGAAACTAAAGCATTAAAGAGCAAATATGGCAGTTAGTTAAATTGTTAATCAGGTTAAGATATATCTGACCACAAATTTTCAGACAAATCCAACAATCTGTTGGTAGTTTTAAAGAAATCTTGCAGTTTTTGGTTATTATCTTTAATATTTTATAATAGATAGAAATAAACTGTAAACAACAATAATGTTCAGCAAAGTAAGATCTACAAATAAGAAAACATGACCAAAATTGTCAGTCTACCCCATAAGGAGTTATTGCAGCCCTTTATAGTCAATTTTTAACAATTTTTATACAATTTTGTAATCTTTTACAAAAATCTTCTTCTCTGAAACTACTGGGCCAAATTGAACAAAACTTGGTCACAATTATCATTTGGGTATCTAGTTTTAAAAATGTGTCTTGTGGCCTGGCCAAGCAAGCAAAATGGCCGCCATTGCTAAAATTGAACATGGGGTTAAAAATTAAAATGTGGATTTTGGCATGTATCTCTGAAACCAAAGCATCTAGAGCAAATTTGACAACCCATTCTGTCCATGAATTGGTAATTTTAAGGAAATTTTACTTTAACATTATCTTAAATATCATTATAGTAACTGAAAATAACTTATATCTATAATACTATTAGTTGTGTTTTAACCTTATTACACATGATTTACAAAGCATCAATAAATACAGGTGAGCAGCACAAGCACAGGCTCTTGAGAGCCTCTAGTTTTATTATCTTAGATAACATTATAGTATCTAATTATAATAATATCTTATCATGCTTATATCTAATACTATTAATTATGATTTTAACCTTATTTTACATGATTTACAATGCATCAGTAAATACATGTGAGCGACACAGGCTCTTGAGTGCCTCTAGTTTGTTGAGCCTGTGACTAACAGCAAAAGTAGAAGAGACACTGTGTTCCTCTGAACCCTTACAAAATTTTACAGTTCATTGCTCAATGTTAATTTTTTTGGGATCTGTTTTTCTGATACTAATAGCAGCAGGTCAATTAAATTTTTTGGTTTATGAAATTTTCATAAGGTGTATATGTCTGTCTGACAATTATCATCTAACCTTTACCTCATTTTCATGGTTTATTGGTCAATCTCTAAATTTTCTTTGATTCGTTTGTTTAGACTGCTTGAAAAACAGAGAGTTAAATACTATTTTGTCATGTGAATTTCTCTCTTCTTGTGATTAATAGCATAACAATATCTGGAATATATGGATTCTATCAGGGCCAGCATGTCGGTCAGACAGGATTCACCTAACCTGGAGCTCATCTAATTGGTCAGTGATCGAGGTTAAATTATGTGATTAGGTCTGTTTCTCCGATACCCACTCAGTAAGCAGTAATTGTCAACCTTTACCTCATTATCGTGGTTCATAATTTCATTTGTCAAATAAGTTTTTGTGTTTAATGGTCTATTTTTCTAATACTATGAGTAAACATGGTAAAGGGTGATCTATGTTTTGTGTATGGAATGATTGTATGGTGAACATATCAGTATGACAGGTTTCATCTGACCTTGACTTGATCTTCATGGTTCATTTAATTTGTCAATGTTAAGTTTTGTGTTTTGGTGAAGTCTTTCTAATAGTATAAGCAATAGGTCAACTATATTTGGTGAATGGATTAAAGCTGTACTTGTCTGTCTGACAGATATTATCTGTCCTTGACCCATTATTAGGTCTTTCCACTTTTTGTGGAAAGACCTTTTGTTTTTCTTCTGATTTTTTTTTTTTTGCAGTTAATCTGCATTATGCGAGCACCCTAGATTTGTGGTCTACCCAAAAAATGCTGAAATACTTGCCATTGTTATTATCTAGCTGGCTACTATGTTATATATAACTAATTGAACACTTTTTTAATACTTTTTATTCTAGAATATAAAAAATATTACCATAAAAACGTTAAATGGTCGTCGATTTTCCCAAAGTTTTGATGTTGCACATAGGAAGTAGTGCTCATTAGGAATTCTTATGTAGTTTATTATCGCCTGTGCTTTTGGCTAAGATGTCAAAAAACAATTGTACGAAATATTTAATCGCCGAAAATCTTTAAAGACAAGTAGTTAAGATTTCCCAAATGGCAAAAGTCGTAGGAATATTGTTTGTCGTCAATACGTAGTACAACTACGTCAGTAGTCTATTATATAATAAGTTCAACTGTTCATGCTGTTGGCGGCAATTTCAAATTAGAAGACGAAATTCGTATCTTTTCAATTTGGAGGCAGGGGTTCTAATAAGCGGTGGTCCGAGGTCCGCGACCTTCCACTTTTGAATTGGTTACTAGCCACGCCCGACGGGCTTCCACTCTGAGACAACTATATCACAGTTATAGTAGTCTCAGTTCCACTTGAAAGAAAATAAAAAATAGCTTTGCAAACCTTTTCGCCAAAGTCTCCAAATCAACGATCTCAAAACTTTTTTTAATCATTATTATTCATGACAGCGATGTCAATTTTGTTCAATCGCTAGCTATATACAGAAAATCGCCGACAAAAAATGTGTTAATACGAGTAAAATCGTATCTGACTAACAAAAACAACATTGGAACACAATGACAATGGCTGCCGTGAAAAGTACAATTTCGGATCCGATTCCGGAAGCGGATAAGGGTAATTCCGGGTTTTTGGCGAATCCAGGCAGGTGACAAAATACATCTATGCATGGTAAATGAATATAAACACTAGAATTGGAAACCAAAAGATATATGTAAAAGAAAGAAAAAGCAGAAAATATTTTAAACAGAAACTCAAAATTACTATTGACAAATTTTAATGTCAAAATCCAATACAATGTGACAGCTGGGAACGGTATATCTAACAACATATATATGTTCCTGGTCACAGTTTAAATTTTCTTTATCAGTGATAAATGTTGATAATGCATGTAAGATGCTTTTAAAGTGTAAACATATTACTGCAATTTTGAAGGGGTATTTTTTTTCTTTCTCAATTTTGAAGGATCAGTTAAAGTAGCTGGAAGATTCTTACTTTATTTTCACAAATAACTACCTGAATGTAGGCAAATCATATGATATATAGGTGGCGTCCTTTGGGCCACTCTACCCCCTCCTGTTTGATAACTTTGAATCGGATGACCTCTCAACCATATACATTCATGTATGGGACTATATATATATAACTAATCAAATGAAATATAAGGGGAGTCCATGGGGTGACCCACCCCCTCCTGTTTGGGAACTTACGAAACGGTCGAGATCCCCACCCCTAAACAATATATATTCATGTATGGGTCAATATAACTAATTAAATGAAATATAGGGGGAGTCCCCCTACCCCCTCCTGTTTGAGAACTTGGAAACTGATGAGATCCCCACCCCTAAACCATATATATTCATGTATGGGACAATATAACAAATCAAATGAAATATAGGGGAAGTCCCTAGGGTCATCCTATCCCTTCCTGTTTGAGAACTTGAAAACCCTCGAGATCCCCACCCCTAAACCATATATATTCATGTATGGAACAATATAACAAATCAAATGAAATATAGGGAAGTCCCTGGGGTCACCCTACCCCTTCCTGTTTGATAACTTGAAAACCCTCGAGATCCCCACCCCTAAACCATATATATTCATGTATGGGACAATATAACAAATCATTTACATTTACTATGGGCAGGTCAGTCAGACCTCGCCTTTGATCCTTGTAGTAGTGAATATTTGTCTGATTTGTGTCGCATAACTATTGTACTATAGAACACATACTCAGTTTTCTTTACAGGGAAACCAGTCCATTCATACTATTACATGTTCGTACTAAGTCAACACGTACTACTAACAGTCAACTAAAACCAATGTTAACTACAAACTAGAACAACTACAATCATTGCGAACTTGTAGCACTGCAGACTCACCATAAAAAATATACATTTATATATTCATTGCTATTGAAACCTTGATAACATATAAATTATTTGCCTTAATAATTAATTCATTAGATAAACATAAATGTACAATATATGAATGTTTAATGCCACATCAGAGGTGGATTTAGAGGGTTTTTCAGTGGCCCCCCTTTCCATTTTTGAGAAAAAAATTGGTTGATTATATAGGGAATCACTGAAGCATGACTGGAGCAGGTCCCCTGTTAGGCAGACAGTGGGCCCCCACTTATGAAAATTTCTGGATCCGCCACTGCACATAATTATGTTTGCCTGGTTTTTGGTTAACTGCCTTCAGCGCTTACAGCCCTTTGATTTAAAGTCTTTCCACTTTTCGTGGAAAGACCTTTTGTTTTTCTTCTGATTATTAAGTCTTTCCACTTTTCTGTGGAAAGACTTATTGTTTTTCTTCTGATTATTTTTTTTTTTTCTTCCGCCAAATTTTGTTCTTGCGATAAATGTTTGTTTCGCAATATGTTGCTTAGATATTTCTCATATGGTATTGTATAGTTTATGCGCTTTTAAATTTAACCCTGCTAAGGGGAACCATTTTCTTTGTAAGAGTTATCTCCCTATTCACTGTTTATCATGTGTGTGCATCTCCTTCGTAACAAAAAAAGATAGCGACAAAATTCCTTTTACAAATTGTTCGTTACATCCTCAAGAATTTTTGGCTAATTTGGAGTTATCTACCTTTACAAAATAAATTTTTCGGTATGTTTTTTTAACTCATAAACAGTTAACCGTATAAACGTGGAATGTTTTTTTTTGAGGCCCCTAGGTCCTAACTTAGAAAATGAGGTCAAGGTCAAGTTCTCAAATGTGACTTTTGCTTGTATTTGCATTTTCTCCGACACTTTAAAAGATACACAGAAAAGAACAAGTGTAAAATGTCTGCTTTATTGTAATGAAGATATGCTACATTTAGTCTTATACAATTTAATGGCATCTTATAGGAGTTAGTGCCCATGAAACGTCTTGATATGAGGTTATTTGATTATAACTTCAACTAAGTTCATTATAAAGGCATTTGACCTTCTACAAAAGGTTAGGTGACAAATGACCTTGAAAAATGACTACCAGAAGTGACCTTGAGAAAACCGAAAGTAGCTATTTTAGCAACTTTTTTCATATAAAAGTACTCAGAATCCATATATTTTGTCATATAGATACATAAACTGATTACTGAAGACTAAAAATGACTTCCAACAAACCGGAAGTGGCCAATTATCTCCCATTCTACATACAAAGTATATAGAAACTATATATTTTTGAAATCAGTGTGAAAGAAGCTATCATATGAGACCGGAATTGACATTCATTTCACAGGAAGTAGCATATTATCTCCCTTACATCACACAAAAATATAATTAAACCATTATTTATTGCATTAGAACGAACAAACTATCTTCTTATCAAAATTTCTTTAATGTGGAAAGACTTTCAATTGTTCTCTGAACAATTGGTTTTTAATTAGGTCTTTCCACTTTTCGTGGAAAGACCTTTTGTTTTTCTTCTGACTATTTTCTTTCTTTTTTTTTTTTTTTTTTTTTTTCCTTCTGCCGTCTGAGATGCTTTTTTGTTTTACAACATATCGAATGGATGTTTGGCCAATGATGTTGTACAGTAATGGGGGTTTCAAAACTCACCCTGTGTGACCGAACACTTATTCTTATAGGAGTTATCTCCCCGTGTCCCCTTTTTCTTGTTATTGCTATATCTCTAAAACCGTAAAAGAATTTTACAAACTGTTTTCACCAAATTGTTCGTCTACTCTTGAGAATGATTTAGTTTAATTTGACTTGAGTGATCGGAAGACATCTTATGGGAGTTATTTCCCTTTGAAAATTTAAGATAGGCGATTTATTGGATAAATTCATACGTTATAAGTCGTAGAGGCCTACAGTCTTTTGATATGAAGTCCTTGGGTCCATTTGAAGGAAATTGAGGTCAAGGTCAAAGGTCAAGGTCATCAGACATGTTCTAAATTTTGAATTTTGCTTGTTATCGTTATTCCACAGAAACTGTGACAGTAAATGATATGATGTTTTGCCAAATAACTGTTTACAATAAGGCGCAACTTCAACCTATTTCAGTCAAAGTGTTTTGGTTAACCCTTATAGGAGTTTTCTCCCTTTATGTATTTGAAATCAGTATTTCTCCACATCCATACAAGTGATTGACCTCCGGTCTTCCGTTTTGAGTTCAATTACCTATGACCTTGAAATTGAGATCAAGGTCGAAGGTCAAGGTCATGTTATAACTTTTGAACTTTGCTTGTTATCTTTATTCAAAAGAAACTGTTACAGTTAATGATATGATTTGTTTGCCAAATTACTGTTTACAAAAAGGCGCAACTTCAACCTATTTCAGTCGAAGTGTTTTCATTCTTATTATCGAGTGGAAAGACCTTCAATTGTTCTCTGAAGAATTGGTTTTGAATTTTTTTTTTTTTTCTTCTGCCGTCTGAGATGCTTTTTTGTTTTACAACATATTGAATGGATGTTTTGCCAATGATGTTGTACAGTAATGGAGGTTTCAAAACTCACCCTGTGTGACCGAACACTTATTCTTATAGGAGTTATCTCCCCACGTCCCCTTTTTCTTGTTATAGCTATATCTCTAAAACCGTAAAAGATTTTTACAAACTGTTTTCACCAAATTGTTGGTCTACTCTTAAGAATGATTTGGTTTATTTTGACTGATCAGAAGACATCTTATGGGAGTTATTTCCCTTTGAAAATTTAAGATAGGCGATATGTTGGATAAATTCATAGGGTATAAGTCGTAGAGGCCTACAGTCTTTTGATATGAAGTCCTTGGTCCATTTGAAGGAAATTGAGGTCAAGGTCAAAGGTCAAGGTCATGTTATAAATTTTGAATTTTGCTTGTTATCGTTATTTAAAAGAAACTGTTACAGTTAATGATATGATATGTTTGCCAAATTACTGTTTACAAAAAGGCGCAACTTCAGCCTATTCAGTCGAAGTGTTTTGGTAAACCCTTATAGGAGTTTTCTCCCCTTATGTATTTGAAATCATTATTTCTCCACAACCATACAAGTGATTGACCTCGGGCCTTCAGGTTTGAATTCACTGACATTGTAACACCTCAATATGAATTAAAAAGACAACATCGAGTTCTTATACAATATTTATATATTGCAAACATGTAACCAACTTTTCACATCGAGCAACAACCTTAAAACTGACCAGAAAATACATTAACTCTGTCTATATCTTTGAATGTTAAACACATTAGATTAACCAGAAACTGTGACGAAGTCATTAATGGATAAATATATTTTATTACGTAATTACAAAGTCAAGAAAGATTCTAAAGTTCAAATGTTCGAATGTTCACAAACTGTCTTTCAAGTTGAATTGTTCGAATGTTCAATATCTCACACGGGCACGTGATCGTATAGTTTCAATCCTGATGGAGTACTTTCGGATATTAAGCGCATATGTTCCAGCCTACCCACGAGGGGGGGAGACCTTGGCGGAATCTCCGGTTCCAATCTCTTGTACCAATCTGTCCTAATCGAATTCTGGTCTAATCGAATTGTGTCCTTGAAATCCATTGAGAGATCTTATATAGTCCAGTGGTCCTTACAAACGGTTCATAGCTGTAGGCCGGTTACGTAGTCGTCTGGTTATGGACATGTTAGTTCACAGTAGACATGGTCATTTATTGGCTTCAGGGTACTGTATATATGTCTATAATATACGAACAGATTGTTATTAGTGTCCAAAGGCTTCCTGCTGATTAATATATGGGACACAGTTGTGTAACAAAAATGCCTCCCATACTTATGGAACGAAAGTTCAATAAAATACGGTATTTTTCTTCCTGTAGGTTATTTTAATAGCTATTGTAAGGTTTCCGGTAACCATCACCACATATCTAAGTTTATAAAGTTCTATAAGTCCAATATCATAATATAATAAGTTCATCACATTCATCTAGTCCAATATCTGGATATATTTACACATAGTTTATTCGAATCATAAGTTCAATATTTCGGTATACATAGTTCATGTTTTATTTCCGTCACCATCATAGTATATATAATGTTCATCAACTACTGGAAAGGGCGCAAATCTTTGTACAAGTGTCAGTCATCATCATCTTCATTACGAAGTAGTTGACGCATCTAGCTGGTTAGTTCGTCCTTCTTATGAGGCTGTTAACATCGGCATTCGGTTAAGTTTTGTCCATGACCAATGGCGCGGAGGAAGACATCTCTCTGTTATCAGTAACATCTATTCCAACCAATTGCGAAGACACCATTTGTTTTACCCAATTGTTCGTGGCATTAGAACCAGAACTCCCAACATTCTTTTTGGCTAACCAAGATATATTCTTAATTAATTAACAGTACAAAAATATGGCTATTCCAATGAAGATCGCACCTAAACCCCACTGATAAATTTATCTCAATTTGGACAAACTAAAACTTTTTTACTTACCCTTATTTCTTTTTTTTTCTATTATCAATCGTCTGGTAAATCTCCTTTAGTTCTCTTGATTATTCAAGCCTAGCTAAATTTGATAAAATACGTTCTTTGTATAAATAAAAAAAAAAACTATCAAGTTATCTGGTTAAAACAAAAATAAAAATAAATAAATCTTGTATACAACTTCTACAAATTTGAGAAAATCTACCTAATAGAAACAAGATAATTTTATGTTTATTTATTCATTACTTAAGATATACATTTATATATAAATTTACAATCAAATAAGTTAATCAATCATTTAATGTAACCCCTACACCTACATGATATACATGACATTTTTTTAATAAACAATTATATTTTACCTTGTTAGCAATTGTAATACTTTTATTTCTTTAACCTTAGTTCCTCATTATTTAATCTTAACTTTTAACTCTAAATAAAGACCAAAGATTTATTCTCATCACTCTTTAAAAATCCCCATTTAAGATTCCTTTGATAAAATTTCAACTACGTTTTGTTACTGACTATTTTTCATATTTGACAACAACAACACCAACAACACCTTGTTGCAAAAAAAAAAATGTCGTTCTCCTTAATCTTTTACATTTTTTTCAAAAATAGTATAAAGTGTCCTTATCATAATGATCCCTTCCTTTTTAGCTCACCTGTCCCGAAGGGACAAGTGAGCTTATGCCATCACTTGGCGTCCGTCGTCGTCCGTCGTCTGTCGTCGTCTGTCGTCGTCGTAAACTATTTCAAAAATCTTCTCCTCTGAAACTACTGGGCCAAATACTTTCAAACTTTAACTGAATGTTCCTTAGGGTATCTAATTTATAAATTGTATCCGAAGTTTTGATCTATCAACAAACATGGTCGCCATTGCTAAAAATAGAACATAGGGGTCAAATGCAGTTTTTGGCTTATAACTCAAAAACCAAAGCATTTAGAGCAAATCTGACATGGGGTAATATTGTTTATCAGGTCAAGATCTATCTGCCCTGAAATTTTCAGATGAATCAGACAACTCGTTGTTGGGTTGCTGCCCCTGAATTGGTAATTTTAAGGAAATTTTGCTGTTTTTGGTTATTATCTTGAATATTATTATAGATAGAGATAAACTGTAAACAGGAATAATGTTCAGCAAAGTAAGATTTACAAATAAGTCAACATGACGGAAATGGTCAGTTGACCCCTTTAGGAGTTATTGCCCTATATTGTCAATTTTTAACCATTTTTCGTAAATCTTAGTAACCTTTACAAAAATCTTCCCCTTTGAAACTAATGGGCCAAATACTTCCAAACTTTAATTGAATGTTCCTTAGGGTATCTAGTTTGTAAATTGTATCCGAAGTTATGATCTATCAACAAACATGGTCGCCATTGCTAAAAATAGAACATAGGGGTCAAATGCAGTTTTTGGCTTATAACTCAAAAACCAAAGCATTTAGAGCAAATCTGACAGGAGTAATTTTGTTTATCAGGTCAAGATCTATCTGCCCTGAAATTTTCAGATGAATCAGACAACCTGTTGTTGGGTTGCTGCCCCTGAATTGGTAATTTTAAGGAAATTTTGCTGTTTTTGGTTATTATCTCGAATATTATTATAGATAGAGATAAACTGTAAACAGGAATAATGTTCAGCAAAGTAAGATTTACAAATAAGTCAACATGACGGAAATGGTCAGTTGACCCCTTTAGGAGTTATTGCCCTTTATAGTCAATTTTTAACCATTTTTTGTAAATCTTAGTAATCTTTTACAAAAATCTTCTCCTCTGAAACTACTGGGCCAAATACTTCCAAACTTTAACTGAATGTTCCTTAGGGTATTTAGTTTGTAAATTGTGTCCGAAGTTATGATCTATCAACAAACATGGTCGCCATTGCTAAAAATAGAACATAGGGGTCAAATGCAGTTTTTGGCTTATAACTCAAAAACCAAAGCATTTAGAGCAAATCTGACGTTGGGTAATATTGTTTATCAGGTCAATTTCTATCTGCCCTGAAATTTTCAGATGAATCAGACAACCTGTTGTTGGGTTGCTGCCCCTGAATTGATAATTTTAAGGAAATTTTGCTGTTTTTGTTTATTACCTTGAATATAATTATAGATAGAAATAAACTGTAAACAGCAATAATGTTCAGCAAAGTAAGATCTTCAATTAAGTCAATTTGACCAAAATTGTCAATTGACCCCTTAAGGAGTTATTGCCCTTTAAAGACTTTTTTCACAATTTGTTCATCATGTTGACTTACTTCAAAAAATCTTCTCCTTTGAAACTGCTGTATCAATTTCAGCCAAACATAGGCTAAATGAGTTTCAGAGTATCTAGTATAAATTTTATATTTTATTTCCTTGTATGTCAAGAAACATAGCTCCTATGGCTAAAATAGAACATAGGAGAAAATGATTATTTTTTTTGGCTTTTGAAGAAAATAGGACGATCCAAAAAACATTTAAATAAATTGAAAAGCCAAAATAATCATTGATGAGAGATTTAACCAAAAGAATTAAGGTGAGCGATTTAGGCTCTTGAGAGCCTCTTGTTTATATATCTAATAAAAAAAAATTCATTTGTTTTAAAATTTCAAACCTACTGCCTATCCTATTTATACATTTCAATACGGCTCAGCGTTAGGGTATAAATTGAAATCTGATTTTAAAACTTAACTAACATCTTAAAAACTAAAACAATTAAAAAAAAATCTATGCCTACTTATGAACAAACTGACACATCGTTAAGATTCTTTCTTCAACTCCTTAATTAATTATTTCCTTATTCTTATCTGAATTTCTAATAATAATCCTCATGATTGCTTATGAAAAAAAAAAAAATTTACTTTAAAGCTAGTTTTCCTTTAATATCAATTATCTATTTCACTTAAATTTTCTCATTACGTTCGTATGTCTCTTTTTTTATTTTTTTATTAATATCAATCTACCACAACAATACTAGTATGTAAATCCCATAGGGCAAAACATATTTATGTGCTATTTTCTGAAGATACGTCTCTTTTCCTATTAACAATATGTAAATATGGCGTAATCTAACACCATAAAAAAAAACTTGCACCATTTAATTACTAACATCACTTATGTTAATCAACCGAAGAAGGGGTTGGAATCTAAAATTATAGACTATTTGTTTTCTCTAAACAAATGTGCGTACACACTACCAACCTACGTAAACCCATAATTATCAATGGCTAGAATAAGCAAACAATGTATCCTCAATGTACCCTTAACTTCATCTACCAAAGGTTCTAATGCAACCTTCATTTATACCGGTGCTCTACTAATTTTACGTAAAACATATGTTTTCTAGAATAATTGAGTGTATCTTAAAAAAAAACCAACCCATAATATGACCAAAAACCACCATTAAATACGGAACAAAAAATGCTAATGTATCAGACATTTTATCTTCTTACAAATTTACTTTAAACGAAAAACTAGCTTCTCTAAAACTTCACAAAAAAAAAACCGGTTTATTTTTTATTTAAGAATCATATGTGTAATCTATCCTATCTCTTAAACAACACGTACCGCATAAAAAATAACACAAACAAATAACCTTTCATTCTGATAAAAAAAATGTGTATAATATTCATAATTTTTAAATTGACCTATAATACCTTAATTAAAACACCCAATAAAAAGTTTTATTTGAACCACATCTCGTGAACAAACTTCAGATTTTCAGCCTTTTTAAAAATTACGGCCTCAATTCCTTTAAAATCAAAACCTTTACTTAATATTTGTGCCATCCCTTGAAAAGCCATTTCTACTTGTTGTACTGACATAGAAATATCTTGATTTTCCATTAAGAAAAATGAAAGTAACTGAGTTCTTACCTTTTATATTCCTTGAAGTTCGCGTTATTTTAGACAATCCAAGTCGATCGTGGTCAAACGGCATCAAATTTACGACTTATGTGTCGAAGTCATTAATGGATAAATATATTTTATTACGTAATTACAAAGTCAAGAAAGATTCTAAAGTTCAAATGTTCGAATGTTCACAAACTGTCTTTAAAGTTAAAATGTTCGAATGTTCAATATCTCACACGGGCACGTGATCGTATAGTTTCAATCCTGATGGATTACGTTTGGATATTAAGCGCATATGTTCCAGCCTACCCACGAGGGGGGAGACCTTGGCGGAATCTCCGGTACCAATCTCTTGTACCAATCTTTCCTAATCGAATTCTGGTCTAATCGAATTGTGTCCTTGAAATCCATTGAGAGATCTTATATAGTCCAGTGGTCCTTACAAACGGTTCATAGCTGTAGGCCGGTTACTTAGTCGTCTGGTTATGGACATGTTAGTTCACAGTAGACATGGTCATTTATTGGCTTCAGGGTACTGTATATATGTCTATAATATACGAACAGATTGTTATTAGTGTCCAAAGGCTTCCTGCTGATTAATATATGGGACACAATTGTGTAACAAAACTTTAAATGTTCTTCAGTGGCAACTTTATGGCCATAGATAAATAGCACTAATTAATTGCGACAGTTCTAGAGAGTTCATTCAGATGCTAAGAAAATATAACTATTTAACGGTTAACAGGTGTCACAGTTAAAGTTCTTGTAATGTCTATTACACAAATAATACTAAAATTAGCCTTTTAACAGACATATGACCTTGAAATTGAGGTCAATGTCAAAGGTCAAGGTCATGTTATAAATTTTTTAATTTTGCTTGTTATCGTTATTCAAAAGAAACTGTTATAGTTAATGATATGATGTGTTTGCAAAATTACTGTTTACAATAAGGCGCAACTTCAACCTATTACAGTCGAAGTGTTTTGGTTAACTCTTATAGGAGTTTTCTCCCCTTATGTATTTGAAATCATTATTTCTCCACAACCATACAAGTAATTGACATCGGCCTTTCGGTTTGAGTTCACTGACCTATGACCTTAAAATTGGGGTCAAGGTTTAAGGTCAAGGTCATATTCTAAATTTTGGACTTTGCTTGTAATCTATATTCAAAAGAAACTGTAACAGTTAATGATATGATATGTTTTCAAAATTACTGTTTACGATAAGGCGCAACTTCAACCCATTTAAGTCAAAGTGTTTTGGTCAACTCTTATAGGAGTTTTCTCCCCTTTTGTATTTGAAATCGGTATTTCTCCACAACCATACAAGTGATTGACCTGGGGTCTTTTGATTTGAGATCACTGACATATGACCTTGAAATTGAGGTCAAGATCAAAGGTCAACTTGACGTTCTAGATTTTTACATTTGCTTAAAATTCTTTCTTGTTCATTATAAAACAATTAAGTCTTCTGCATATACCTATTTAATCTTATTTTTTTATATCAGTTTGAGGTACCGAATTACATCAACAATGAGTGACCTTTTCTTGCATTTTTTTTAAAATTTCATTATTAAAATCGAGGTGGAAAGACCTTCAATTGTTCTCTGAAGAATTGGTTTTTAATATTTTTATGTTTTACTCTTTTCATTGCAGATCACAGCATACAGCCCCCTTGGAAAGAGATCTATATAGCTATATGCCATACGTCAGACCAAAGAATTATAGAGGAAGAAAAAGTGACTGCTGATCTAAATCCAGTGAAGATGCAGTATTTGTTACACTATCACAAAAAAGATTTGCTGGAAAGATTTAAGACAGGTTTTGAGATCCTAAATATATACAGCTTGGAGGTTGGGGACCAAAAACTCTTGATTAACATCTCCTTTTCAGTTGGCAAACATATAATCCCCCAAATTGTTGATTTACTACAAGAAATAGTTGAGGATTTTGTAAAGTGTACATTTTTTCCTGCAGAAAGCATGAGATATGTTCAGAATGAACTTGACCCTTACTTAAGTCAGGGTAATTTGGCAATTTATTGTGATTCAAGCAAACTGTATCTGGTTGGGAACTCAAAGACAGTATGCGATCTTAAAAGTACACTGGCTAAAATAAAGCAGAGTTCACAGGTGGAGAAATCTTATTCAGAAATAACATTTGAGACATCATTTGAAGCCTTTACTTTATTCTCACTTGGATTGCAAGACCACCTGGTAGAGAAGTTTCCATCCATTACTTTTGATATAAGTGAAGAAAGAAGAAGCATTTTATTGCATGGCGTTCTAGATCATGTGAGGTTTGTGAATGAAGAAATCAAATGTTTTAAGAAATCCATTCTTTTTAAAGAGATATCTACTACACCTTTGGAAGCTAAACTTCTTGAATTGGAAGATGTCAAAGACTATATTAAGAGATTACTAGATCAACAAAAGTTGAGAGTTGTTTTTAAGACATCTGTTACAAACTGTAAACTCTCAATATACTGCAGAGGTGGAGATGACATAAATGAAATCTGTGACATAATAAAAAGTGAAATATTTTTTGATCGCTTTCCAGTTGTGGATAAAGATTCAGGAAAGCCTATGTTTGCTAAATGTCAACACTTTCAAGATTTTGTAAAAACATATGAAAATAAATTCCTTATTGTTGATTGGGGAAACAGAAACATATGCATAGCAACAACAAAACCATATGGCGAAAAATTGATTGAAATGAAAAAGGATTTTGAGAAAAATGCTGGATCCATTCCAAGTCAGAAAACTGATCAAAGTGATCTAAATGAAAGTGTCTCAAAATTGTTTCCAGGAAGTTCAGTGAAGAAAAGAGAATTACAGACACTGAATCTTACAGAAGAGCAGTTCTTTATCCTTCAAAACCTGAATTTTGCTGACCATTTGAACAGGAAAGTTCCTGCATGTAATGCAGAATTAGAAGATAATGCTATCATATTCAGTGGTTCCAGAGATAGCATTGAAGATGAAATTAAAACTTTCTTTATACAACACGTTGACAGTGAGGCAGTGGGAAAAAAATTTGAAAACAACATTCCAGATAAATGCCTTACCTTCTTTTGCAAGGACTTGGTCAAGGATTTTATCAATGAAAAACTTGCAAACAAAAAGATATTTTGTTACTGGTTAGTAGATGAAAATGAGAGCTGTCTTCAAATCTATACAGGAAAAGGAATGATTCAAATAGCAAAAGATGTTATACTCAGTTGTGTCAGTTGGGAAGAGTTTGCAAAAACTTCTGATTTTGAGAAGTTTTTGGAAAATGAGGATATGAAGAGTTTTTTTGATAAGCATAAGGCAAGACTAAGCTTAGATTTGCATGGTGAGGAATTGTTAATAGTTGGTCTGGATCAAATCATGGAAGAATTTTCTGAGATATATAGAAAACATACACACATGACAGATCAGAAAAGAAAACAGAATTCTTCAACTTGTTCTATTCATAGGTTGGAAATTAGTAAGAACATTTTACAGTATTTGAAGAAATTTAAAGGAAAAAAATTGCAAGAATTTGAACAGAGCAACAAAGTTCATGTTCAGGCAGATGAACATGGAGTATTGCTTAAAGGAGATTCTGCATCCATCGTGGAAAAGGCTGTTAAAGTCTTTCAAAAAATCAAGTTTTATGAGAAGAAGTGGTCATGTCAGTTAGATAACCCTGAAGATATCCAGAAGCAGTTATCTTCAAGAAGTTTGCAGAATTTGGAGAATAAGTTTAAGTGCTCAGTGTTTTTAGATCCTGTTACCAGTTACATAAATAACCAGCAGCTAGCACATTGGATGAGCCCTTCTAAAGACCTGCACCTAGTTTTTTTCCATGGATCAACTGCAAATATGGCCGCTGACATAATAGTTTATCCAACAAGGAAAATCAACTCAGGTCAGTATTTCTTATTTCAATAAAATCTATGATTTAATAAAAGGTGATTCAAATTTTTATGAAGGTTTATGATCCTGAGGTATGAAGACACAAACACATACCAAAAAGGTAAAAAAAACTATTTTACAAATTCCTTGTATTATCAATAGTACAATAATTCTCTGTTTGGTATAAAAAAAATCATTATACGGACAAATAAATCATATGTATATATATTGCAACCTCTTTATAGTCAAAGTGGACATTTTTCATCCCCAGTGTCACTATCAAATCTTATAACTTTATTGAAATGAACATTTTTTTCTGGGGATATATTCTATTTATTTTTAGCTCACCTGGCCCAATGGGTCACATGAGCTTTTCTCATCACTTGGCGTTTGTCGCCGTTAACTTTTACAAAAATCTTCTCCTCTGAAACTACTGGTCCAAATTGAACCAAACTTGGCCACAATCATCATTGGGGTATCTTGTTTAAAAAATGTGTGGCGTGATCTGGCGAAACCAACCGAGATGACCACCATAGCTAAAAATAGAACATAGGGGGAAAATGCATTTAGAGTAAATTATGGGGAAAAATTGTTTATCAACTGAAGATCTATATGCCCTGAAATTTTTGAATCGGACAACCAGTTGTTGGGTTGCTGCCCCTGAATTGGTAATTTTAAGGAAATTTTGCTGTTTTTGGTTATTATCTTGAACATTATTATAGATAGAAATAAACTGTGAACAGAAATAATGTTCATCAACATAAGATTTACAAAAAAGTAAGAATGACCAAAATGGTCAGTTGACCCTAGAGGAGTTATTGCCCTAAATTATAGTATTTTTTACCAATTTTTCGTAACTCTTTGTAATCTTTTACAAAAATCTTCTCCTGAAACTACCAGGCCAAATTTAACCAAACTTGGCCACTATCATCATTGGGGTATCTTGTTCAAAAATTTGGGGAATGACTTGACTAACCAACCAAGATGGCCACCATTGCTAAAAATAGAACATAGGGGTAAAATGCAGGTTTTGGCTTTAAACTCTAAAACCAAAGCATTTAGAGCAATTCTGACTTGGTTAAAATTGTTTATCATTAAGTCAAGATCTATGTGCGCTGAAATTTTCAGATAAATCAACCTGTTGTTGGATTGCTGCCCTGAATTGGTAATTTATTAAGAAATAGACCAAGGTGAGCGACACAGCTCTAGTTTAAATTGTGCTAAATTACTTTTAAATTAACTCATTAACAAATATATATATTTTAAACTGAAATTAATATTACCAACCTAAATTAATGCACAGATCATGTTTTTTTCTGTAAAACACTGAGGATGAAAATTCACAAACAAAGAATTTGAAAATATTATCAAACAGGAATGTGTCCTAAGTTATGACACGAATGCCCTATCAGCACTGTCATTTTCTGTGTTCAGTAGATCTTGAAAATGGGGTAAAATGTCTAATTTGGCTTTAAAATTAGAAAGATCATATCATAATGTGTACTAAGTTTCTAGTTGATTGGACTTCAACTTCATCAAAAACTACCTCGACCAACAATGACCAAAAACATTAACCTTCCTCAACCAAAAACTTAAACTGAAACGGGACAGACATACGAACGGACATAGGAACAGACGGACAAACAAATGGACAGAATAACAGACAAATGGATGCACAGACCAGAAAACATAATGCCCATATACGGGCATAAGAATTCAACAAACACAATGTTGGAGGAGGCTGAAAAAGTAAAACCTTCATATTACAGACTTTCAACATGAAACCAATGATAAGTAAAACAGACTACACATTACTTTAGTATGTGCACTCTTTTTGGCAAAGAAAAATACTCAATCATTACAAATCTATATATGATATCTGGTATATGGGTTACCATGCAGTGGCAATGTCTGCATACATGTCAGTCAGGTTAGGTTCATTCTGACCTGAACCTCATTTTATGGTTTATTACATGTATTAGGTCAAGTCTATTCCCAGATACTAATAATAATAATGAGTTGTCAAAGATATAAATTTCCCCAGTGTTTATGAAGACTCTTTTGGTTGTTTACTTATTTGAAGAACAATATACCAGCATTGACAATCAACAGGATAAATTTGTCCAAGAAATTCTAAACCTTGAGTTTATAATAAGTAAATGGAAATCTATGAAATTTAAACAAGATGTCCATACCACAAAGGGATATATGGTTAGGATTGACTTTGGGGGAAAGGAGGGGAGGTATGGCTCAAACCATTTTGGAATTGGGGGCTGAAAAAGGGGAAAACTAGGGTTTCCTGGTCAATGGACAATTAAGACAATTTAAAAGCAGTGTAAATTCTTAGGTCTGAGCCATAGGTAATCCAAATACATTTGAAGACAAATGTTGTGTGTGTTTGGATTTACCTCTCTTACCCGTCTTGTAAATTATGTAAAAAAGAAATGTTGTATTGTCTTGAGATAACTATAGTTGTCAATTTATTTTTATAAGTTACTGTTAGTTAATATTAATTTTAGCTATGATATGTAGTTCATTTTCTATTTTTAGACTTTTATGATGTATTTAAATGGGTATTATACTTCATTAGAAATTTGAATTGAGATCATGACCATATTTTTAAATCTTGAGCATGTTGACATGGTTTGAGGAAAAGAATTTTTATATTTTGGAAAAATGGGAAAAAGGATGGGGGGAGCTGTTTTTTTTTGGGGGGGGAGTCACAAATGTGTGGGGACAATTCTCATTTCTGTATTCAGAATGCAAAAGAATAATGAAATGACACAAAAGCGAAAAAAGGGGGGGATACTTTTGGGGGGATGAGGGGTGGGGGTCAATTTGCAACAGCATATAGTGTATTTCTCAAAAGCAAAAAAATGAATATAAATTCAAACTTATTCTAAGTTCTTTGACTTCAGTTATTCTGTGTCAGAAACCTACTATTATGTGTCAATTATTTATATTAATTACAATCCAAATTCAGACAGTCACTGCCTGTATTATAAGCGTGAAAATTGTGTCCATTTTGGACCTCTGTGATTGTAACCAGGTACACTCAGCTAAGCAATTTATTGTATTTTGTCTAACATGTCTAAAGCAAGGATAACTGTGTGCATGGTCATTTAATGTGCTAAAGTGTGTATCAATGATTTTTATACGAACGCAAAAATTTTTTTTTTTTTGATCGTATATATATTGGTATCACGTTGGTGTTGTTGTCTGCGTTGTCATCATCGTCGTCATCCGAAGACTTTTGGTTTTCGCACTATAACTTTAGTATAAATTAATAGAAATCTATGAAATTTAAACACAAGGTTTATGACCACAAAAGGAAGATTTGGATTGATTTAGGGAGTTTTGGTCCCAACAGTTTAGGAATTAAGGGGCCAAGGGCCCAAATAAGCATTTTCTTGGTTTTCGCACTATAACTTTAGTTTATATATATATATAAGTAAATAGAAATCTATGAAATTTTGACACAAGGTTTATGACCACAAAAGGAAGGTTGGGAATTGATTTTGGGAGTTTTGGTTACAACAGTTTAGGAATTAGGGGCAAAAAAGGGCCCAAATAAGCATTATTCTTGGTTTTCGCACAATAACTTTAGTATAAATAAATAGAAATCAATGAATTTTAAACACAAGGTTTATGACCACAAAAGGAAGGTTGGGATTGATTTTGGGAGTTTGGTCCTAACAGTTTAGGAATAAGGGGCCCAAAGGGTTCAAAATTAAACTTTGTTTGATTTCATCAAAAATTGAATAATTGGGGTTCTTTGATTTGCCAAATCTAACTGTGTATGTAGATTCATAATTTTTGGTCCTGATTTCAAATTGGTCTACATTAAGGTCCAATTAAAGGGTTCAAAATTAAACTTAGTTTGATTTTAACAAAAATTGAATTCTTGGGCTTCTTTGATATGCTGAATCTAAACATGTACTTAGATTTTTGATTATGGGCCCAGTTTTCAAGTTGATCCAAATCGGGATCCAAAATTAATATATCAAGTATTGGGCAATTATCAAGAAATTTTCAATTGCATAGTATTGTGCAATAGCAAGAAATTATTAATTGCACAGTATTGGGCAATAGCAAGAAATCTTCAATTGCACAGTATTGTGCAATAGCAAGAAATTTTCAAAATTGCACAGTATTGTGCAATAACAAGAAATTTTCAAAATTGCACAGTATTGGGCAATAGCAAGAAATCTTCAATTGCACAGTATTGCACAATAGCAAGAAATTTTCAATTGGAGTTATCTTTCTTTGTCCAGAATAGTCATGATAGTAGTTGAATCAACTTAAATCATTGTTTTATACAATATACAATGTATATTCACTTTTACTACCAACTGATAAATTAAAACAATCTTTACCATTCAGTGATGACAAGCACTTTTTTAACATTTTAATATTTTATGATGTATTTAAATGAGTTGTTATTGTTGCAAACTCCATTAGAAATTTGAATTGACATCAGTTTTGGAATAAGGAAAGGGGGATGTGAAAAAAAAATTGGGGGGGGGGGGGGAGGTAAATTTTTCTTATTTCAGATATCATTAATAAAAAGAAAATTTCTTCAAACATTTTTTTGAGAGGATTAATATTCAATAGCAAAGTGAATTGCTCAAAGGCAAAAAAAAATTTCAAGTTCATTAGACCACATTCATTCTGTGTCAGAATTTAACCTATGCTGTGTCAACTATTTAATCACAATCCAAATTTAGAGCTGTATCCAGCTCTATACTTGCCCCTACCGTTCAGGGTTCAACCTCTGCGGTTGTATAAAGCTGTGCCCTGTGGAGCATCTGGTTTTTAACTAAATCCAACAACGAGTTATTGTACAAGTTACTTGATTACATCTAATATCTCTTTATGCTTTGTTATACACAGTTTTGTTTTCTCCTGAAAGTCATTAATTGATTACTTACTGTTGTAGGTGAAAAAATGGAAACTTCAAAGCCAACAAAGCAAATAACAATCAGTTCATTGACAAGAAATTTACCTTGTCTTATGGTTGCTTATTTAGAGATTCCAGAATACAAAGCAGGTACACCATATCAATTTGGGATGGTGAAGATGATTTCAGAGTTATTTGCTGAAGTTGAGCAAACTAAACTACAAAGTATTGTCATTCCAGCAAAGATAGCTGAGAATATTTCTGAACAAACCTTTCTCCATTGGTTTATTGATGCATTTAAGGCGTTTCAGCATAAGTTCGACAGTTTGAATCAAATTTACATCTGTACAGATCTTGATACAAACCTGCCTCAACAGTTGAGTGTACTTAAGGATGGACTACATGGAAGTTTAGCCTTGTTTGATTTTGAAAACATGTTTGAGCCACCACTGTCAAGATATGATGGTAATTAATTAAGTCTATTTCTTAACTTACATTAATCATTTGTGGTCTAGGTTATTTTTGGAAGGCCAGGTTACATGACTTCTTTGAAAAACCATTGTGTGGCATGAATTGATAAATTGCATGATTTGTGTCAATATTATATATTAATGAGAGCCTTTCAACTTTCTTTGGTACTATATAAATGAGATAATTAGCAAATTATTATTACCTTAAATTTCAATGAAAGAAGTGTCAATATTAGAATTTGAAATATTGAAATATGATTGGGTTAGTTAGTTCATACTGAAATAATAGTAACAGTTTAATTAACCTTAGCCATGTGTGCATGGCTATAACAATGGCTAACCCTATTTAGTTGGGTTAGTCTTCATCATACATTTCTTATCAATTTTCCAGAATTCAAAATCATTCCAGATTCAAATAATTACTTGTTTAGTAAAAGGTTAACATTTGAAATAAATGTATATATATATTACAATTGTGTATTTTCAATGTGATTAAAAGTTGGTTGGCATAATATTATCGTCACAATATCTTAGTCTTATTTTTAAGAACAACTTATATTAAGTGACCATTTATACCCCTTGAAAATTTCCAATGAAACAACTTTCTAACAGAGACCAATTAAGTTAAGTAAAAGTTTGTAAATATATGTCACTATGTGACAATGAAAAAGACAACAACTTTACCAAAGAGCAGACAACAGCTGAAGGCCACCAATGGGTCAATCCAATACCGTGAGAATATTCTCCACCGTTTAAGGATTTTTAAGATCTATTACAGTGACTTGACTGTTAGTGTTGCTATCCACCAATTGCAACTCATTCAAAATTTTGACCAAATTGCAATTTGTTTTATAAAATCGAATTGTTCAACTGGTCAGAATATTGAACAAATTGTTCAGTCAAAATGTGAAAGTGCAAGGTGATAAAATAAAATATACTTACAATCCTAAAAGACTTTAACTCCACTTTAATGATGTTATTACTAAATTTGTCTATCAATCTGTATAGTTATATTATAGCCATTACCATACTAAAGGTAAAATGTTTTATTTTGAATTGCTATAAAAATGTCCAAACTAAGCTTTTATATAGTTTTTCTTTCGAAAAGGATTTTATATTTATAAGAATCATATATCATTTAAAATAATACATCATATATTCAGTAAAATACGTGTGAAATAACAATATGCTATCGATAAGTTTCCTTGGGGAGATAACCTAAAATACTATTCTTTTGAATAAATATTTTTTGAAACCAAAAAAGATTATCTCCCCTTCCTACAAACATATTGCAATTTTACAAATATTTTACTGAATATAAAATGTTTTTATTCACATAATGTGTGATTCTTATGAATATAGAATACTTTTCGAAAGAAAAACTATATAAAAGCTTAGTTTGGACATATTTATAGCAATTAAAAATAAAACAGTTCACCTTTAGTATGGTAATGGCTATAATATAACTATACATATTGATAGACTGATTTAGTAATACCATCAATAAAGTGGAGTTAAAGTCTTATAGGATTGTAAGTATGTTTTATTTTATCACCTTGCACTTTCACGACTTGACTGTGGTTCAAATTTCTGACCAGTTGAACAATTTGGTTTAATAAAACAAATTGCAATTTGGTCAAAATTTTGAATGAATTGCAATTGGTGGATAGCAACACTTACAGTCAAGTCACTGTAATGAATTTTTATCATGAAACAGTCCATAGAATTTTCCTCACGCTATACTTGATTTCTGTATGTGCCCAAATGTAATAACAATTAAAATCACTAAAATGTAAAACAGGTTTGTCAATGTATGCATGATTTCACATGGAGAAATAAAACAACTGAATGAAATAATAATTATTGTATTTTTTCTGGATGGCCTAGCTGAGACTAAATTTACTAATTTAAACTAAGTATAATAGTATCTTTACATCGAGGGTAAAAAGATTTATAATTCATGATTATTGTGATCCTCTGCACCTCATAAAAGTTATTATTATAAATTTGTCTGATTCAATTGCTTAATAACAAGCGATATTTTTTTCAGACAATCATATAAAGTTTGAAACATTACACATGTTACATCCATCTCCAATGCCCTAGGTAGAGTTTTATTGTCGAGCCTGCAACTTTTGTTGCAAAAAGCTCGACATAGGGATAGTGATCTGGCGGCAGCTACGGCGGCGACGGTAGCGTTGGCTAACTTCTTAAAAGCTTTATATTTTAGAAGGTAGCAGACCTGGATGCTTCATACTTTGTATATAGATGCCTCATGTTACGAACTTTCCATCAGTCACATGTCCAATGTCCTTGACCTCATTTTCATGGTTCAGTGACTACTTGAAAAAAAAGTAAAGATTTTTTGTAATGTTAAATTCTCTCTTATTATAAGTAATTGGATAACTATATTTGGTATGTGCGTACCTTGCAAGGTCCTCATGCCTGTCAGACAGTTTTCACTTGACCTCGACCTCATTTCATGGATCAGTGAACAAAGTTAAGTTTTGGTGGTCAAGTCCATATCTCAGATACTATAAGCAATAGGTCTAGTATATTTGGTGTAAGGAAGGACTGTAAGGTGTGCATGTCCAACTGGCAGGTGTCATCTGACCTTGACCTCATTTTCATGGTTCAGTGGTTATAGTTAAGTTTTTGTGTTTTGGTTTGTTTTTCTTATACGATATGCAAAAGGTCTACTATTTTTGGTGTATGGAATGATTGTAAGATGTACATGGCTAGCCGGCAGATGTCAAATGTCAAAATGGTCAAAGTTAGAATTTTGAGTTTTCGTCTTTTTATCTTATACTATATGCCATAGGTCAACTATATTTGATGTATGGAAATATTTTATGATCTATATGTCAGTCACGCAGGATTTATTTGACCTTGACCTCATTTTGATGGTTCATTGCTCATTGTTAAGTTTTTGTGTTTGGTCTATTTTTCTTAAACTATATAAGCAATAGGTCACTACATTTGTTGTATGGAAGAATTGTTAGCTGTACATTAATACCTGACATTGTTCATCTGACCTTGACATTATTTTCATGCTTCATTGGTCATTGTTTAGTTTTCTTGGTTGATGTTGAGTTTATGTGACAGTTGTAATAAAGCTTTATATTTGGGACTATCAAAGTAGTATCAATGATTAGTAAAGAAGGCGAGTGTGTGCACTCTTGTTAATATTGGCTATTGTTGAAAATTTTCCATAGGCTTGTATGCATACCTTGGCAAAACCACGAAATTAAATATCCACTTACATGAAAGTTTTCTTCAATCCACCAAAATTGGTACCCAAGATAAACAAATGAATCCACAGTTAATTCATGAATTATATTCTAGTTTTTGTCAAGCCTGCAACTTTTGTCGCAGAAAGCTTGACATAGGGATAGTGATTGTGCAGCGGCGGCTGCGTTAGCTAACATGTTAAAAGCTTTTTATTTTAGAAGGTGAAAGACTTGGATGCTTCATACTTTGTTATAGATGCCTCATGTTACAAAGTTTCTGTCAGTCACATGTCCGATGTCCTTGACCTCATTTTCATGGTTCAGTGACTACTTGAAAAAAAAGTTCAGATTTTTTTTAATGTTAAATTCTCTCTTATTATAAGTAATAGGATAACTATATTTGGCATTCAAGTGCGTACCTTGCAAGGTCCTCATGCTCTTCGGACAGTTTTCACTTGACCTCGACCTCATTTCATGGATCTGCGAACATGGTTAAGTTTTGATGGTCAAGTCTATATCTGAGATACTATAAGCAATAGGTCTAGTATATTCAGTATATGGAAGCACTGTAAGGTGTAAATGTCCAACTGACAGATGTTTATCTGACCTTGACCTCATTTTCATGGTTCAGTGGTTATAGTTAAGTTTTTGTGTTTTTGTCTGTTTTTGTTATACTGTATGCAATAGGTTTACTATATTTGGTGTATGGAATGATTGTATGGTGTACATGTCTAGCTGGCAGTTGTCATCTGACCTTGACCTCATTTTTATGGTTCAGTGTCCAAAGTTAAGTTTTTGAGTAGTTGTATTTTTTTCTAATACTATATGCAGTAGGTCAACTATATTTGGTGTATGGAAATATTTTATGATCTATATGTCAGTCACACAGATTTTATTTGACATTTACCTCATTTTCATCGTTCATTGCTCAGTGTTAAGTTTTTGTTTTTTTTTGTTTTTCTTAAACTTTAAGCAATAGGTCAACTATATTTGTTATATGGAAGAATTGTTTGCTGTACATGCCTGCCTAGCATGGTTCATCTGACCTTGAGCTCATTTTCATGGTTCAAAGGTCAGTGTTTAGTTTTCTTGGTATATGTTAAGTTTATGTGACAGTTGTAATAAAGCTTTATATTTAGGATTATCAATGATTAGTTAAGAAGATGAGACAATTCAGTGTGTGCACTCTTGTTAATGTTGGCTATTGTTAAAAATTCACAGAGAGCCAGGTGAGAAATGCTGACTCTAATGTACAGAGAGCCTCTTAAGCCATCATCTTTTTGCAATCAACCATGCAATATATAAAATGTTTTGCAGGATTACTATGTGGAAAGTTCAGGAATAAATTTCTCATTTTTATGAACCCGACCAGAACTTGAATATATGATAGAGTTGTCTGTATCTCTTAATAAATAAATATTTCTGTACTTTGCAGTGAACCAGAAACCAGCTGACATTACAGTCACCTTAGTAAAAGGGAAATTAGTAGATCAAAAGGTAATATTTGTTTAACATAAATTTAACATAAATTTTTTAAAGAAAATCAAACTAAATGTCCACAAAAATCAATAAAAGTGCTTTCTTTGGAAACAAATGTTTGGTCAGGCTGATTCAGTTCAGTGATAATCATGTGATTGACATCATACTAAATTCCGAAATGTACACAAAAAACTAAAATAAAAAATCATACAAAACTAATAAAGGCCAGAGGCCCTAAGGGACACGCACAAAAATGTGACAGGGTTAAACATGTTTTTTGAGATCTCAACCCTCCCCCTATACCTCTAGCCAATGTGGAATATACAAACACACAACAATATGTACAGTAAGACTCAGTTCAAAAGAAGTATGAGTCCGTTGTTAGAATAGGTAACTAAAGAAACTAAACAAAATGACAATAGTACATAAGTAACAACAAACTACTAGCAGTTACTGACATGCCAGCTCCAGACCTCAAATAAACTGATTGAAAGACTATTGCTTCATGATACGAATATCAAGAACAATCCCTCCTGCTAGGGGTTTAATATTATACCATCATAAAATATATGAGACGAACATTTTTTTTTGTTGCATAAATTAGATCGTTAGTTTTCTCGTTTGAATTGTTTTACATTGTCGTTTCTGGGCCTTTTATCATGCTTATAACTGACTATGAAGTATGGGCTTTGCTTGTTGAAGCAGTGACCTATAGTTGTTAACTTGTTAATTTGGTCTCTTGTGGAGAGTTGTCTCATTGGCAATCATACGTACCACATCTTCTTTTTATAATAACCTGTATTATGCCAACAACTGGTTGTAGAATAAATGTGTTTATTTCCAATGCAAAGACGATATAAGTGATTCAATATTGAAGTCAAAATATGCAATCTTTGATGACCTGACAACGATTGTAAGGTGTACATGTAAAAAATTTGGAAGTTTTGTGTATATTGTAAAATTGGATAATCTATTTTCATTTTCTTTGCAACAGGTTGATGTTATAGTGAACAGCTGTAACCATAAGTTGGAGTTATTCAAAGGTGCAGTATCTGCTTCCATTTTAAAAGCTGCTGGACAAAGCATAGCAGATGAATGTAAACAGAATAATCCAAATGGAATTATGTATGGGCAGGTCATAACAACATCACCTGGGAAACTAAGTTGCAAACGGATTTGTCATGGGGCTCTCCCTCAGTGGAATCCAACAGCAAAATTTTCTTCCAAGGTATGAAATTGAAAGAAGTTTTCTTTGTCCAAAGGAAAGTAAAGGAAAATGTGTCAGTCATGTTTTAGAAAGTAAAACATACCTGGTTATATGAAAGCCAAGGATGCTAAAGAATCAAAACAGACAGGTTTGGATCCAGAATTTTCAAAGAGGGTGGTGTTGGGGGGGAGGGGGGGGCTCATATTAGGCATGATAGTAGAACAATATAACAAATAAGATATAATGCATGAACAAACATATTTACAAATGCATGAATAAATGGGAAGGTAAATATCATTTGTAAATTGACATTACAATTTTACAGAACTTGGCTAAGCCAACAAGAACAAATTTATCTTTGCTGTTCATTAAATTAGAGAAACTCATAGTTTTTTTTTAACTTTACAAATATCTGCAGGAAAACATTCCAGCCTTTCAGCATTAAAGAAAGTACAATCATAAATATAATGACCACAAAAAACAGATAAAATTTGAATTTCTTGAGTTATGCCCCTTTATAAATGAAAAATTTGCTAAATTGTTTGTTTCCATTCTCTAACTTTAGTCAGTCTCAACTAAATGTTATGAAACTTATACACAATGCTAATTAGCTGAAAACCCAGACTACATTTGAATTTTGGTGGCTTCAATTTTAATGTTCTACCAGAATTATGCCCCTTTACAAATGGAAAATATGATGAATTTTTATAGGACTGCAAAAATTTTAATTTTCCGTCGTATGGGTCATTTTCAAAAAATGTTGAATTTTTAAATTGAAAAATGTACTGTGAAAGTACTTTAATTCGTGGGTATCAATTTTCGTGGTTTGAGCAATATTTACTTGTTCGTGGGTTTTTAAATTCGTGGATTTTAGTTTTCTAAAAAAAAAAAATTGAAAAAATTAAAAAATTAAAGCCTTTAGACAAGAAGGTTACAAATAGTCTGGATTGAAGGAAATTGCAAAGTAAACATTGACCCGTGTAAATCCTAGTGACAACACTTATTAACCCAAGTTATCAACAGATTAAAGACCATCAAAGGTGTTAATTAGGCCATACACATGTCACCTAAAGAAAAAAGCAACATAAACAAATACTTTAAACGTATCTTAAATTGTCAAATGATTTTTATCATAATCAAGCCCAGCATGAAATTATTATTTCCCATATGTACGAAAACTATGACGATATAAAATGAACACTTTAGCATACCAATACCGGAAATCTGACTTTCATCATCAAAAATATTTTTTTATGAGAATTAAAAGATCAAAAGTTGTACAGTTTAGATTATTAAAGATTAAATGAGTATTATCTTGCATGCAGGTATAGTTCTGTGACTGCTATTAAAGTATTCTCCGATAAGGCGTCATTCAATACATTCTTTCAATCATATCAGTAGTCAAACCTAAATAGGGATCTTTCTTGTCTTGATTTGGACAATGGTTGTTTCATTTCGTTGGACACTTAAATTCGTGGATAGAGTCATCCACGAAAACCATGAAAATTGGTACCCCACGAATAAAAGTACTTTTACAGTATTTAAAGTTACTTATTCAAACAACCCTCTACATAAGCTAATCAAAACAAACAGTACTTTAAGAACAACATATTAAAAGATGCAATCTTAATGATGTCATACAAGAATATCTTGAAACATTTTTTGATCGGTGGTACAATATTTTGTCTATCCTGTAAACATTTTCAAAAGAAATTTTGGGTTATTAAGAAAAGGTTTAAAATAATGTTAAGCTTGTTTTACGTTACCAATTAGATGGTTTTCAAGAGAATAAACTTCTATATATTATTATATTCATTCTGTAAAATAATAGATTATTTGCCAATTTTCTAGGTTGTACTGAAAAACGGCTCCAAAAATTGGTTTTCAAAGGTTGTAAAAATTACCACCAGTAATGCAAGTCTAAGATAGCAATTTATATTGTTCGGCCTTTTTTCACCCTTTCAAATAAACCCAACATCAAGTAAATCCCTCATAAGTTAATTTACTTTTCTCTTTATTTCGTTGGTAACAGGAACGTACGTTTCTGATATATCACTATATAAAAGTCTATCCTGTTACCTTTTTGGGGAAAGACGGCTTCAAGCCGTCAATTCCCTATGGGGTTGACCAGAGTGACATTCCCTCACATCATTCGTTTTGTTTTTAAAGTGTGGAAAACCCCAACAAACCTTACTCAGATTGAAGAGAAGGAGACCCAGAAATGAATAGTTTGACTTTAAACACTTTTTTACATATTTCCCTTCTGTTTCTGACGAAATTATCGTATCTAGAGCTCTACTTTACACTATTTACGTTTCTTTTACAATCCGGAAAAATCAGTATGACGATATATTCTAAATATATCCAACCTACATAGTATTTTATAGTGACGTCATTCTTGGAATGCCACACTATGCAGAAGCAGGGATATCCTTCACTGGTTATTTAAATCATTCCCAGAGATCCTGCACTAATTACAAATTGGTATTTGCTAAATCTAAACATAATATTGTTTGCTGTAGATGATTCAAACATCAACATGCAATACTTTATTTTGTAGGTCAGCAACTTTCAAAGTAAACAAAGATCGTGGGGTTACATGAGAAAGGGGAGAGAAACGATTTTATTGATTTTTTTCTGTAAAAATTCTGTTTTGAGAATCTTCCTCCAATTCAGGAGCACCTCAACTGATGAGTAATTATCCACTAAAATAAAAGTTAATGTATTTAAACACTTAAAATGTGACATTTCATTGGATAAGTAGTCTTCCATTAAAACTAAATTTTTGTGTACCAACATAATCATTGTAATGGTAAAAAAAAATAAAAATAAAAAATAAAAATGTTGCATTTTGTAGTTTCAACCTATTTATTCATGAAATTTACAAATATTTCAAATTTAGGATTTGGAAACAAGCTTCACACAGTTTACATCAATCATATTGTTTTTTATTAGTACCTGTTCCCCTGTGATGAGAGTTGTAACTTGGAACTTTATCAATGGAAATTTAAAACTGAATAGATTTTTCAGTCAACACTTTCTTAAGAAAAAAAATAAAAATCCAAGAGTGCTGTCACAAAAAATGTAAAATGGCCCTAGCCTGCAGTTCAGTGGTAAACAATCAAGATTTCAAAAAATATTGTAGTTGTTGTGAAATGACAGAATTCAGTTGAATTTTAGATAATTAACTATCAACTTTAATCAAATGTTTAGATTTAGAAGATGCAGATCTTTTCCATTGGTCCAAATTGAATCCTAAACTAAGGAAATGAAATGACATAAACAACAATTGATTTCAATATTGTCAACCTTTCTGCATGTTCTAGCTGTTCTCTTTTATCCCCCCCCTTTCCAAAAAAAAAAATTAATTAAATAGAAACAAGGGCCGTCTTTCCCCTCAGAGCTATTCAGCTCTTTGATTGTCTATCCTGTTACCGATATCAGTATTGCACCTGCAAATTCTTAATTGGGAAGATTAAGACGTTAGATAGCAACCATAGTAACAGGATAGACATAACAGGATAGACAAATTTCTTCGTTTTTGATTGCTGTTGTGAAATAACTACTCCCTTTGGTGAAGTGATTATGGTTTTCTATTGTGAATTTGGTTTCCAACACGTTATTGCACTTTTTACAACCATACTGTTAGTGTAATTAATCAAAATGGTTGGTAACAGCATAGACATGAAAAAAAGTACGCTCTATTTTTTTCACTAAATGTCTTGAAATTTCTTTTCTCTACACTGTCGTTCAAGAAACGAGGCGTTTTAAATGTAAAGATTACTTTGCCTTTTTGAAATCAACACTGACTATTTCAATATTCATAGGGAAAATAATTTAACGACTGATTTAAGTAACGGTAACAGGATAGACATGAACCTCCTGTACGCTGATTGAATTTAGTTTGTAGATAATCTGTTACATACAATGATAAAGAAGCTACGATTTTTCGTTAGAATTATAATAAACGTTCTTAAAAAGTCCCTTTTGCAGATATCAAGGCGATCAGAAAATCAGAAAAAAATGATTTGAAATGTGTTTTTTTGACAATGTACGCACACAAATACCCCCAAAATCGGACTTAAATGCAGTTTAATCTTATCAAAATAGATGTAAGGTGTGTTTATTATTAATGTTCTGAATCACAAATCCGACAAGCTTTCATTTAAACCATTACAACTGAAATTTCCATTAGAAATAAAAATTTTAGCATGGATGTACTGAAAATTTGACATTTTTTGAAAATGACCCGTATATTGCTATCACGTTGGCATCGTCGTCTTGCGTCGTCGTCGTCCGAATACTTTTAGTTTTCGCACTCTATTTTTAGTAAAAGTGAATAGAAATCTATGAAATTTTAACACAAGGTTTATGACCATAATAGGAAGGTTGGGATTGATTTTGGGAGTTTTGGTCCAACATTTTAGGAATTAGGGGCCAAAAAGGGCCCAAATAAGCATTTTCTTGGTTTTCGCACTATAACTTTAGTTTAAGTAAATAGAAATCTGTGAAATTTTGACACAAGGTTTATGACCACAAAAGGAAGGTTGGGATTGATTTTGAATGTTTTGGTTCCAACAGTTTAGGAATTAGGGGCCAAAAAAGGGCCCAAATAAGCATTATTCTTGGTTTTCGCACAATAACTTTAGTATAAGTGAATAGAAATCAATGAAAATAAAACACTAGGTTTATGACCACAAAAGGAAGGTTTGGATTGATTTTGGGAGTTGAGGTCCCAACAGTTTAGGAATTAGGGGCCAAAAAGGGGCCCAAATAAGCATTATTCTTGGTTTTCGCACCATAACTTTAGTATAAGTAAATATAAATCTATGAAATTTTAAACACAAGGTTTGTGACCATAAAAGGAAGGTTGGGTTTGATTTTGGGAGTTTTGGTCCCAACAGTTTAGGAATAAGGGGCCCAAAGGGTCCAAAATTGAACTTTGTTTGATTTCATCAAAAATTGAATAATTGGGGTTCTTTGATTTGCCGAATCTAACTGTGTATGTAGATTCTTAATTTTTGGTACCGTTTTCAAATTGGTCTACATTAAGGTCCAAAGGGTCCAAAATTAAACTTAGTTTGATTTTAACAAAAATTGAATCCTTGGGGTTCTTTGATATGATGAATCTAAAAATGTACTTAGATTTTTGATTATTGGCCCAGTTTTCAAGTTGGTCCAAATCGGGGTCCAAAATTAAACTTTGTTTGATTTCATCAAAAATTGAATAATTGGGGTTCTTTGATATGCAAAATCTTACTGTGTATGTAAATTCTTAATTTTTGGTCCCGTTTTCAAATTGGTCTACATTAAAGTCAAAAGGATCCAAAATTAAACTAAGTTTGATTTTAACAAAAATTGAATTCTTGGGCTTTTTTGATATGCTGAATCTAAACATGTACTTAGATTTTTATACGACTGCAAAAATTTTAATTTTTTGGTCGTATATTGCTATCACGTTGGCGTCGTCGTCTGCGTCGTCGTCCGAATACTTTTAGTTTTCGCACTCTAACTTTAGTAAAAGTGAATAGAAATCAATGAAATTTTAACACAAGGTTTATGACCACAAAAGGAAGGTTGGGAGTTTTGGTCCCAACATTTTAGGAATTAGGGGCCAAAAAGGGCCCAAATAAGCATTTTCTTGGTTTTCGCACTATAACTTTAGTTTAAGTGAATAGAAATCTATGAAATTTTCACACAAGGTCTATGACCACAAAAGGAAGGTTGGGATTGATTTTGGGAGTTTTGGTTCCAACAGTTTAGGAATTAAGGGCCAAAAAAGGGCCCAAATAAGCATTATTCTTGGTTTTCGCACAATAACTTTAGTATAAGTAAATAGAAATCAATGAAATTTTAACACAAGGTTTATGACCACAAAAGGAAGGTTGGGATTGATTTTTATAAGACCGCAAAATTTAAAAAAATTTTCGTCGTATATTGCTATCACGTTGGCGTCGTCGTCTGTGTCGTCGTCGTCGTCGTCGTCGTCCGAATACTTTTAGTTTTCGCACTCTAACTTTAGTAAAAGTGAATGGAAATCTATGAAATTTTAACACAAGGTTTATGACCACAAAAGGAAGGTTGGTATTGATTTTGGGAGTTTTGGTCCCAACATTTTAGGAATTAGGGGCCAAAAAGGGCCCAAATAAGCATTTTCTTGGTTTTCGCACTATAACTTTAGTTTAAGTTAATAGAAATCTATGAAATTTTGACACAAGGTTTATGACCACAAAAGAACGGTTGGGATTGATTTTGGGAGTTTTGGTTTCAACAGTTTAGGAATTAGGGGCCAAAAAAGGGCCCAAATAAGCATTATTCTTGGTTTTCGCACAATAACTTTAGTTGAAGTAAATAGAAATCAATGAAATTTAAACACAATGTTAATGACTACAAAAGGAAGGTTGGTATTGATTTTGGGAGTTTAGGTCCCAACAGTTTAGGAATTAGGGGCCAAAAAGGGACCCAAATAAGCATTTTTTTTGGTTTTCGCACCATAACGTTAGTATAAGTAAATAGAAATCTATGAAATTTAAACACAATGTTTATGACCATAAAAGGAAGGTTGGTATTGATTTTGGGAGTTTTGGTCCCAACAGAATAAGGGGCCCAAAGGGTCCAAAATTAAACTTTGTTTGATTTCATCAAAATTGAATAATTGGGGTTCTTTGATATGCCGAATCTAACTGTCATGACTGTGTATGTAGATTCTTAACTTTTGGTCCCGTTTTCAAATTGGTCTACATTAAGGTCCAAAGGGTCCAAAATTAAACTTAGTTTGATTTTGACAAAAAATGAATCAGTTAGGTTCTTTGATATGCTGAATCTAAAAATGTACATAGATTCTTGATTATTGGCCCAGTTTTCAAGTTGGTCCAAATTGGGGTCCAAAATTAAACTTGTTTGATTTCATCAAAAATTGAATAAATGGGGTTCTTTGATATACCAAATCTAACTGTGTATGTAGATTCTTCATTTTTGGTCCTGTTTTCAAATTGGTCTACACTAAAGTCCAAAGGGTCCAAAATTAAACTTAGTCTGATTTTAACAAAAATTGAAATCTTGGGGTTCTTTGATATGCTGAATCCAAAAATGTACTTAGATTTTTTTATTATGGGCCCAGTTTTCAAGTTGGTCCAAATCAGGATCTAAAATTATTATATTAAGTTTAATGCAATAGCAAGTCTTTTCAATTGCACAGTATTGCGCAATGGCAAGAAATATCTAATTGCACAATATTGTGAAATAGCAAATTTTTTTTAATCAGAGTTATCTTTCTTTGTCCAGAATAGTAAGCAAGAAATATCTAATTGCAAAATATTGTGCAATAGCAAGATTTTTTTTAATTGGAGTTATCTTTCTTTGTCCAGAATCAACTTAAATCTTTGTTATATACAATATACAATGTATATTCACTTTTTACTACCAACTGATAAATTAAAATAATCTTTACCATTCAGTGATAACAAGCAGTTTTTTTACATCTTAATATTTTATGATGTATTTAAATGAGTAGTTATTGTTGCAAACTCCATTAGAAATTTTAATTGAGATTAGTTTTGGAATAAGGGAAAGGGGGATGTGATTAAAAAAATTGGGTTCAATTTTTCTCATTTGAAATTTCATAAATAAAAAAGAAAATTTCTTCAAACATTTTTTTGAGAGGATTAATATTCAACAGCATAGTGAATTGCTCTAAGAGAAAACAAAAATTTTAAGTTCATTAGAACACATTCATTCTGTGTCAGAAACCTATGCTGTGTCAACTATTTAATCACAATCCAAATTTAGAGCTGAATCCAGCTTGAATGTTGTGTCCATACTTGCCCCAACCGTTCAGGGTTCAACCTCTGCGGTCGTATAAAGCTACGCCCTGCGGAGCATCTGGTTGGAGTTGAGGTCACAACAGTTTATGAATTAGGGGCCAAAAAGGGGCCCAAATAAGCATTATTTTTGGTTTTTGCACCATAACTTTAGAATAAGTAAATAGAAATCTATGAAATTTAAACACAAGGTTTATGACCATAAAAGGAAGGTTGGGTTTGATTTTGGGAGTTTTGGTCCTAACAGTTTAGGAAAAAGGGGCCCAAAGGGTCCAAAATTGAACTTTGTGTGATTTCATCAAAAATTGAATAATTGGGGTTCTTTGATATGCCAAATCTAACTATGTATGTAGATTCTTAATTTTTGGTCCAGTTTTCAAATTGGTCTACATTAAGGTCCAAAGGGTCCAAAATTAAACTTAGTTTGATTTTAACAAAAATTGAATCCTTGGGGTTTTTTGATATGCTGAATTTAAAAATGTACTTAGATTTTTAATTATTGGCCTAGTTTTCAAGTTGGTCCAAATGGGGGTCCAAAATTAAACTTTGTTTGATTTCATCAAAAATTGAATAAATGGGTTCTTTGATATGCCAAATCTAACTGTGTATGTAGATTCTTAATTTTTGGTCCAGTTTTCAAATTGGTCTACATTAAGGTCCAAAGGGATCTAAAATTAAACTAAGTTTGATTTTAACAAAAATTAAATTCTTGGGCTTATTTGATATGTTTTATCTTAATATGTACTTTGATTTTTGATTATGGGCCCAGTTTTCAAGTTGGTCCAAATCAGGATTCCATATCAAGTATTGTGCAATAGCAAGAAATTTTCAATTGCACAGTATTGCACAATAGCAAGAAATATCTAATTGCACATATATGTGTGCAATAGCAATTAATTTTCAATTGGAGTTATCTTTCTTTGTATAGAATAGTAGTTGATAATATATGTTGGAAATTTGCCAGACATGACTATGATGTCATTTTCTATTTTTTTTTGCCAATAACTTTATGTAAATAACTTCATTGGAAATTTGCCAATATAAAATGTTGCTGATGAAGCTTTTTTTCCTTATCTTATCTAAAATGTTTTTAGATAATGTATGTTAGACATTTGCCAGACATGACTATGATGTCATTTTCTATTTTTATTTGCCAATAACTTTATGTAAATAACTTCATTGGAAATTTGCCAATATAAAATGTTGCTGATGAAGTTTTTTTTTATTGTTTTATACAATAAACAATGTATATTCACTTTTACTACCAACCAATCTTTACCATTCAGTGATAACAAGCACTTTATTTTACATTTTAATATTTTATGATGTATTTAAAAGAGTAGTTATTGTTGCAAACTCCATTAGAAATTTGAATTGATATCAGTTTTGGAAAAAGGTAAACAGGGATGTGAAAAAAAAGGGGGGGGGGTTACATTTTTCTCATTTCAGATTTCATAAATAAAAAGAAAATTTCTTCAAACATTTTTTTGAGAGGATTAATATTCAACAGCATAGTGAATTGCTCAAAGGCGAAAAAAACCTTTTAAGTTCATTAGACCACATTCATTCTGTGTCAGAAACCTATGCTGTGTCAACTATTTAATTTTAGATTTAAAAAGTTTGAAGAAGAAATCTTTAATTGATTTGTAAAATCTTGACATTTGTTTTGTGTAAAAAAAAACCATGTAATGTCAAAATTTGAAAACAATCCAAATTCAGAGCTGTATCACGCTTGAATGTTTTGTCCATACTTGCCCCAACTGTTCAGGGTTCGACCTCTGCGGTCATATAAAGCTGCGCCCTGTGGAGCACCTGGTTGATTATTGGCCCAGTTTTCAAGTTGGTTCAAATCAGGATCCAAAATTATTATATTAAGTATTGTGCAATAGCAAAAATTTTCAATTGCACAGTATTCAGCAATAGCAAGAAATCTTCAATTGCACAGTATTGTGTGCAATAACAAGAAAATTTCAATTGCACAGTATTGCGCAATAGCAAGAAATCTTCAATTGCACAGTATTGTGCAATAGCAAATATTTTCAATTGCACAATATTGCGCAATAGCAAGAAATATCTAATTGCACAATATTGTGCAATAGCAAGAAATTTTCAATTGGAGTTATCTTTCTTTGTCCAGAATAGTATTTGAATCAACGTAAATTATTGTTTAATACATTATACAATGTATATTCACTTTCACTACCAACTGATAAATTAAAACAATCTTTACCATTCAGTGATAACAAGCACTTTATTTTACATTTTAATATTTTATGATGTATTTAAATGAGTAGTTATTGTTGCAAACTCCATTAGAAATTTGAATTGAGATCAGTTTTAGAAAAAGGGAAAGGGGGATGTGAAAAAAAATGGGGGAGGGGGGGGGGGGGTAAATCTTTCTCATTTCAGATTTCATATTAAAAAGAAAATTCCTTCAAACATTTTTTTGAGAGGATTAATATTCAACAGCATAGTGAATTGGTTAAAGGCAAAAAAAAGTATTTTAAGTTCATTAGACCACATTCATTCTGTGTCAGAAACCTATGCTGTGTCAACTATTTCATCACAATCCAAATTTAGAGCTGAATCCAGCTTGAATGTTGTGTCCATACTTGCCCCAACCATTCAGGGTTCAACCTCTGCGGTCGTATAAAGCTGCGCCCTGTTTCTGTTCTCTTACTTTAGTTTGACTAAACCAAATGTGATGAAACTTATTCACAATTGCTTATTATTGCACAGATAAAATTTGCACTTTGGTGGTGTCATTTTTACCGTTCTAGAGTGCTGACTCTTAATTAAAGTCTTTACAAAGGGAAAAAATTGCTGGTTTTTTAGTTTCAGTTCTTAAAATTAAGTTTGCCTCAACTAAATGTTAAGAAACTTATACACAATGCTATAATTACCACAAAACTCAGGCCAAGTACAAATTTGGGTAGAGTCTCTTTTACACTTTGTCCCTTTATAACATAACATGCAATCAGGGGCATCATCTGTGTCCAATGTTTACATTCTCCATTTATTCCTTAAGATTTTGATTCAAAGTCAATTTCGATATGCACTATCGAAATATACCAAGAAATTTGAAAATACTAAGACTTTTCTACCACAGATTACCTTTAGCTGTAATTTGCAAAACTATTCAGAATTTTTGGTCCTCAATGCTCTTCAACTTCCTATTTTATTTGACCTTTTTAACCTTTTTATTTGTTCAAAATGTCACTGAATTGTCTTTTGTAGACGAATGATGTATCTGGTGCAAATACAAAATTTCAAGCCTTGTATCTATATGATGAGTTTATTTACAACTACTGGGTCGATGCAACTAATTCTAGTGAAGTTTTTATTCCCATAGGATATCACCAGCCCAGTAGTCAGCTCTTCTGTGTTGACCTGAATCATCATTGATATTGTCATAATTATAAATTTTCTCTTAACAAAACTTTTGAATTTTTGAAATACTAAGGCTTTTCAATCCAAGCCATGGATTACCTTAGCTGTATTTTATAGTATTTCTGTTTTTTTAGCTCACCTGTCCAGTCGTTAACGTTTACAAAAATATTCTCCTCTGAAACTATTGGTCCATATTAAACCAAACTTGACCACAATCATCATTGGAGTTTCTAGTTTCAAAAATGTGTCTGGTGACCCAGCCAACCAACCAAGATGGCTGCCATGGCTAAAAATAGAACATAGCGGTAAAATATAGATTTTGGCTTATATCTCTGAAACCAAAGCATTTAGAGCAAAACTGACATGGGGGTTAATTTGTTTATCAGGTCAAGATCTAGCTGCTCTGAAATTTGCAGATGAATCTAAGAACCTGTTGTTGAGTTTCTGCCCCTAAATTGATAATTTAAAGAAATTTTGCCATTTTTAGCTCACCTGGCCTAAAAGGCCATGTGAGCTTTTCTCATCACTTGGCGTCCGTCGTCGTCGTTAACAATTTTTCAAACATCTTCTCCTCTGAAACTACTTAATGGATTTGAATGAAACTTAAAATGATTGTTCCTTAGATTATCTTGCACAAAGTGTGTGCTTCGATTTTTGATCCGTCAAAAAACATGGCCGCCGTTACTTAAAATAGAACATAGGGGTCAAATGCAGTTTTTGGCTTATATCTCAAAAACGGAGGCATTTAGAGCAAATCTGACATGGTGTAAAAATGTTCATTAGGTCAAGATCTATCAGCCCAGAAATTTTCAGATGAATCAAACAAACCATTGTTGGGTTGCTGCCACTTAATTGGTAATTTTAAGGAAATTTTGCAGTTTGTGGTCATTATCTTGAATATTATTATAGATGAAGATAAACTGTAAACAGCAAAAATGATCAGCAAAGTATGATCTACAAATAGGTTAATATGACCAAAATTGTCAATTGACCCCTTTAGGGGTAAATGTCCTTTAATGACAATTTTTCACAATTTGTTCATCATATTTGCTAACTTTAAAAAATCTTCTCCTCTGAAACTACTGAATGGATTTGGATGAAACTTAGCATGATAGTTCCTTAGATTATCCTGCACAAAGTGTGTGCTTCGATTTTTGATCCGTCAAAAAACATGGCCGCCCTTACTTTAAATAGAACATAGGGGTCAAATGCAGTTTTTGGCTTATATCTCAAAAACGAAAGCATTTAGAGCAAATCTGACATGGGGTAAAAATGTTCAGTAGGTCAAGATCTATCAGCCCTGAAATTTTCAGACGAATCAAACAAACCATTGTTGGGTTGCTGCCACTTAATTGGTAATTTTAAGGAAATTTTGCAGTTTTTGGGCATTATCTTGAATATCATTATAGATAAAGATAAACTGTAAACAGCAAAAATGATCAGCAAAGTAAGATCTACAAATAAGTTAAATATGACCAAAATTGTCAATTGACCCCTTAAGGGGTTATTGTCCTTTAATGACAATTTTTTCACAATTTGTTCATCATATTTGCTAACTTTAAAAAATCTTCTCCTCTAAAACTACTCAACCAAATTCAACCAAACTTCATTTGAATGATCAGTAGGGTGTATAAAATAAAGTTTGTGTTTTATTTTCTATTTCGTCAAAAAACATGGCCGAAGGCATTGTTTACCAGGTGAGCGATTCAGGCTCTTGAGAGCCTCTTGTTGGTTATTATCTTGAATATTATTATAGAGGTAAACTGTGAACAGCAATAATGTTCAGCAAAGTAAGATCTACAAGTAATTAGTCAACATGACCAAAATGGTCAATTGACCCTGTAAGGAGTTATTGCCCTTTATAGTCATTTTTTAGGCAGTTAAGCTGCCTTATGCGAGCACCCTGGATTTGTGTTCTACCCAATAAATGCTGAAATACGTGCCATTGTTATCTAGCTGGATATTATGTTATTTATAACTTGTTGGACAGTTTTTTTAATAATTTTTATTCTGGATTACAAAAAATATGACCAGAAAAACCTTAAATGATCATAGATTTTCCCAAAAGTTTTGAAGTTGCACATAGGAAGTAGAGCACATTAGGTATCCTTATGTAGTTTATTATCCCCCGAGCTTTTGGATAAGATGTCAAAGAACAAATGTGTGAAATATTTAATCGCCGAAAATCTCTAAAGACAAGTAGTTTAGATTTCCCAAATGGCAAAAGTCGTAGGAATATTGTTTGTCGTCAATACGTAGTCAACTACGTCAGTAGTCTATTAAAATAAGTTCAACTGTTCACGCTGTTGGCGGCAATTTTGAATTAGAAGACGAAATTTTCGTATCTTTTCAATTTGGAGGCAGGGGTTCAAATTAGCGGTGGTCCGAGGTCTGCGACCTTCCACTTTTGCAGTCGGACTTTCTACTTTTTTACTAGCTACGCCCGACATGCCCGAAAGAAAGAAAATAAAAAATAACTTTGACACTTTGCAAACATTTTTACCAAAGTCTCCTAACAAACAATCTCAAAACTTATTTTCATCATTTTTATTCATGACAGCGATGTTCATTTTGTTCAACCGCTAGCTTTATACAGAAAATCGCCGACAAATAATGTGTAAATTCGAGTAAAATCGTATCTCACTATCTGTCAAAAACAACATTGAAAACAAAATGGCTGCCGCGAGAAGACAATTATAATATCGGATCCGATTCCGGAAGCGGATAAGGGTAATCCCGGGTTTTGCATGGTAAATAAATATAAACACTAGAATTGAAAACCAAAAGATATATGTAAAAGAAAAAAAAAGCAGAAAATATTTTGTACACTTAAAGCTCAAAATCACTTTTTGACAACTTTTAATGTCAAAATCCAATACAATGTGACAACTGGGACCAGTATATCTAACAATATACATGCCAACGCAAATTTACAGATCTAACATTGTTGGGTTGATGTTTAGACGAGTTGTATAACAATATACATGTATATGTTCCTGGTGACAGTTTAAATTTTCTTTATCAGTGATAAATGTTGGTAATGCATGTTAGATGCTTTTAAATTAAGTTAAACATACTACTGGCAGTACTGCAATTTCAAGGGGTATTTTTTTCTTCTCAATTTCAATGGGTCAGTTAAAATAGCTTAAAGTTTCTTACTTTATTTCCATAAATAGTGCAACTATATTATATGATACCTGAATGTAAGCAAATCATATGATATACAGGTGGAGGAGTCCATTGGGCCACTCTACCACCTCCTGTTTGATAACTTTGAAACAGATGAGATCCCCACCCCTCGACCAGATAGATTCATGTATGACACTAGTCTAAATAACTAATCAAATGAAATATAGGGGAAGTCCCTACAGTCACCCCGACCCTCCTGTTTAAGAACTTGGAAACGGTCGAGATCCCCATTCCTAAACCATATATCTTCATGTATGGGACAATATAACAAATCAAATGAAATATATAGGGGGAGTCCCTGGGGTCTCCCCACCCCTCCTATTTGAGAACTTGGAAACGGTCGAGATCCCCACCCCTAAACCATATATATACATGTATGGGACAATATAACAAATTATATGAAATATAGGTGGAGTTCGTGGGGCCACTCTTTCCCTCCCTGTTTGAGAATTTGAAAACGATCGAGATCCCTAATCTTAAACACAGGCACTTGTCTCAGAAATTTTTTCCTATATACCTTAATATAACACAAGGTACTTAACTAAATTTTTTGAAAAATGACACCCAGTCCCGAATTCCCGTTATTTTTCGATTTCTCGGTTGTCAAACCTACTTAAACTTAATATGCAGTAAATCTAAATTGATTTATCTACACAATGGTATATGACATATATCCTTTAGATTTACAGCATATTAAGTTTAAGTAGGTTTGACAACCGAGAAATCGAAAAAATAACGGGAATTCGGGACTGGCTGTCATTTTTCAAAAAAATTAGTTAAGTACCTTGTGTTATATTAAGGTATATAGAAAAAAAAATTTCTGAGACAAGTGCCTGTGATCTTAAACCATATATATTCATGTATGGGACAATATTACAAATCAAATGAATTATAAGGGGGTCCCTAGGATCACTGTACACCCTCCTGTTTGAGAACTTGGAAACAGTTAGGATCACCACCTCTAAATTAAATGAAATATAGGGGATATCGGGTCCCTGCAGTCATCCCACCCCTCCTGATTGAGAACTTGGAAACAGTTGAGAATCCCACCTTTAAATTAAACCATATATATTCATATATGAGACTAAATAACTAATCAAATGAAATATATGGGAAGTCCCTAGGGTCACCCCACCCCTACCCCCTCATGTTTTAGAACTTGGAAACAGTCGAGATCCCCACCCCTAAACCATATTTATTCATGTATGGGACAATATAACAAATCAAATGAAATATAGGGGAAGTCACTGGGGTCACCCCACCCCCTCCTGTTTGAAAACTTGATAACGGTTGAGATCCCCACCCCCAAACCATATATATTCATGTATGGGACAAGACAAAAAATAAAATGAAATATAGGGGTAGTCCCTAGGGTCACCCCAGACCCCCTTGTGTGTGTTTTGAGAACTTGTAAAAGATTGAAATACCAACTCCTAAACCATATTCATTCCTGTTTGTCATTTCAAAAAGATTGAATGACATACAAGGTCAATCTCATAGGCTTCACATAATTATGCATATCACATTGCTAGACCTAACCAATGTGTACTAGACCATGCCCAATTTCAGGCGACCATGGGAATGAATAATTATGGGAGCTTTGTTTGGGAGACTTCGTAACAGCATAATGTTACAATCATTTTTTTTATCATTATAAAATTTTATTGATGGAAAAAAATTAGTAGGTTTAAAGAATTTACCTTAAGGTGGTACCTAACACTACAGGGAGATAACTCTGTAAAGTCAGCTAAACGTTTTAATTACGTTGTGTTGTAAAGGGAATATTAAGCTTCTCAATGATCAAAATTGGTGTTTGTCAATTTGCTATATAACCAGTGTAATTTTTCTGACAAAACGGTTGGTTCAAATTTTTTTTAATTTTTAAATTTTTGTTAAAGTGTCAAAGTAAATACGTTGACAAAATTTTATGAAAATTAAACGAGCCAAATAAATTTTAGTGAAAGTGTTGGGTACCACCTTAATTGTAATTTGAATTATTTCTGGTCCTATAAAAATTTCATTTTCATATGGCTCATTTTAAAGAAAACATATCTTTCAAGCCCAAGAATGTTTGACCAACTGTTTTCATAATTACCTATCATTTTATTCCAAAGTTAGACATCATAGACTTGGGGTGAAGGTGGGGGTCATTTACATTTACTATGGACAAGTCAGTCAGACCTCACCTTTGATCCCTGTAGTAGTAAACATTTGTCTGATTTGTGTCTCGTAACTTTTGTACTGTTGAACACAAACTCAGTTTTCTTTCCAGGGAAGCAAGTCCATTCATACTTTTACAAGCTTGTACTAAAGTCAACTTGAACTACTAAAAGTCAACTAATACCAACGTTAACTATCAACTAGAAGAACTGCAATCATTCATTGTGAACTTGTACCACTGCTGACTCATGACCATGAAAAAAATATACTTGATATATGCATTGCTTTTAAAAACTTTGACAAAATATGAATTATTTGCCTTAATGATTAATTCATTAAATGAACATAAATGTACAATATATGAATGTTTAATGTTTGTTCTTTTTAAAAATGTTTAAAAAAAAAAATTTTAAGCAACATTGCCAGTTTTCATAATTATGATTGCCTTGGTTTTTGGTTAACTGCCTACAGCGCTTTAATTTCCTATTTTTACGTAAATTTTTGTAATCTTTTACAAAAATCTTCTCCTCTGAAACTACTAGGCCAAATTTAACAAAACTTGGCCACCATCACTATTAGGTTATCTTGTTTAAAAATTGTGTTGGGTGACCTGCCAAACCAATCAAGATGCATATGGCCGCCATGGCTAAAAATAGAACATAGGGGTAAAATGTAGATTTTGGCTTTTAACTCTGAAACCAAAGCATTTAGAGCAAATCATACAGGGGGTTAAAATGTTTATTAAGTCAAAATCTATCTGCCCTGAACTTGTCAGATGAATTGGACAACTGGTTGTTGGGTTGCTGCACCCCTAATTGTAATTTTTAAGGAAATTTTGCCGTTTTTAGCTCACCTGGCCCAAAGGTCCAAGTGAGCTTTTCTCATCACTTGGCGTCCATGGTCTGTGGGCCATCATGGTCCCTCATCGTTAACTTTTACAAAAATCTTCTCCTCTGAAACTGATGGGCCAAATTTAACCAAACTTGGCTACAATCATCACTAGGGTATCTAGTTTAAAAATTGTGTCTGTTGACCCAGCCAACCATTCAAGATGGCTGCCATGGCTAAAAATAGAACGTAGGGGTAAAATGTAGATTTTGGCTTATATCTCTGAAACCAAAGTATTTAGAGCAAATCTGACATGAGATAACATTATTTAATAGGTCGAGATCTATCTGCTCTCAAAATTTTAGACAAATCTTAAACAACCCGTTGTTGGGTTGCTTTTCCTGAAACTTTAATTTTAAGGAAATTTTGCAGTTTTTGGGTAAGATCTTGAATGTAATTGAAGATAAAGATGAACTGTAAACAGCAATAATGTTCAGCAAAGTAATATCTACAAATTAAAGTCAACATTACCTAAATTGTCAGTTGACCCCTTAAGGAGTTATTCAGCCTTTATAGTAAATTTTTAACTATTTTTCTAAAATTTTTAGTTATCTTTCAACTTTTACAAAATGTTTTCCTTTGAAACCTCTGAGCCAAGTTCATTATAGACATATATAGATAGAGAAAATTGTAAACAGCAAGAATTTTCAGTAAAGTGAGATTGACAAACACATCATCATCACCAAAACACAATTTTATCATGAATTCTATTCTCGTCTATAATTTGTGTCCTTTGTTTAATTATGATGCTGCTTGCGCATAGACCAAGGTGAGCAACACAGGCTCTTTAGAGCCTCTAGTTTTGGTGTTTTTTTTTGTAACAATTTTATTTCTCTCTTTCACATAATCATAATTATTCTTTAAAAATAAAATTTTTATCAACAGATAAATAACAGTTATTAGTCAAAATAATAAATACAATTTAAATTTTGATCTCTATGCCCATGTGTTGAATGAGGGGTACAGTTTTGAAGAAAGAATTAACAGGATGGTAGCGACATGACATCATTTGCATATTTGATTTACCTGAAGATCACCACAAACTTTATAAGGCTTTGCAAGTTTGCTGGAAGTTCACCACAAAAAGTTGCCAGAAGTTTTACCTTAAACTATTTAAGGCTATCAAAGATCATCAGAGGATCACCACAAATAGTTGCCAGAAGTTTGCCACACACTATATAAGGCAACCTTCACTTGCATGGTATAAAGTCAGGGTGAAGTTGCCGCAAACGATTGAATTTTGCAGTAACCTTACCGTAGTGTTTGGGGTAGATCTTTTATACAATTCACCAGAAGGCTAATTTTCATCACGATATTCATAGCAACATACCAATTGCATTCATGAGTAATATTATTTGTTCTTTTCTTCTTTTATTTTAGATTCTTATGAAACTTGTATTTGATAGCCTCCTGAGTGTAGAACTTGTTCAGTGTAACAGCATAGCATTTCCTGTATTAGGCACAGGAAACCTAGCATACCCTTGGGATGAAGTGGCACATACAATGATTGATACAATTTACAAATATGGTAGAAGATATCCTCAAACTGCATTAAAAGATGTCAAAATTGTTCTTTATGAAAAAGATGAAGAATCAATCGAGGTTGGTATTACAGAGAAGTTATAGCAGGAGCAATTTTGCTGGGGATTCATGGATTCAGACCGCAGCTAATGCTAGCTCATTGTTGATAGATGTCAAATGTGATAACGCTTTTAAAAATAATCTTGAAAAAATTATAAAACAAAATATAGCCGATAATTTCTTTCTTTTTTCTTAATACATCGAGATGGATAGCATCTGGTGCAGAAAAATTGGTACCACTAATTTTATCAAAATAAAAAATCGTGTCAGTATTGAAAGTAAAACCAGGTGAAATCAATATGTTAATATTATAATCGTTTGTACATGTATTAACTGATGAGTTTTTCTAAATCACATCAGTATACCAAACTGTTTACTCTTGCTTCACTTTCAAAGTTAACTCAATTTTCCTTTTTAAACAAAGTATATTGCTTGAGTTCATGTAAATAAATATGCTTATGTTTATAATTTTTTTATTCCGATAAATGTTTTAGTATGTTTAAGTCGAATATGAGAATTTGAGTCAAATTGTTTTCCAACATCAATTACAAGACAGAAGTGAAGACAATATTTTGTGTTGCCTTAACAATTGCTATAATTTTCGTTTTTTATCTTTGCATACATGTAGCTTTGCCCTTGTTCATTATAAAATATAAAATAATATAAAAATAAGGAGATGTGTAATGAATACCAAAATGACCAATGAGACAACTAACACTAGAAACCAAAGCAACTTTATAGGTCACTGAAAAAGTCTTTGATTATAAGCATAACTCATACTACATATCCAACTCAATCATGTCATTAAGACCCTCCCATGACATAATAAATATGAAACTATTAAAATGAATAAACTACTGGCAGGACGAAACAAAAATGGTCGGGCATTAAAAGAATTGTTGAATTTTATATTGTTTTATTTTAGGCATTTGAAATTGAACAGAAAAAGAAAGATGAAGTTGAAATGACTAAAGAAGGTAATATCAAATATAAAAAGTGGTTATTGGGTGAATACACACAAGATAACTTCAAAAGTTTAATCATCGTTTATTGTTCTAAAGTGTTTAACATCATGTAGAAGGCCATTGCTAATAAACTTTGGACAAGTGATACATTTACAGGATTGGGGTGGGTGTGTCTTAAGTTAGATAAAAATTTAGACACAAACTTCTGGGTTGGTTTAACCCCTCTTTTCCCCTATTCATATACTTATACTCATGGTATCCCCCCCCCCCCTTTTCCATTGTATAATGAACACCCTTCTATAGACCAATAAATAAAAAAAATATAGTGATTCTAACTCCTAATTAAGGTGTAATACCACCAAATCATGGTATGTCACATCCGGTTGTATACGAAAGTAGGTCAAAAAAAATATTTCCTTGAATTTGACAGTTGTAGGTAATTAATCCTACATTGTATTGCGGTAAAATATTTCTGTGTCATAAACATATGTCATGTATGTCTTGGGTATTTCAAAACACCATTTTTTTTATTTGGGATTTCTATAGAATATTTTACAATCTTGAGGTTTCAGTGCTTTGGCAACTTTGACCACAATATAAATTTAGAGCTGCATCAAACTAAGATGAAGTGCACCCAACAGATTCTTGTTTTGTTTTAAAGGAAATACAGGGGTGCTCTTGATTGTTTATTCAGAGTTTTACATAATTGACATTTTTTTTTACATTTAATTAAGAGCAGATCATTCAACATGTTCAATTGAAAATAAATATAATATTTTGTTACTAGAGATAAGAAATTGCACAAAAGTTGTGATACAAAACAAAATTGTGTATAATTTCCAGTTAAGCAATTCATTCATTGGAGTCAAAGGTATAACATTGCACTTTCTTTATTGCAGATCCTATTCCACCTCCTACCAGCATTCTTGAATGTAGATGCAGAAATGTTAGAGTGAAGTTGGAACCATTATCAGAATTTGAGTTTAGTCATTGTCAAACAGTTGCAATGATATATACTATATCCCAAGCTTTAAGTGTACAGAAAGGTATTTCAAAGGTTATGTCATCAAAGTTCAAAGCACTATCAGATAAGAGAGAGCTAACTTGTATGTACTCGAACTAAGGGACAGTCACTGTCAGTCTTTTTTTATACAAAGTATTCTGATAGGCATAGCTAAAACTTGAGGAAGGTTTTCATAAATTCAGTTAACGATAAGATATTTTAATATAAAATAGAAGATATGGTATGATTGCCAATGAGACAACTGTTCACAAGAGACCAAAATTAAGTTTTGATAACAATTTTGATAAATAATACAAGATTATAAAAGCAAAAAATCAAATGCAAAATAATTCAATTTCTCTTCTCAATGTCAAAATAAAATTAAAAACCAATTGTTCAGAGAACAATTAAAGGTCTTTCCACCCCAAAAAATCTATTTCGATACAAAAATATGAAAATTTGGTTTAAAATGTCATTTCCAGCATCAAATAATAGCTTAGTGTACACTGATTAAAAATATATGGTTTCTAGACATTTTTATATGACATGCAGTAACCAAATTTGCGGTCATATATTGGTATCACATAGGTGTCATCGTCGTCCAACTGGACGATAACTCTAGTATTATAAGTAAATAGAAATCTGTGAAATTTAAACACAAGGTTTATAACCACCAAATGGAAGGTTTGGATTGATTTTGGGGGTTATGGTCCTAACAGTTAAGAATTAAGTGCCAAAAAAGGGCCCAAATAAGATTTTTGTCCAGACAATACCTTGTGAAATGGTGTATGCATCTCTCTAAAATTATACCACAAGTTTCTATACCACAAAGGGATGGTTAGGATTGACATTAGGGGGGGGGGTATGGCTTAAACTATTTATGAAGTAGGATCAACAGCATATTTATGAATTGCACAAAAGCAAAAAAAAATAATATAAATTCAAATTATAAAACAAATTCCAAGTTCTTTGACTTAAGTTATTATTTAATTACAATCCAAATTCAGACCTCTATCAAGCGTGAATATTGTGTTCATTTTATCTGGGGTTGTATCCAGCTTCACTCAGTGAGGCATTTTATTTTTTAGAGTAAGGGAAATAATTTGTTACTTCTGATTTGAAAAATGTCACTTCCGTCATTGTTTTATAGTTTATTTGACACTGATTCCCAAAAATATGGTTCTTTTAAATTACACAAGTACAAAAAAAAGCTACTTCTGGTTCACGCAAGGTCATTCTGGTTGCCTTCTCCAAGATTATACAGCTTGCAACCTAATTTTAAAAGTCTCATGGCTTGATTATGTTTATATATGAAGTTAAAGCAAAGGTCAACATTTTTTGTACGAATATACATTTTTTTTTGTTGAATTTTATTTAATGATATCATTTTTTTAAGCAATAAAAGACATTTATTCTTTGAAACTCACAATTGGCATTTTGTTTATTTTTAGATAATCCTCAAAGTGATTTGGTAAAGAATGGATTATCATTTGATCTTTCTGAAGAAAATAATTTCTGGGTGGTATCAGTGTTTGCAGATGAAAAGAATGTTAAAAGTTTGACAGATGCTTTCAACAAGGTTTTGTCTTTTTCTGAAAACAACAGATTGTCAACATTAGCTTTGTGCTTGATGGAAGGAAAGGGTATGTTTGTAATTTTGTAAATAATAGCTGTTATAGTTTTAATTTTTGAATTGTTCTACATTTGTAATTTTTTGACCTTTTAAAGCTGACAATGCAGTACGTATGGGATTTACTCATTGTTGAAAGCCTTACGATGACACATAGTTGTTTCTGTGTCATTAATTTCTTGTGGATAGTTGTCTCAAAACCCTATGGTTCTGACTTTTTTTCTAGATCTTTCAAGGTTCTGCTTTTAATTGTTCAAACAATCTAGTGCAGTTAAATAATCAGTATGCTAATCCTATAACGCCGATGTCATGCAATAAATTGATTTATCACATGTTTAGTACAAAATACAACAATTTTGTATATCTAATAAAGGTTCTTTTTTCCAGTTTGTATCACCTACCCTGTATCGCATACCCTGTATCGCATGGCTAAACCCGTATCGCATACCCCATATCGCATGGCAAAACCCGTATCGCATACCTGGCATGACATCACAATTCGAATGACGTCAACGTTTGACATATGACGTTCAGTTGCTGTATTTCCTGGCATAGGAACAAAAATTATGAGTTCCGATTAAAAAAAATGTCCTATCATTTCCAAAAATTATTACCCAGTAACTTTACGATCGATTTTTACATATAAAAAAGACACAATAAGGTATACAAATACATGTATATGAAGTGTTATTGTTTATTTGGTCATAATTTTGATGAAGTTTGTTTTCAGTACCTGATGGATTAAACACAAATGTTTACGGTTTAATTTTTGGTTAAAATACATGTAGATAGCATTTTTTTCAAGAAATATTTGTCTTGCTGTCCAACTCTTCAGCAAATTAAAATGATCATGAATGATATCATCGCCAAATAAACAATAAAACTTTTAACATTTCTACATCTTATATTTATTTGATAAATGTTAATTTTAGTTGAAATAATAGGACAGTATCTTCAGTGGATGCATTTTAATACATGGTCTTCAACATATATTGAGAATGTAATAAGATTATAGAGGGCATTACGATGTGGATATTAAGCAAATAAGGATGTCTATAAAAAAAACCCAAGTCAGCTGGAAAAATACAGGAAAATCATAATAGAATTGAGAATGGTAATGGGGAATGTGTCAAAGAGACAACAACTCGACCATAGAGCAGACAGCAGCTGAGGTCCACCACTGGGTCTTTGCTAACTTATAATTTCAGACGATTTAAAACAAAAAAATGGATATCCCATAAATCTGATTCTATGAAAATATATGATAAACAGAATAATACACGGCAAAATCTGTATCGCATGCTGTATCACCACTCAACCAATATCAGCCCTCGGGACCTTCGGCCCTCGGGACTGATATTGGTTTCTCGTGGTGATACAGCATGCCATACGGATTTTGCCATGTATTATTCTATATGAAATGTTATACTTTGATGTTTAAGTAACAATATAATGTTATTTTGAATACTCATACTCATACTCATAGTATTGTAAATTCAGAAACTATTGCGAGCATTTATTATTGCGATCTTAACTTGTCATTGTAGACTAAAATGTGATTTTAGTTTTTGCAATATTGAAAATAATCTTTTTTAATTTATATAAAAAATTACAAATAGCAAGTTTATATTTTTGTGATTATGACCCAGTCACATTTTTCACAATAATTAAAACATCGCAATAATTTCTGAATTTACAGTAATTAAAAATTGCATTAGTAATGCATGCATTATATATGAATCTTTTATACAAATATATTCAATCATAAATAAAGGGAGATGATTCCAAAGTAAATTTAAAAAAAAAATACTCTTAAATGTTTTATTGAAAAATTCACAACAAAATTGCAAAATGAAAACTATCTTTACCTTTCAATACTCACGAGCACTCTGAATTTCACAGCCTTTTTATTTTGTATTTCAGACTGTTTGCCATTCATAGATCAAGCCACAGCTATCAGAGATTTTTTATTAAACAAAAAAGATATTTTTTATCTTCAAACTTTAAAGCTGACAATTACTAACAGAACAACATATGATACGATGATCATAGAGACGGTCCAAAAACAAGAGAAAGAAAGGCAGAAAATGACTTCTATAATGACAAATAAATTTTCAGAATGGTTTTACAGTAAGCTATTTTTATAAGACCACAAACAATTTTGCAGTCATATATTGGTATCACGTTGTCGTCCGAAGACACTTGGTTTCCAGACGATAACTTAAGTAAATGTGAATAGAAATCTGTGAAATTAAAAGACAAGGTTTATAGCCACAACAGGAAAGTTGGACTTCATTTTGGGGGTAATGGTCCAACAGTTAACGAATTAGGGGCCAAAAAAGTACCCAAATGAGCATTTTTCTAGTTTCCAGACAAGAACTGTAGGATTGGTTAATGAATCTCTCTGAAATTATACCACAAGTTTCCATACCACAAGGGGGTGGTTAGGATTGGCTTTGGGGGAGGAAGAGGGAGGGGGATTATGGCTAAAACTGTGTATGAATTAGGGGCAAAAAGGGTGAAAAAAGGTTTCCTAAGGAAAAAATCAAATTATATGTTTGGATTACCTCCCTTTCACTGCTTTTAAATTATGTACGGTATAAAGAAATGTTGTATGTCTTGAGGTGAATAGCTGTCAATTTATTTTAAGAAGTTTCTTTTTCAAAAGATGCTATTTAAGGAATATTTATTTTTAGCCATGATTATGTATACACATGGAAAAAAGTATTGCAACACCAAATTGAAATTCAAATTAAAAAAACACTTCTTATTTCTTTGTGATATATAATTTGTTGAAATAGAACTAGTTAAACACTATTTAAATCTCACCTCAGTTTAATCAATAAGTATCGATTCGATAAGTTCTTATCTGCACATACAGCTACGTATACTGTATCTGTAAACAGTAAAACCAATGTTTTATCCTCATGTTTTTCAACACTTTAAATAACCAAGTTTATAAAGTTATGTTATTGACACCTTGCAATTGGTCATCCACAACTCTTATCTGCATCAAGATGGCAGATTATCAGCACGAGAGAAGCAGGTATGTCACTGTGACAATTACACGTATTGTTGGTCATCACTATTCCACTATAAGTCGTTTTGAGAATAAAAATCAGGCAACAAACGATGTTAAACACCATCCCAGATCAAGAAGACCCCCTATAACATCTGCTAGGGAAAACCAAGCATAATGAAGGTTGGTAAGAAGAAATCCATTGCAAACAATACAATCCTAAAAAGAGAGTGGTGGCTATACAGGAGCCTTTAAACAAGAACTGTTCGAGATAGACTCATCGCTACTGGTTGTCGTGTGATAAGACCATTTCAGGGACCTTTGCTTACAAATAGACACACTGTTGCCCGTATCCAATATAGTGCAGAGCACGCCAAAGTGGAAAATTAGCATCCTGGAGGAAGATCCATTGTTCCAATGGAGTTCTGTGTATCTTCCTTGGCTCGACCGTAGCCCGGATTTGAACCATATCGAGCATATATGGGACACTATTGAGCATAAAGTGCGCGAAAGGACACCCAAGTTCAAACACATCATGAAATGAACAATGTCCTTCATCAGAAACGGTTGCTGCTACCTAAGCAACAAATTGGTCAATTTATGGCAGGAATCAGAAGACATTAAGAGGCGGTTATCCGTTTTAATGGAGGCTGTGCACAAAGTACTGATTATTTTGCGTATAACGATCAATCATGATGTAAACAATCAATTTAAGATTAATTTTGAAATGTCTGACATTGTAAAGTTCGACTACAGTAAAAGTTGTAAAATGCATTTTTTGCACACTTCATTTTGATATCAAAATTGTGATTTAGATAAAAACTTTTTTAAACATTTTGTTTTCGTTTTAATGCCAATGTTATCATTAACTATGTTTCAATATTATTTTACAATTATTTTATCATATTCCATCCAAAATAAGAGGCTGATTTTTCAAGTTTTAAAAAATCAAGGTGTTGCAACACTTTTTTCCATGTGTATATGTCATTTTTATTTCTAGACTTTTATGATGTATTTAAATTGGTAATTATGGTTGCAAACTCAATTGGAAATAATATTTTTTTGGAAAAATGATGGGGGGAGGGGGGGCAATTTTTTTTCATTTCAGATTTCAGAAATTAAAAAGAAAATTTCTTCAAATATTATTTTTTTATTTACCAAAAAGGGTTGGGGAAAGGGGGGGGGGGGGGGGTCAATTGGCAATATCATAGTGTATTGCACAAAAGAAAAAAAATGAATATAAATTATAATCCAATAACCAATCCTTAGTTCTTTGACTACAGTTATTCTGTGTCAGAAACCTAATATGTGTCAAATATTTAATTACAATCCAAATTCAGACCTGTATTAAGCACAAAAATAATGAGTGTGTCCATTTTTTTCCGCAACTGTTCAGGGTTTGACCTCTGCAGTCGCTGTCAGCTGCACTCAGCAAAGCAATTTATTTGTCTTTGTTAAATGTTGCAAAGGCTTGACATTGATATTACACACTTAACTGTCAACTATATTGGCTAATATAGTGCAATTGTCGCTAAACTTTTAATAGATACCAGAATAGAAATTTGTATGCCGAACACCTGTTCTTCTACAAAAGACTAAAATCAGTTGAAAATTAGAATAAAGTATGAATTGGAAAACTAAAAACCTTATACATATACTTTTTTCTAAAGAAAATTAGAAAAAGTTGCTGGAAGCAAGCAATAAGCCGACATATTTTCTGTATGCAAAATGACCTTAGCGTTAACCTAGCTACTCATATAATTTCCAGTGATGGCAATACGCAGGGATCTATTATTAAAATAAACAATAATCTGATTGTACATATTAAACACGTGCTCAATATCCATGCTTTTTTGTTGATTGTTTACTATAAGGTGACAATCGGTCAACTTTGGAGTCAAAAAACGGCATTTGATGAACTGCCATATTTTTATACGACCGCTAAAATTGAAAAAGTTTTGGTCGTATATTGGTATCACATTTGCGTTGTTGTCATCTGTGGCGTCCGATTACTTTAAATTTTTTGCACTCTAACTTTAGTAAAAGTTAAGAGAAATCTCTGAAATTTTAACACAAGGTTTATGAACACAAAAAGAAGGTTGGGATTGGTTTTGGGAGTTTTGGTCACAACATTTTAGGTATTAAGGGCCAAAAAGGGCCCAAATAAGCATTTTCTTGGTTTTCGCACTATAACTTTAGTTTAAGTAAATGGAAATCTATGAAATTTTGACATAAGGTTTAAGACCACAAAAGAAAGTTTGGGATTGATTTTGGAAGTTTTGGTTCCAACAGTTTAGGAATTAGAGGCCAAAAAAAGGCCCAAATAAGCATTATTCTTGGTTTTCGCACAATAACTTAAGTATAATTAAATAGAAATCACTTAAATTTAAACACAAGGTTTATGACCACAAAAAAATGGTTGGGATTGATGTTGGGGTAAACTTTGGAGTCAAAAAACGGCATTTGATGAACTGCCATATTTTTATACGACCGCTAAAATTGAAATAGGTCGTATATTGGTATCACATTTGCGTCGTCGTCATCTGTGGCGTCCGAATACTTTAAGTTTTTTGCACTCTAACTTTAGTAAAAGTTAAGAGAAATCTCTGAAATTTTAACACAAGGTTTATGAACGCAAAAAGAAGGTTGGGATTGGTTTTGGGAGTTTTGGTCTCAACATTTTAGGTATTAAGGGCCAAAAAGGGCCCAAATAAGCATTTTCTTGGTTTTCGCACTATAACTTTAGTTTAAGTAAATGGAAATCTATGAAATTTTGACATAAGGTTTATGACCACAAAAGAAAGTTTGGGATTGATTTTGGAAGTTTTGGTTCCAACAGTTTAGGAATTAGGGGCCAAAAAAGGGCCCAACTAAGCATTATTCCTGGTTTTCACACAATAACTTAAGTATAATTAAATAGAAATCACTTAAATTTAAACACAAGGTTTATGACCACAAAAGGAAGGTTGGGATTGATTTTGGGAGTTGAAGTCTGAACAGTTTAGGAATAAGGGGCCAAAAAGGGCCCAAATAAGCATTTTTCGTGGTTTTCGCACCATAACTTTAGTATAAGTTGATAGAAATGTATGAAATTTAAACACAAGGTTTATGACCATAAAAGGAAGGTTGGGATTGATTTTGGGAGTTTTGGTCCCAACAGTTTAGGAATAAGGGGCCCAAAGGGTCCAAAGTTAAACTTTGGTTGATTTTATCAAAAATTGAATAATTGGGGTTCTTTGATATGCCAAATCTAACTGTGTATGTAGATTCTTAATTTTTGGTCTTGTTTTCAAATTGGTCTACATTAAAGTCCAAAGGGTCCAAGATAAAATTAAGTTTAATTTTAACAAAAATTGAATTCTTGGGCTTCTTTGATATGCTGAATCTAAAAATGTACTTAGATTTTTGATTATTGGCCCAGTTTTCAAGTTGGCCCAAATCGGGGTCCAAAATTAAACTTTGTTTGATTCATCAAAAATTGAATAATTGGGGTTCTTTGATATGCCAAATCTAACTGTGTATGTAGATTCTTAATTTTTGGTCTTGTTTTCAAATTGGTCTACATTAAAGTCCAAAGGGTCCAAGATAAAATTAAGTTTAATTTTAACAAAAATTGAATTCTTGGGCTTCTTTGATATGCTGAATCTAAAAATGTACTTAGATTTTTGATTATTGGCCCAGTTTTCAAGTTGGCCCAAATCGGGGTCCAAAATTAAACTTTGTTTGATTCATCAAAAATTGAATAATTGGGGTTCTTTGATATGCCAAATCTAACTGTGTAATATGTAGATTCTTAATTTTTTGGTCTTGTTTTCAAATGGGTCTACATTAAAGTCCAAAGGGTCCAAGATAAAATTAAGTTTAATTTTAACAAAAATTGAATTCTTGGGCTTCTTTGATATGCTGAATCTAAAAATGTACTTAGATTTTTGATTATTGGCCCAGTTTCAAGTTGGCCCAAATCGGGGTCCAAATTAAACTTTGTTTGATTCATCAAAAATTGAATAATTGGGTTCTTGATATGCAAATCTAACTGTGTAATATGTAGATTCTTAATTTTTGGTCTTTTTTCAAATTGGTCTACATTAAAGTCCAAAGGGTCCAAGATAAAATTAAGTTTAATTTTAACAAAAATTGAATTCTTGGGCTTCTTTGATATGCTGAATCTAACAATGTACTTAGATTTTTGTTTATGGGCCCAGTTTTCAAGTTGGTCCAAAGGGTCCAAGATAAAATTAAGTTTAATTTTAACAAAAATTGAATTCTTGGGCTTCTTTAATATGCTGAATCTCAACATATGTACTTAGATTTTTATACGACCCAAAATTTGAAAAATTTTTCGTCGTATATTGCTATCACGTTGGCGTCGTCGTCGTCGTCGTCGTCCGAATACTTTTAGTTTTCGCACTCTAACTTTAGTAAAAGTGAATAGAAATCTATGAAATTTTAACACAAGGTTTATGACCACAAAAGGAAGGTTGGTATTGATTTTGGGAGTTTTGGTCCCAACATTTTAGGAATTAGGGGCCAAAAAGGGCCCAAATAAGCATTTTCTTGGTTTTCGCACTATAACTTTAGTTTATGTTAATAGAAATCTATGAAATTTTGACACAAGGTTTATGACCACAAAGAAAGGTTGGGATTGATTTTGGGAGTTTTGGTTTCAACAGTTTAGGAACTAAGGGCCAAAAAAGGGCCCAAATAAGCATTATTCTTGGTTTTCGCACAATAACTTTAGTTTAAGTAAAAAGAAATCAATGAAATTTAAACACAATGTTTATGACCACAAAAGGAAGGTTGGTATTGATTTTGGTAGTTAAGGACCCAACAGTTTAGGAATTAGGGGCCAAAAAGGGACCCAAATAAGCATTTTTCTTGGTTTTCGCACCATAACGCTAGTATAAGTAAATAGAAATCTATGAAATTTAAACACAAGGTTTATGACCATAAAAGGAAGGTTGGTATTGATTTTGGGAGTTTTGGTCCCAACAGTTTAGGAATAAGGGGCCCAAAGGGTCCAAAATTAAACTTTGTTTGATTTCATCAAAATTGAATAATCGGGGTTCTTTGATATGCCGAATCTAACTGTGTATGTAGATTCTTAACTTTTGGTCCCGTTTTCTTATTGGTCTACATTAAGGTCCAAAGGGTCCAAAATTAAACTTAGTTTGATTTTGACAAAAAATGAATTGGTTGGGTTCTTTGATATGCTGAATCTAAAAATGTAATTAGATTCTTGATTATTTGCCCAGTTTTCAAGTTGGTCCAAATCGGGGTCCAAAATTAAACTTTGTTTGATTTCATCAAAAATTGAATAAATGGGGTTCTTTGATATGCCAAATCTAACTGTGTATGTAGATTCTTCATTTTTGGTCCTGTTTTCAAATTGGTCTACATTAAAGTCCAAAGGGTCCAAAATTAAACTTAGTTTGATTTTAACAAAAATTGAAATCTTGGGGTTCTTTGATATGCTGAATCCAAACATGTACTTAGATTTTTGATTATGGGCCCATTTTTCAAGTTGGTCCAAATCAGGATCTAAAATTATTATATTAAGTATTGTGCAATAGCAAGTCTTTTCAATTGCAAAGTATTGCACAATGGCAAGAAATATCTAATTGCACAATATTGTGAAATAGCAATATTTTTTTTTAATTAGAGTTATCTTTCTTTGTCCAGAATAGTAAGCAAGAAATATCTAATTGCAAAATATTGTGCAATAGCAAGATTGTTTTTTAATTGGAGTTATCTTTCTTTGTCCAGAATCAACTTAAATCTTTGTTATATACAATATACAATGTATATTCACTTTTTACTACCAACTGATAAATTAAAATAATCTTTACCATTCAGTGATAACAAGCAGTTTTTTTACATCTTAATATTTTATGATGTATTTAAATGAGTAGTTATTGTTGCAAACTCCATTAGAAATTTTAATTGAGATTAGTTTTGGAATAAGGGAAAGGGGGATGTGATTAAAAAAATTGGGTTCAATTTTTCTCATTTGAAATTTCATAAATAAAAAAGAAAATTTCTTCAAACATTTTTTTGAGAGGATTAATATTCAACAGCATAGTGAATTGCTCTAAGAGAAAACAAAAATTTTAAGTTCATTAGAACACATTCATTCTGTGTCAGAAACCTATGCTGTGTCAACTATTTAATCACAATCCAAATTTAGAGCTGAATCCAGCTTGAATGTTGTGTCCATACTTGCCCCAACCGTTCAGGGTTCAACCTCTGCGGTCGTATAAAGCTACGCCCTGCGGAGCATCTGGTTGATTATGGGCCCAGTTGTCAAGTTGGTCCAAATCAGGATCCAAGATAAAATAAAGTTTAATTTTAACAAAAATTGAATTCTTGGGCTTCTTTAATATGCTTAATCTAAACATGTACTTAGATTTTTGATTATGGGACCAGTTTTCAAGTTGGTCCAAATCAGGATCCAAAATTATCATATTAAGTATTGGGCAATAGCAAGAAATTATCAATTGCATAGTATTCAGCAATAGCAAGAAATCTTCAATTGCACAGTATTGTGCAATAGCAAGAAATTTTCAATTGCACAGTATTGCGCAATAGCAAGAAATCTTCAATTGCACAGTATTGGACAATGGTAAGTTTTTTCAATTGCACAGTTATGCGCAATGGCAAGAAATATCTAATTGCACAATATTGTGCGATAGCAAGAAATTTTCAATATATTTTGAAAATTTGAGTTATCTTTCTTTGTCCAGAATAGTAGTTGAATCAACTTAAATCATTGTTTTATACAATGTACAATGTATATTCACTTTTACTACCAACTGATAAATTAAAACAATCTTTACCATTCAGTGATGACAAGCACTTTTTTACGTTTTAATATTTTATGATGTATTTAAATTAGTAGTTATTGTTAGGGGCCATTAGAAATTTGAATTGAGATCAGTTTTGGAATAAGGGAAGGGGGATGCGAATTTTTTTTTATTAATATTCAACAGCATAGTGAATTGCTCAAAGACAAAACTAAAAATTTTAGTTCATTAGACCACATTCATTCTGTGTCAGAAACCTATACTGTGTCAACTATTTAATCACAATCCAAATTTAGAGCTGAATCCAGCTTGAATGTTGTGTCCATACTTGCCCCAACTGTTCAGGGTTCAACCTCTGCGGTTGTATAAAGCTGTGCCCTGCGGAGCATCTGGTTTAAATCATAATAGATAGAGAGAAAAATATAGACGGTTTACGATATATTTGCGTAAAAAAATGATAAAATTGTGCACAGAAGACTCAGTTTATGATATATACATGCATTGGTTCAAGAATTGGATAAACATTATTTTTCAACAGTCACTCGTTTCATATGACTTGAACATGTTTATTAATAATGGGAAATACTTCAGCATTAGGTATTTTGACATTTATATTTGAATACAGGAAATGTTTTTTTTTTCTAATTGAAAAATGGACACCAATTTAGAAAGAAATTGGATATTTATTTATTTTTGTTGTTGTTGATGAGAAAGTGAATTTCCAATGCTTCTCTCTGAAAATGACCAAACCATTTATTACAAATGACATAAACAAAATATACCACTTGCTTGAGATTTCCTTTTTGCATTCATGTCAAAATCAATGAATTGCAAATAAAAAAAAAAGATGTTAAATTAGATATGAGTGTCTAAAATTGAAATATAAAAATAAAAAATATGTATCTGTTGGAATATTGCAATAAACTTCATCTTTGGGCAATAGCATATCCATTTAACAGTAAGCTAATCCATTTAGACACCACCACCCTGCCATGTACAGTATATCCAAAATATATATTGCAGACGTCAGTAAACTGCAGTGGAAATGTGTAAAATACTCTGATACTATCCAATCCCCTCGGTTAATGGTGACAATAGTAGGAGAGGATAAGAACAGCATATCAGATTTAAAAGAGAATGTTGCAGAAGAAATATCAGTTTTAAAGACTAAGGTAAAGTTGTTTATTGTTAGCACTTTACTTCATAGAAATACTTCAATTTTTAAAAGACATAATTTGGCACTAAATTAGAAAAACAATGAACATTTTTGTTTTAATAGATATAGGAAGATGTGGTGTGAGTGCATGCTAATGAGACAACTCTCCATCCAAATGACAATTTATAAAAGTAAACCATTATAGGTCAATGTATGGCTATATGTACAATAAGCTATAAAGGGCCCAAAAATTACTAGTGTAAAACCATTCAAACAGGAAAACCAATGGTCTAATCTATATAAAAAACGAGAAATAGTATAAATTACATAAACAACGACAACTACTGTACATCAGATTTCTGACTTAGGACAGGTGCAAAAATACACAGGTGAATGAAAAATAACTTTGTCGTTTTAAGTATACTACTTCTGTGTATATAAAATTTTCCAATTATTAGGAATTCCAAGAAAGTTCTGTCAAATAAATACCTAATTTAACACTAGATATATATGGGGTGAATATCAACAATATATATAACTATACACATGATACAATAGAGCTATATAAAACTTCCCTTTTACAGAATTTAGCTTGTACCATCATGACCATATAATTATTTATCTATTTTATTGTCGAGCCTGCAACTTTTGTTGCAGAAAGCTCGACATAGGGATAGTGATCCGGCGGCGGTGGCGGCTACGGCGTTAGCTCACTTCTTAAAAGCTTTATATTTTAGAAGGTGGAAGACCTGGATGCTTCATACTTTGTATATAGATGCTTCGTGTTACGAAGTTTCCGTCAGTCACATGTCCAATGTCCTTGACCTCATTTTCATGGTTCAGTGACCACTTGAAAAAAAAGTTCAAATTTTTTGTAATGTTGAATTCTCTCTTATTATAAGTAATAGGATAACTATATTTGATATGTGCGTACCTTGCAAGGTCCTCGTGTCTGTCAGACAGTTTTCACTTGACCTCGACCTCATTTCATGGATCAGTGAACAAGGTTAAGTTTTGGTGGTCAAGTCCATATCTCAGATACTATAAGCAATAGGGCTAGTATATTCAGTGTATGGAAGGACTGTAAGGTGTACATGTCCAACTGGCAGGTGTCATCTGACCTTGACCTCATTTTCATGGTTCAGTGGTTATAGTTAAATTTTTGTGTTTTGGTCTTTTTTTTTCATACCATATGCAATAGGTCTACTATATTTGTTGTATGGAATGATTGTTAAGTGTACATGTCTAGCGGGCAGATGTCATGTGACCTTGACCTCATTTTCATGGTTCAGTGGTCAAAGTTAAGTTTTTGAGTTTTAGTCTTTTTATCTAATACTATATGCCATAGGTCAACTAAATTTGGTGTATGGAAATATTTTATGATCTTTATGTCAGTCGAGCAGGTTTTATTTAACCGTGACCACATTTTCACGGTTCATTGCACAGTGTTAAGTTTTTGTGTTTTGGTCTATTTTTCTTAAACTATAAGTAATGTGTCAACTATATATGTTGTATAGAAGCATTGTTAGCTGTACCTGTCTGCCTGGCATGGTTCATCTGACCTGGACCTCTTTTTCAAGGTTCATTGGTCTTTGTTTAGTTATCTTGGTTAATGTTAAGTTTATATGACAGTTGTAATAAAGCTTAGCTTTATACTTAGGACTATCAACATAATATCAATGATTAGTATAGAAGGCGAGACATTTCAGCGTGTGCACTCTTGTTTTACTTATTATCTATCTTTCTTTTTTTTCTACTGCCATAATCTCCAATCGACTTTCTTCCTTGTAGTAAACATATTGAATATAATTAAGTTCAATATTATTGATATGCGAATAAGGGTGGTGTCACTTTATACATGTTAGTTGTCTAGATATGTCCTGTTAAATAAGTGTGGGAGACACAAAACATAGTAATCATTGGCTAAAATTTCTTCACTAATGTGGCAAGTGAGATGTGGATCAGTGTTTTGTACATATTGTAAATATTTATTGTTGTATCTGTTATCTCTGTACCGATGTAATGCATTGGCTTTATGAGAATAAAGATTTGATATGATATGAGAAAATTATTTGGTTCTCAGAAATCACATCCTTCATTTAATTCAGATCCCATTGATGCTTGTAAGGTAACAACACAATTATTGTGGACTTTGACTCTTACTAATGTAAATCATGACATTTTTTTCCCCATGGAAATAGTTTAAGCGACCGACCCTCCTTCCCAATCTTACACAAACACCCTATACATTATTCCACTCAAACTGCAGAAAATTAACCCTTTAAACACTGGTATATCATATGTATAGGAATTGGCATGACATTAGTAAATATTTCACTTAAATTGGATCAACATGGGGAGTAAAAATCATAAATAACATAAAAAAAACACCTTAAAAATTGACAATTTTGATGGTGCTGCTACCTGCAGCAGCGAAATATTTCCAATCTTTTGTTTTATTAGATTTATTCTATAGGGCTTCTACTAAAAGGAAATATATAATAAAAGTGTCTATACTGTTGCTGTTTCTAAAAATAATAAAATGAAATTAGATGAAATTTGCATTTTTGTTATCCTGCTTTTTGATCACATTTCCATGGTTACAGTTGCTTACAGGGAAGAAAATATTTGAAATTATTTTTCAATCTTTTTTCATATCACTATACATATGAACTCTATATAAAATATATACTAGCAACAAAAATAAGATTATTAAAGCAAGATAAATTAGGCCACATTTAAAAGAATGTTTGTTTCCCCTCCCCCGGGTCTTCCTTTTGTAAACAGACCAGGAAGGCAGGTTCTTTTTTTTAAAACTGGATGTGATTGTCATAGCATGGTCACATGAATGGTTTGACTTGTCCAGTCCAGGCCATTTATCAGTTGTTTGTGCTCAATTAGAGTGTATTTATTTAGTTTATCAATCCTTCTGCTTTCAAGCACTTTCCAAAATTGGAAACAAATTATTTTCAGGAAAAAAATAATTTTGATTTTTTTGTGGAAAATAATTTTTTGCCCCGGGGGCTTATTTTTGACCAGGGTGGGGGGAGGGGAAACAAACATATTTTTAATTTTGGCCTTACCCTAAAAACGAGCCTTTTGTAGTTTTCTTTGCTCATTTTCAGGGGCCTTCAAGGGAAATTTCAAAATGATTTTATTTTAACACAATTTTTTTTTAAAAAGAATTTCATTTTCAAATTCTAATAAGGTATGTTCACATCTAGAATATCAAGTTTGATCAATTTGCCAACATGGGCTTATCACTGTTTTCCTGATTCTTACATGGACCTGTACCTAAGGAGAATAATCTTGAGTTAGTACAAATTTAAATGTAGTACAAGCCTGTAACATATTGTTGTAGAAGTGACAAGAAAGAATCCTACATTCCATCTGCAACATTTAGGTCCAGTCGGTGTCTGCAACATTTAGGTCCAGTCTGTGTCTGCAACATTTCAGTCCAGTCTGTTTCTGCAATATTTCGGTCTAGTCTGTGTCTTCAACATTTCGGTCCAGTCTGTGTCTGCAACATTTCGGTCCAGTCTGTGTCTGCAATATTTTGGTCCAGTCTGTGTCTTCAACATTTCGGTCCAGTCTGTGTCTGCAACATTTAGGTCCAGTCTGTGTCTGCAACATTTAGGTCCAGTCTGTGTCTTCAACATTTAGGTCCAGTCTATGTCTGCAACATTTCGGTCCAGTCTGTGTCTGCAACATTTCGGTCCAGTCTGTGTCTGCAACATTTATGTCCAGTCTGTGTCTGCAACATTTAGGTCCAGTCTGTGTCTGCAACATTTCGGTCCAGTCTGTGTCTGCAACATTTTTGTCCAGTCTGTGTCTGCAACATTTAGGTCCAGTCTGTGTCTGCAACATTTAGATCCAGTCTCTGTCTACAACATTTCAGTCCAGTCTGTTTCTGCAACATTTCGGTCCAGTCTGTGTCTGCAACATTTCGGTCCAGTCTGTGTCTGCAACATTTCGGTCCAGTCTGTGTCTGCAACATTTCAGTCCAGTCTGTGTCTGCAACATTTAGGTCCAGTCTGTGTCTGCAACATTTAGGTCCAGTCTGTGTCTGCAACATTTAGGTCCAGTCTGTGTCTGCAACATTTAGGTTCAGTCTGTGTCTGCAAGATTTTGGTCCAGTCTGTGTCTGCAACATTTAGGTCCAGTCTATGTCTACAACATTTCAGTCCAGTCTGTTTCTGCAACATTTAGGTCCAGTCTATGTCTGCAACATTTAGGTCCAGTCTGTGTCTGCAACATTTAGGTCCAGTCTGTGTCTGCAACATTTTGGTCCAGTCTGTGTCTTCAACATTTAGGTCCAGTCTCTGTCTACAACATTACGGTCCAGTCTGTGTCTGCAACATTTCGGTCCAGTCTGTGTCTGCAACATTTTGGTCCAGTCTGCATCTGCAACATTTTGGTCCAGTCTGTGTCTGCAACATTTAGGTCCAGTCTGTATTTTTCAACATTTAGGTCCAGTCTCTGTCTGCAACATTTAGGTCCAGTCTGTTTCTGCAACATTTCGGTCCAGTCTGTGTCTGCAACATTTCGGTCCAGTCTGTGTCTGCAACATTTCGGTCCAGTCTGCATCTGCAACATTTTGGTCCAGTCTGTGTTGGCAACATTTAGGTCCAGTCTGTGTCTGCAAGATTTAGGTCCAGTCTGTGTCTGCAAGATTTAGGTCCAGTCTGTGTCTGCAAGATTTAGGTCCAGTCTGTGTATGCAACATTTAGGTCCAGTCTGTGTATGCAACATTTAGGTCCAGTCTGTGTCTGCAACATTTAGGTCCAGTCTGTGTCTGCAACATTTTGGTCCAGTCTGTGTCTGCAACATTTAGGTCCAGTCTCTGTCTACAACATTTAGGTCCAGTCTGTGTCTGCAACATTTCGGTCCAGTCTGTGTCTGCAACATTTCGGTCCAGTCTGCATCTGCAACATTTTGGTCCAGTCTGTATCTGCAACATTTTGGTCCAGTCTGTGTCTGCAACATTTTGGTCCAGTCTGTATTTTCAACATTTAGGTCCAGTCTGTATTTTCAACATTTAGGTCCAGTCTGTGTCTGCAACATTTAGGTCCAGTCTGTGTCTGCAACATTTTGGTCCAGTCTGTGTCTGCAACATTTAGGTCCAGTCTCTGTCTACAACATTACGGTCCAGTCTGTGTCTGCAACATTTCGGTCCAGTCTGTGTCTGCAACATTTCGGTCCAGTCTGTGTCTGCAACATTTCGGTCCAGTCTGCATCTGCAACATTTTGGTCCAGTCTGTATCTGCAACATTTAGGTCCAGTCTGTGTCTGCAACATTTAGGTCCAGTCTCTGTCTACAACATTTCGGTCCAGTCTGTTTCTGCAACATTTCGGTCCAGTCTGTGTCTACAACATTTAGGTCCAGTCTCTGTCTACCATTTCAGTCCAGTCTGTTTCTGCAACATTTCGGTCCAGTCTGTGTCTGCAATATTTAGGTCCAGTCTGTGTCTGCAACATTTAGGTCCAGTCTGTGTCTGCAACATTTAGGTCCAGTCTGTGTCTGCAAGATTTAGGTCCAGTCTGTGTCTGCAAGATTTAGGTCCAGTCTGTGTATGCAACATTTAGGTCCAGTCTGTGTATGCAACATTTAGGTCCAGTCTGTGTCTGCAACATTTAGGTCCAGTCTGTGTCTGCAACATTTTGGTCCAGTCTGTGTCTGCAACATTTAGGTCCAGTCTCTGTCTACAACATTACGGTCCAGTCTGTGTCTGCAACATTTCGGTTCAGTCTGTGTCTGCAACATTTCGGTCCAGTCTGTGTCTGCAACATTTAGGTCTAGTCTGTGTCTGCAACATTTTGGTCCAGTCTGTTTCTGCAACATTTAGGTCCAGTCTGTGTATGGAACATTTAAGTCCAGTCTGTCTCTGCAAAATTTCGGTCCAGTCTGTTTCTGCAACATTTAGGTCCAGTCTGTATCTGCAACATTTCGGTCCAGTCTGTTTCTGCAACATTTCGGTCCAGTCTGTTTCTGCAACATTTAGGTCCAGTCTGTTTCTGCAACATTTAGGTCCAGTCTGTTTCTGCAACATTTCGGTCCAGTCTGTTTCTGCAACATTTCGGTCCAGTCTGTTTTTCTGCAATATTTCAATCCAGTGTGTGTCTGCAACATTTTGGTCCAGTCTGTGTCTGCAACATTTAGGTCCAGTCTGTGTCTGCAACATTTTGGTCCAGTCTGTGTCTGCAACATTTTGGTCCAGTCTGTGTCTGCAACATTTTGGTCCAGTCTGTGTCTGCAACATTTAGGTCAGTCTGTGTCTGCAACATTAGGTCCAGTCTGCTTCTGCAACATTCAGGTCAAGTCTGGTTCTGCAACATCTGGGTCCAGTCTGCATCTACAAAATTTAGGTCCAGTCTCCGTCTGCAACATTTTGGTCCAGTCTGTTTCTGCAACATTTAGGTCCAGTCTGTTTCTGCAACATTTAGGTCCAGTCTGTGTCTGCAACATTTTGGTACAGTCTGTTTCTGCAACATTTAGGTCCAGTCTGTTTCTGCAACATTTAGGTCCAGTCTGCATCTGCAACATTTTGGTCCAGTCTGTGTCTGCAACATTTAGATCCATCTGTGTCTGCAACATTTAGGTCCAGTCTGTGTCTGCAACATTTCGGTCCAGTCTGTTTTGCAACATTTAGGTCCATTCTGTGTCTGCAACATTTAGGTCCAGTCTGTGTCTGCAACATTTTGTTCCAGTCTGTTTATGCAACATTTTGGTCCAGTCTGTGTCTGCAACATTTAGGTCCAGTCTGTTTTTGCAACATTTCTGTCCAGTCTGCATCTGCAGCATTTAGGTTCAGTCTGTTTTTGCAACATTTCGGTCCAGTCTGTTTCTGCAACATTTAGGTCAAGTCTGTTTATGCAACATTTAGGTCCAGTCTGTGTCTGCAACATTTTGGTCAGACACAGACTGGACAGAAATGTTGACGACACAGACTGGACAGAAATGTTGCATAAACAGACTGGACCAAAATGTTGCAGATACAGACTGGACCAAAATGTTGCAGACACAGACTGGACCAAAATGTTGCAGACACAGACTGGACCTAAATGTCGCAGACACAGACTGGACCAAAATGTTGCAGACACAGACTGGACCTAAATGTTGCAGACACAGACTGGACCGAAATGTTGCAGACACAGACTGGACCGAAATGTTGCAGACACAGACTGGACCTAAATGTTGCAGACACAGACTGGACCAAAATGTTGCAGACACAGACTGGACCATAATGTTTCAGAAACAGACTGGACCAAAATGTTGCAAACACAGACTGGACCTTAATGTTGCAGAAGCAGACTGGACCTAAATGTTGCAGACACAGACTGGACCTAAATGTTGCAGATACAGACTGGACCTATATGTTGCAGACACAGACTAGACCTAAATGTTGCCGAAACAGACTAGACCTAAATGTTGCAGACACACACTGGACCAAAATGTTGCAGACACAGACTGGACCTAATGTTGCATAAACAGACTTGACCTAAATGTTGCAGAAACAGACTGGACCGAAATGTTGCAAAAACAGACTGAACCTAAATGCTGCAGATGCAGACTGGACAGAAATGTTGCAAAAACAGACTGGACCTAAATGTTGCAGACACAGACTGGACCAAAATGTTGCATAAACAGACTGGACCAAAATGTTGCAGACACAGACTGGACCAAAATGTTGCAGACACAGAATGGACCTAAATGTTGCAGAAACAGACTGGACCGAAATGTTGCAGACACAGACTGGACCTAAATGTTGCAGACACAGACTGGACCTAAATGTTGCAGACACAGACTGGACCAAAATGTTGCAGATGCAGACTGGACCTAAATGTTGCAGAAACAGACTGGACCTAAATGTTGCAGAAACAGACTGTACCAAAATGTTGCAGACACAGACTGGACCTAAATGTTGCAGAGAAACAGACTGGACCTAAATGTTGCAGAAACAGACTGGACCAAAATGTTGCAGACGGAGACTGGACCTAAATTTTGTAGATGCAGACTGGACCCAGATGTTGCAGAACCAGACTTGACCTGAATGTTGCAGAAGCAGACTGGACCTAAATGTTGCAGACACAGACTGGACCTAAATGTTGCAGACACAGACTGGACCAAAATGTTGCAGACACAGACTGGACCAAAATGTTGCAGACACAGACTGGACCAAAATGTTGCAGACACAGACTGGACCTAAATGTTGCAGACACACACTGGATTGAAATATTGCAAAAAAACAGACTGGACCGAAATGTTGCAGAAACAGACTGGACCGAAATGTTGCAGATACAGACTGGACCTAAATGTTGCAGATACAGACTGGACAGAAATGTTGCAGAAACAGACTGGACCTAAATGTTGCAGACAATGACTGCACCAAAATGTTGCATAAACAGACTGGACAAAAATCTTGCAGACACAGACTGGACCAAAATGTTGCAGATGAAGACTGGACCTAAATGTTGCAGAAACAGACTGGACCTAAATGTTGCAGAAACAAACTGGACCAAAATGTTGCAGACACAGACTGGACCAAAATGTTGCAGACACAGACTGGACCTAAATGTTACAGACACAGACTGGACCAAAATGTTGCAGACCCACACTGGACCTAAATGTTGCAGAAACAGACTGGACCTAAATGTTGCAGAAACAGACTGGACCGAAATGTTGCAGAAACAGACTGGACCTAAATGTTGCAGACACAGACTGGACCAAAATGTTGCAAACACAGACTGGACCTAAATGTTGCAGACACAGACTGGACCAAAATGTTGCAGACACAGTTTGGACCGAAATGTTGCAGACACAGACTGGACCGAAATGTTGCAGACACAGACTGGACCTTAAAGTTGCAGACACAGACAGGACCGAAATGTTGAAGACACAGACTGGACCGAAATGTTGCAGACACAGACTGGACCAAAATGTTGCAGACACAGACTGAACCTAAATGTTGCAGACACAGACTGGACCAAAATTTTGCAGACACATACTGGACCTAAATATTGCAAACACAGACTGGAACTAAATGTTACAGACACAGACTGGAACTAAATGTTGCAGACACAGACTGAACCTAAATGTTGCAGACACAGACTGGACCGAAATGTTGCAGACACAGACTGGACTGAAATGTTGCAGACACAGACTGGACCTAAATGTTGCAGACACAAACTGGACTTAAATGTTGCAGACACAGACTGGACCTAAATGTTGCAGACACAGACTGGACCGAAATTTTGCAGAAACAGACTGGACCTAAATGTTGCAGACACAGACTGGACCAAACTGTTGCAGACACAGACTGGACCAAACTGTTGCAGACACAGACTGGACATAAATGTTGCAGACACAGACTGGACCAAAATGTTGCAGACACGGACTGGACCAAAATCTTGCAGACACAGACTGGACCTAAATGTTGCAGAAACAGACTGGACCTAAATGTTGCAGACTCAGACTGGACCAAAATGTTGCAGTCACACACTAGACCTAAATGTTGCAGAAACAGACTGGACCTAAATGTTGCATAAACAGACTGGACCTAAATGTTGCAGACACAGACTGGACCTAAATGTTGCAGAAACAGACGACCTAAATGTTGCAGATGCAGACTGGACAGAAATGTTGCAGAAACAGACTGGACCTAAATGTTGCAGATACAGACTGGACAGAAATGTTGCAGAAACAGACTGGACCTAAATGTTGCAGACAATGACTGCACCAAAATGTTGCATAAACAGACTGGACCAAAATCTTGCAGACACAGACTGGACCAAAATGTTGCAGATGAAGACTGGACCTAAATGTTGCAGAAACAGACTGGACCTAAATGTTGCAGAAACAAACTGGACCAAAATGTTGCAGACACAGACTGGACCAAAATGTTGCAGACACAGACTGGACCTAAATGTTACAGACACAGACTGGACCAAAATGTTGCAGACCCACACTGGACCTAAATGTTGCAGAAACAGACTGGACCTAAATGTTGCAGAAACAGACTGGACCGAAATGTTGCAGAAAACAGACTGGACCTAAATGTTGCAGACACAGACTGGACCAAAATGTTGCAAACACAGACTGGACCTAAATGTTGCAGAAACAGACTGGACCTAAATGTTGCAGAAACAGACTGTACCAAAATGTTGCAGACACAGACTGGACCTAAATGTTGCAGAAACAGACTGCAACATTTAGGTTCAGTCTGTGTCTGCAACATTTTGGTCCAGTCTGTGTCTGCAACATTTCGGTCCAGTCTGTGTCTTCAACATTTCGGTCCTGTCTGTGTCTGCAACTTTAAGGTCCAGTCTGTGTCTGCAACATTTCGGTCCAGTCTGTGTCTGCAACATTTCGGTCCAAACTGTGTCTGCAACATTTCGGTCCAGTCTGTGTCTTCAACATTTCTGTCCAGTCTGTGTCTGCAACATTTTGGTCCAGTCTGTGTCTTTAAAGTTTTGGTCAAATCTTTGTCTGCAACATTTAGGTCCAATCTGTTTCTTGTTTTTCTAAGTTCAATCTATGGTTGAAATTTTTAGACAGCCTCATAATGTGTATTTTTGAAACAGAAACAAAAGCTTTTATATGAGCAAAAGACTGTTTCCAGAGCAAATATTTGATGATATTGTTTTTAATGTCGGTATTCAAATGATAAAAGGACTCGAAGTTTTGGCAGTCATCATTTTAATATGGTCTGTGGTTTAAAGGTGTAGGAAATGAATAACTTGGTCAAACCTTATAACAGTTTCATGAATTTTTAGTATAGATTTGTAAACGCACTTAGCCCAAAGGGAAGTGTGAGATGTTGCCATCACTTGGCTGTCTATCATCTTTGTCCCTCCTTCATAGTTAATTCTGGCCTGGCAACAAAGTTGTCGGTGCCATATAGTTTAACCCTTGTCCGTCATTCTGTCATTTTGTCATTCCGCAACAAACCATGATACAGACTTTTTTTCTTAACGCCTTCAGATATTGGGCTGATTTTTTGTATTCTCAGTTAACCATGATGAGTTACAGATCAAGTTTAAGTTTAGTTCTACTACTCTGATTTTTTTTCGAAATTAACAGTTTACCGTATTTGAATGAAAATTGTTGAAAATTACAGTTTTTCATTTTTCTATAGGGGGTCTCATTGGGGGGTTCCAATCCCGGATCCCGCTTACTGTTTTGTCAGATTCCCGTATCCCGCTTACACTATGTACGTAAGCAATTCTCATTTTTTTTGTCATTTCCCGGGTCCCGCTAGACCTCATTTCCCGTTTTCACGACACAATAATTTGACTTTCCCGTGTCACGCTTACCAAAACTCGGTAATCCTGCGTCACGCTTAGACCCCAATGAGACCCACTCTATACACCTTCAGATTTTGAACTGATTTTTGATATGTGAGACTATTATCATGTTTGTGTCCACATGTGTTGTTGAAATTGCAGATTTTTCAATTTTTTGAGAAGGGTCATTCGTGTGGTAACAACGTTAACACATCTAGTTTTTTTTTAAGGTTTACCCATGTCCGCCTAAATATATTCTTCTGTCTGTACATAGTCCAAACATTGGTTTCCTTCTCTAACTTTAGTTATTATCACCAGATCAACTTCAAATTTTGTTGGGGTCACTTTTACCATTCCTGAGTTATGCCCCTTTATAGATTGAAAAACTGCTGATTTGTTCATTTCCATGCTCTTGCTTTAAGTTGCATCAACCAAATGTAATGAAACTTTTACACAATGTTTATATATATATAACCATAAAAGTTCGAATTTGGTGAGTGTCACTTTTATAGTTCTTTTATGATGTCCGAGGATTATGTCCCTCTATAATATTTTATGCAAGCATGGACATGATCTGTGTCCCATGAACCTTAGTAGCCCAAAGGTCCAAGTGAGATTTTCTTATCACTTGGTAACTATTGTCCATTAACGTTTACAAAAATATTCTCTGAAAATACTGGACCAAATTTAACAAAATTTGGCCACAATTAATATAGGGGTAAAATGCAAGTTCTGTCTATTCAAAGAACACTTTGTAAAAAGACATCGGAAGAAATATATTAAGGGATAGAAAATGTGCTGAAATATTATGAAGGTGCAGTATCTGAAAGGGCATACAAATATAAGGTGACTGAAAGTATATATCAAAGTTGAAGTCATTTATGCATTTAGATAAGAGTTATTTAGTATATTTGTATTTCAGAGAGGACATAATCTTGGAGCAACCATTAAGAATGCCACATCAGAGCTCATTAGAAGTGGGAATAGGTGGATAAGAACAACAAAAACAACTAAACTTGAACTCTCCAGTGATGCATGTAAACAGCTTGATGATGCAATGAAAGATGGGCTACAGTCAGCCGAGATAAGTGAGGATGGGACAGTTTACCTATTTGACTTCAGGACAAAACAATATAGAATGCACGATAGTAACCAGAAATTGGGAATATTTTTCATCCAAGGTAATTAGTTTATTTAATCTATTTGAAGACCTGTTTATCCAACTAGAATCATGAGAAGGACTTTAAATTTACGAAAGGGTTTTGTCTTGCTGGGTGAATTAAAAAAATTAAGTCATAAGTATACTGTTTCCTGAGTCTTCTCCATGCATAACTTTCATGTTATAGTATTGCTTTTTAATTTCAACCGTTGCATTTTACTATCAAACTAACAAAAAAAGTTTGGCATATTACTATAGCTATGTCAACAGTTTATAATAAACTTAAGTTACTGTAAATTGTTTTTATATGACCGTAAATTTTTTGCTGTTGTATATTGCTATCCGTTGTCAGCGTCATCAAATGGCACTTACTTTTCTGACAATAAATAAAGTATTAGAAAAGAAATCTATGAAATTTAAACACAAGGTTCATAACTGTGAGAAATGAGAGTATATATAAGAGTACACTTATTGGATCACAACCACTTTAATCTTATATATATGTATAACATAATTGAACACAAAATTATATATTGATTTCAATTATTGTGTATTGAATCAGTTTTGATCTGCATTACATGAAATCATTTTGTAATTATGTTTTATTGATGAATGATCAATGATTAAAATACGTATTTTTGGTTAGAAAATACTGAAGACAAATATATATTTTTTATGTATATAAGGAAAATGCAGGCGGAATTTTACTTTTAAAATTGGTGTTATAATCATCTGATGAAATTTAATTCTTTAGGAAATTTGGTGGTATCACTTTAACTGTTCTACAGGTATACTAATTCTTTACAAATGGAAAAAAAATTTTGGTTTCCATTCTCTAACTTTAGTGTGCCTCAACCAAATGTTATGAAACTTATACACAATGATTTTTACCATAAATCTCAGTTTAAGTATGGAATAGGGTAGTGCCACTGTTCTTAAGTTATATGTCTTTTTAACTTATTTATATGCAAAGGGAGCATCATCTGTTTATTTTGTTGTATCTTGTAAAATACTGTTGCAGGTAATTCACCAGATCCTCAAATGGCAGGACAGCAACCATCATTTTCCCAAGCAGATAATCAGAATGAGGTAATCTTTTTATTGCTTCAATAGTGGCATTATTTACTACTGGTAGTATTTATAATTCTTGAATACTTTGAAGAACTTTAATGAGCAGCATATACAAGGTACACAAAATAGCAAAAGTGACAGTACACATTGGACGAGTTCTTCATGATCATTTGGTCCTTTAATGATGCTTTTTTACTTATGTTCATGTTTGTGCCTAAAATATGGAAACATATAATGGAAAGATAGATAACTGGAATATGAGGTATGTAACACAACTATTTTAACCAATTGATGACTTCTTAAAACAAAAATGATCAGCAATATACAAGATCTATAAAACATCTTTATGACTAAAACATCTTTATGACTGAAACTATTGGCTGATTTCTGAGCTTACAGGGGTACCTCGTAATTGTAAAAAATGATGATTTTATACTAAATTTCTACTGTTGTCTTATACTTCAATAACTTTCACTGATTGGTCAATACTATTAATAGAAAAACTTGAAAAGCAATTCAAGGTCTTTTTTCTTCAGGTTAATGATTTAGGCTATACTGAACATAAACTTAATTATGGCTATTTTGTGCAATTTTCCTCTGATATTTTTTTATATCATGCTTCTTGCTTGAGATGGAAAATTATCGCTGGAAACTAAGGAGCTAATGAAATTGATATGAAATTGACAGCGTCGTCATAGGTATAATAGCGATAAGCAGATTATCATTGGTCATCTCAACTCGATTGCTTTTCTTGCTTTCGCTGTGACCGGCTCAAGCGAGAAAATCAATCTCGTTGAGATAACCAACGATAATCTATAATACCATCATGTTTTCTTAGCTTCTGGTGAATTATTGAATGATTTTATAAATAGTTGGTATGGTGCTTCATGATGCTGTGTATAAAACCAACTGTATATCATGATATATATTAGTTTTCCAATATTACTGTATATTTAATTGTAAAATATGAAATCAAATATTTTTGTAGGAGACCATTTTTGAGGAGTGTACATATGAAATTAATCCAGCTCTTCAGCAAAATCAGTTTAAAGAGAGACTTTTAAAGATGTTGAAAATTTTGAAAATAGGCGTTAATCATACAAATTGGGAGATAACAGGCTCATTCAAACAAATGACTTTATTGAACCAACAACTTATAAAAGAATTTGGAGTAGAAACTGGTCTGTTTCCTAAAGCTGAACCTGCTTTACAAACAAAAAGGTCAAATAATCTAAAGAAGACAACTCATAAATCAAAACAAGAAGAAGAATTCCAACTTATTGTGGAAATCAAAATTCCATATATAGAATACAGGATGCTGAAGTTTTTCTATCCAGAGTGTCAATTGTTCAAAGGTTCACCAAATTATATTAATGGTTCCCTTCATAAGATGCTCCAGTCAGATGAAACAGAAGATGGTTTGAAGAAATTTGTAAAATTGAAATCAATTGAGTTTCAGTCTTTGACCAATTTTGATGTTCCAATGCCTGACGGTTGGATAATTACTGATGCAAAACTGAAAGAGATTGAAGCTGAGCTAAAGATAATTTCTCCAGAAATATTTTGTTATCGTTCAAAAGATTTAAAGGCCCTCACATTAAAAGGTAATCAGTACGAAAAACTACAAATGGCAAAAACAAAATGTGAATTCACTTTAGGTATTAAACAACAGGGCAGAGGAGGTCGAAGAGACAGAGTTATTTCTACTGATCCTACATACAAAAAAGAAGGAAATGAACAGATGGGCAATAAATCATTCAGTAAAAGTGTGACACCTTCAAGATCATCATTTTCTCAGAGTTTTAGTGGAGGATCCAGTTCTCCATCATCGCCTCCTCCAAGTACTATAACTTTTAAAACTTCAGAAGGTTTATTGATTCATGTCTATGGAGGAAACATTCTTAATTTGAAAGTAGACTGTATAGTTAATGCTGCCAATGAGACTTTAAGTCATGGTGGAGGTGTAGCAGAAGTAATATCAAGAGCAGCAGGTTATGGCTTCCAGCAGGAAAGTGATGATTACATTCAGAGAAATGGCCAATTAAATGTTACAGAATGTTGTACCACATCTGCTGGCAGTCTTCCATATAAGTGTGTAATTCATGCAGTGGGCCCAAGATGGTATAAGTACAATGACAAACGAAAATGTGCTTATGACTTGGAAGAAACTGTTAAAAACTGTTTCCAGGAAGCAGAGAAGAAGATGATGACATCTGTGGCTATACCAGCAATTAGTTCAGGTAAAATTCATTAAGTGTTTATGTCTTCATGCCTAACAACAAGTCCTACAGCATTGGCTTGTAAAATTGTTCTCTGGCATATAAAATTCTACTCTACAAGCCAACAAAATCCTACTAAATTTTTGAAAAAATAGAGCGTCAGGCTTGTGGACTCAAAAGTTAAGCGAGAAGGCTGTGTCCTATATATATAGTGTTCAGAGCAAATTAAAAAAAATTTAGTTGTTTTGGAGACTTCATGGAAAGTAAATATGAGCAACCTGAATGAAAACAAAACAGATGTGTGGCTTGTTTGTATTTATAGAAACACATCTTATAGTATAAGAAAGTTTTCTATTTGAGGCATTTGATCAAACAATGCTTGGTTTATGTGATCCCTTCTGATTTAATGACCATGAAATTCTTAACTAAAGTTATATCATGAAATTAATGATGAGTTTAAACACCATTTAAATCATCTACTGCCAAATGTTTGCATGTTATTTGCACTTGAATTAAGAAAAGAGACGTAGAACAGCAGATAAATTTTCTTTGATATATATAAAATGATCATGATTTTTAATAATTGTAATTCTTCTCCAATATCTGTGAAAAATCTGCTGTACTTTCAAAAAAAAAGAAATCTGATTGTCAAAATGATTCAACTTTCTCAATGATATTGTGCAATAAAATAAAGAAAATATGCAGTACCCTCTAGCTATGAGAAAACACAAAAAGGTGCAACCCAAGTCTATAGGATTCATTGAAATAATACAAAATGTTAATAACCATAAAACATAGATCAAGTTTGAATTATGTTGGTGTAACTTTAACTGTTCTAGAGTTATGCCCATTTACAAATGGTAGATTGCTGAATTTTGCGGAAAGAGCTAGACATAGTGATACTACATTCCATTGTTGGGTTGTCGTTGTCAGCGTCAGTGAGGGGCGTCCACAAATATTCACTCTGTGGTTAGAGTTTTTCAAACTGTTAGTCCCCGAGGGTATCACCACTCGACACCAGCCCAGTAGCCAGTACTCCGGTACTGGCATGAAAATACAGATTTTTTGTGTTATTAAATTTGCTGTTACAAAATGATAAAAATTATTATACATTAAGGAATGTATCTCCCTCAGGCAAAGCTCTGATTCCTTTCATGGATTTGGCTATACTTTTTGGAACTTTTGGATTATAGCTCTTCATCTTTTATATAAGCTTTGGATTTTACATATTTTTGCCACGAGCATCACTGATGAGACATGTCTTGTCGAAATGCTCATCTGGTGCAGAAAAATTGGTACCATTAATGTTATTACTTTTAAATGGACCTAGATTTTCTGCCAGGAAATAACACATTCACCTAACTGTGGTTAAAGTTTTTAAAATTTTAAAAACTTAATACTATTTTGGATGTGTACCAAACTTGGACAGAAGCTTGTTAATGGACAAAAGCTAGTATCTAGAAGGACATTTTGTTAAAATTTTGTACCTGTGTACCTGTATTTTACTTATAATTGGACATAATTAGTTTTTCTTCCAGTTAACACTACATACAGTCTGCAGTTAAAGTTTTTAAAACATGTATTAGATTCATAAACTATCCTGGATTTTTACCAAACTTGGACAGAAGCTTCGTACAATCAAAATATAAGAGGAATGTTTTTATTGATTTTTATGCCCCACCTATGATAGTAGAGGGGCATTATGTTTTCTTATCTGTGCATCCGTTTGTCTGTCCGTTCGTTCGTCCTTTCGTCCGTTCGTTCGTCTGTCCAGTTTCTGGTTAAAGTTTTTGGTTGAGGTAGTTTTTGATGAAGTTGAAGTCCAATCAACCTGAAACTTAGTATATATATGTTCCTTATGATATGATCTTTCTGATTTTAATGTCAAATTAGAGTTCTGACCCCAATTTCACAGTCCACTGAACATAGAAAATATAGTGTGAGTGAGGCATCCGTGTACTTGGGACACATTCTTGTTTTCTTTATTTTTGAGCCTGCGATTAACAGCAAAAGTAGGTGAGACACTGGGTTCCATGGAACCCTTCCAAATTTTTAGTTTCCTTTCTCTAACATAAGTTTCCCTCAACCAAATCTTTTGAATCTTATACACAATGCTTATTACCACAAAACTCAGATCAAGTACAAATTGGGTAGTGTCACTTTTGTCATTCTTCAGTTATGTCCTTTAATAACTTTATATGATATGCAAACAGAGGCATCATCTGTGTCCAATGGACAAATTCATATGGCATTCATCATTTATTTGTAAATATTTTATATGTTTTACAAAATTTCTGATTATGCTCATTTAACACTTAGTAACTTTATGAATCATTAAAATGGAATTACATATTACAAAGAAAAGTTGCTTAGTCATTCGAATTATGTAAAAATCTTGTTTGTTTACATATTTAAATGTCAAGGACCAATCTGCCTTTTGTAGTTTTATTAAAATTATGTACTTTTAAATCTTGATTGTTCTAAGATACTGATCATTATGTTGAATCATTTTGACAGACAGTTTAATATTTTTGTAAATTTTTGTTTATAATTAATTAAATTTTTACAATACAATCTCATTACTTCTTTCACGATCATTTTTCTTGATATACCAGATGACAGGAGTGACTTTGTGTAAATCATAATTTATGAAATTTACTTAACAATTATGAATAATTAATGTAAAAAAGTAAGATATGAAAAATAAGCTGTGAGTAAAAATTATGAAATTCGAAGTGTTGTATCAGTATTTAATGCATATTTATGCAATTGAATAAAATTTTGAACAAGGCAAGTAAGAGTATACATACTGATTTCGTTATAAAGCAGGCGATGCATTTCTGAGTGTGCACTCTTGAATGTAATACATGTTGTATAACCTTTTTTGTAAGACTTAAAACGTAAATTCAATAATAACCATTGAAGCAGGTGAGACATTCCAAACAGAGCACTCTAAAATGTTTAATAAATATCCTGAACCCTAACAAAGCGACTTTAGTTTTCTTTGAGGTCTAAAAGTCAGCTATTACATTTGTGAAATGCTCTACGTTTATTATATTTTGAATTTAAATTTAAGGTATATTTGGAGTTCCGAGAGAAGTCTGCTCTGAGCAGTATTGCAATGCTGTAAAAAACTATAGCAATAGTTGTGGAAAAACAACCTGCCTTAGAGAAATTCACTTTATGGATAAGGATACCCATATGGTTGGATTAATACAGAAGGAATTCAAACAAAACCTTAACATTGATCAACCAGCCAATATTGGTGGGAATAGAGTGTCAAATCCATCTGGTCATTCATTGCCAAAGAATGATAATACACCAAAGTATACAAGGTCTCTTTCAGATGATGCAGCTAAATCAGGGAAAATTTCTGGTAGCACCAATGATAGAAATGACAACCCAAGCGATACTGTCAAACAGGAGAAATTCCAAAAGCAATACATGACATCTAAAGGGTTCAAAGTTCATGTAGTCCAAGATAACATCACTAAAATGAGTGTAGATGTCATTATTTGCCCACAGGATGACTTTTGCTTGAGTAAAGGTAGAATAGCAAAAGCAATAGCCAATGTTAGTAATGAAAAGTATAGGAATGATGTTACTGGTATGAAAACTGTTAAAAGGTGCGAGGTTAAAAAAATTGTAGCCTCACCCTCAACACTTCCTTTTAAGTATGTTCTTCATACAGTTGCACCAAGGTGGGATAAGGAGGCGGTAAAGGATAATGCCAATTTTATGAAGGAATTACGTCTTACCATACGCAATATACTAAAGCACTGCAGTGACAGCAAAAATATATCAACTGCAGCTATACCTGTCTTAGGAATCGGTAAGTATTTATGCTAAAGATGTCATCTTGAATTTTGATTGGGCAATGTTATCCAAAATAGTTTTAATATCTAGTATCTTGTACATGTTGTATCTTTTAAAAATCATCTGTTTATTTAAACATGACCACTTGAAATTTCATTAATTGCTAGAGTTAATTCAAACATTTATATAATGTTCAAAATAGGTCAATTTTCCTTTATTTTAAAATATTTATCATTAATTTAGTTGTTTTAAGATTTTGTGTTTATTGTGCAAGGTACATATGTCAACATATATTTGTTCCGCCTAACAGGTCCAAGGACACAGTTATCGTCCTTTGGTTTTCGTTGTCTACGAATATAGTCCCTAGTGTAAACAGTGTATAACTTGCATGTTTTATTTGATACACTTTCCCAATTTATTTCTTGTTATTAAATGCATGAAATATTAAGTAGGGGGATGTAATTACATGTCAAAAAAATTTGGGTGCTGAATCTTTATGTTAAGTAGTGATTTGGTCCAGTTCAAAAAGGTCAAATTTTATCACGTCTGAAGCTGTCTAACTGAATTTTACACCCCTTTACACAGAATTGTCAATATTTTGAGTAAGAGCTGGTAGAAGTTTCTATAATTTTGATATTATTTGTCTCACTGGTAGTTCACTACACTGTAAAAATCTTTTCGAGAAAGAGCAGGTGTGATTTTTTTTTAATTTAAATTTATTGTATAAAAGAAATGCACTATGAAATAACTGTGTTCTTGGGCAAACAGAAGTTCCAATGGAAACTTTGTTATAAACAATGTCATAATATTATTCCAGTTGGAACAAATATTCTATACCATTTATTCCGTCAGAAACATTTAGTTTAATATTTATTCCTGTAGAAATAATATATTATATATATGTATATAGATTATTAGAAAAATCATTATTACAGAATCCCTAGGTTGTTAATTGTTATATTAATTATTTGTATATTTTTTTACAATTATATTAAGAATTTTAACTTTCTTTGGTAAGAAAGATTTCGAAATTACACAATGTTAGCAAAAGTGAAAAGCAAAACAGCTTTACTTGTTGAACTTTCAAAGAATGACTTTATAAAGATATCTGTTTTAAAAGACATGTTTTGAAAGCATAATAAATGGTCTTTCATACATTCATTTAGCTATTTCACTGCCAATTAGTGAATTAAAATTAAATCAAAATCTGGTAAGGAGAAGGTCAACTATATCATGTATATTTGGTGTATGGAATGATTGAAAGATGTATGTACCTGCATGTCTGTGTGGCAAGGTTCATCTGACAATGACCACTTTTTCATGATTCATTGGTCGATCTTTAGTCTGTATCTTAGATATTTAAGGCATTTGGGCAACTATATTTGTTGCATGGAAAAAATACTGTATAAGTTGTACATGTATGTCTGTCACATTCATCATTAGTTAATGTTAAGTTATTGTTGTTTGATCTCTTTCTTAGATAGTATCATTAGGAAAACTGCACAGTGACCTATAGTTGTTTAAATTTCTGTGTCATTTGGTCTCCTGTGGAGAGTTGTCTCATTTGCAAGTATGCCACGTCTTCTTTTCTATAATTACATACTAGTTATTGCTTCTGTTCAATATTATGTGTTGCTGATATGGTGGTCCATGTGCTCACTTTGTAGCTAGAAATAAAAAACCTAGTGTTTAAAAATGTTGGCAATCCCATATCCCTTTTTTTTGGTGCAACATTACGTTGTAGTGTATTCTTATAACCATTCTTTGTGCTGTTATTCTGGCAGTATCTCAAAACACTTTACCAATTACTGTACAAATCAGATATATATATACATGATGTATTGATGATAAAAAAGTAGAAGAGATGTGATATCAAACATTTAGAGTCTTCAATGGTTATACCTTCAATACTTCCATGGTTGTCAAGAACATGACATATCCCTCAAATTTCATCACAAACATTACTGACTATACTTGATGTCTGACTGTTTTGCAGGAGCTGATGGAAATGAAACACCATATGCCACATATGCATCAATTCTATCAGAGGAGATCTCAAAAGAAATTCAGAATGACCAATTCAGCATGGAAGAATTATATATTGTCACCAGTGAATGGGGTATGGCATCAGCAGTCACTGATCAGCTTGACAAAGAAAAACTGTTCACTCCATGTACCTCTTTTCAAAGACGAAAGCGTCACAATAAAGATAAAACAGATGGAACTGATGAAGATAAAGATGGTAAACGAAACAGAAGCAGTGCAACTGGAGCAATACCAAAGTCTGGAACTGGGAAACTTGGCACTACAGTAAGAGGTGGAAATTTGGAAGATTGTGTGATCTGTATGGATACACCTGATGACCCCAGGAAACTTCAATGTGGTCATGTATATTGCCATAACTGCATCAGCCAGCATTTTAAAATAAATAATCCTGTTTGTCCAACATGTGGTTCTATACAAGGTGTTGTAACTGGTAACCAACCACCTGGTACCATGAAAGTGTATAGAAGACCAAGCCCATTGTCTGGTTATCCTGGTTGTGGGAGAATTGAAATTGAATATATTATTGATTCCGGAAGACAAGGGGTATGTTAGCTTGAATCTTTAGATTAAAGGAATGTTAGATTTTGTTGAAAACCTGAGTTTAACATAGAATTTTACATTGGTTGCAATGAAATACTGTAAAGCAAAACATGCCAAAGTGAAGTTAAAAACTGATGAATTGGCACAAATAATGTCATGCATTGGTTTTGACACTGCATCAAAATGATTTTGAACTGCTTTTAAATTTTAACTACACTTGCATATTTGATATTGTTCCTATGTAAAGCAATATTTATAAAATGTTACTATTAATGAATTGATATGAATTATGAAAGTATTTTTTCAGTATTTTATGCTTGTGTAAGTTATAGAATAACATTTGGTGCAAGCTTAAAATGAATTGATATCAAAGTGGATTTCCATATTTTTTTCAAATACAAAATTTCCAATTCATTCCTACACAAAAACATTAAGATAAAACAGTACATGATTACTAAAAAGAGTCATCTAATTAGGACAGGCACCTCATTAGTGAATTCTGGATTGATGAACTATAAAATGCATTTCAATATTGCTGACAAAATACAAATATCTTACTTTGGATTCATTATTATTCGTGGGATACCAATCTTCGTGGATTTTGTGGGTTTAGGTGAACCAGGAAATAAATTGTTCAACGAATGACAAATTTTCTAAAGGCTTCTATATAGCATTCGGCAAAACCACGAAATTACATGTCAACGAAGATGCAGGTTTTCCGTCATCCACGAAAATTGGTGCCCACGTAAATAAATGAATCCACAGTAGTATGATGACACCAAAACAGGATACTTTTTAACATGCCTTTGAATTCTTTATAGCCAGAACATAAAGACGAAGGGCGAAAGTTTGAAGGTATAAGAAGAATAGGATATCTACCAGATAATAGGAAAGGACAATTAGTGGCAAAGATGTTAAGAGTAGCATTTGACAGGAAGTTGGTATTCACCATCGGTGATTCTCGTACAACTGGAAAAGAAGGAGTTGTAACATGGAATGATATCCACCATAAAACAAACCCAAAACCATATGAACAGTATGTATAAAAGATTTGTGTCTTGTCAATAATTAGTTATAGGCATGCTGCTGTAACCATGCTATTAGAGACCAGTATATTCACTTGTCAGTCTTATAAGATTTCTTATAAGATTTCTATTGGGGTTCGTGTTGTTTATTCTTTGGTTTTCTATGTTGTGTCATGTGTACTATTGTTTGTCTGTTTGTCTTTTTCATTTTTAGCCATGGCATTGTCAGTTTGTTTTAGATTTATGAGTTTGTCTGTCCCTTTGGTATCTTTCGTCCCTCTTTTATACCTATATAGATATAGGAAGATGTAGTATGAGTGCCAATGAGACAACTCTCAATTCAAGTAACAATTTATAAAAGTAATAAGCCCATTGGTTTACAATATTCATTGGTGAAAGGGAGCTTCATATCTGTTCATGTGCTATAAAATCTTAAGATGTGGTATGGGTCTGACACAGTGTAGACACTTCTAGGGTTAAGTAAATTTGGGATGGAAATAAATATTGATAAATTTCTTTAAAACTTTCCAATTAAAATTCCCCACTTAGGACAACAATCAGCGTACTTCAACTTTCACCATCAGTTTTTATTTCTGCATGCATGATAATTTATTGATAGAATCTAGTGCAGTCTGGGCAATTACTGGTTATGGATTCAGTAAGAAATTTTGAAACATTGCTATTTTTAAAGCTGACATCTGATTAAGTATATGGCACTGGCTACGGTTACATGGAAATGTAACAATAATAAAAATGTTATTATTACATTGGAGACTAATTGCCGGAATGCAAAGTTGGATAGGAGACCGAGTAATATTTACTTTGACATATAATGGTTTACTTTTACAAATTGTGACTTGGATGGAGAGTTGTCTCATTGGCACTCATATCACATCTTCTTACATCTTTATATTAACTTAACTGATCGCTTATTTTATGTTCCCACTTTAGAAGTGGAGACTTTAATGCATTTACCTTGCTTCTCAGTTCATAAATAAGTCTGCCAGTCCATACATTTTTCATTGTATATTTGATAATTTAATTTGTAATATATCATATAAGTATGGATAGAAAATCTATATTTGTTGTATGTAATGGCAAATTTTAACTAAGAGATTGAGATTTGACTATGACTGTAAAAGTTTCAATGGTTTCATCTTTTTTTTTTTATCAGATTTGGATACCCAGATGATTCCTATTTGGATAGAGTTATTGATGAGCTTTCTGCTAAAGGTGTCACAGAAAAAGATATAGGACCAAACACGTCAATTTACTAGAAAGAATTTCAATAGAACATTGAAAGGTATTTGAAGTAATTTATTGATAAGGGAAGTTGTGGCAGGCATTTGTTTAACCTGTTTGTATTAGAAACAATTTTTTTAAGAACGAGGTCACGGTAAGCATGAATAAAACAGACTAAAAAAGAAATGTGATATATATCTTAATTCATACAATCTTAATAAGTAGTGAGATAGTGTGCATCCACTCTCCCCTGTTATCCCCTGTTATAGCATGTATCACCTATCGTATGATTCTAAATTCATATTCAGTAGTAACTAATTCAACTGATATTAACAGTTAAATGCGTTTTTAAGGGGCAAGTCCACCCTTGGATGCAGTATTTTTTTGAAGACCCATAATGTGTAGTATAAAATAAGGCTATTATGTCTAGGTTAGCAAGTGACAAGGACACTCATTTGTATAATCGTCTTGTTCTTGTTCTCAGCTCACCAGTACTTGGTGACTAATTTTTTAAATGCTGGGTTTTACAACTAATTAACATCTAAGGATGTTCAGATAAATGCAACCTTAAGCCTGGTCATGCATGCAATTGCTAAATATAGCAAAGACTCCAGTTCAATTTTTGTTTTGTGATTTATTGGCGTTACATTTGGTATAAAATGTCTTATGGACGTTTGATAGCCATACAGGGTCCATAATAGAGTTCAAGTACTGGTTAGCTGAGAAAATGAAAAACTGTAAAGTTCAACCTGTGCTCCCCAAAGTATTTATAAAAAGCACTAAATGTGGTGAAGGTATGGTAATTTGATAATGGTGAATTTGAAACTAACCATTGTTGAACTAAAGTTAATCAAATTTTACATGCAAGTGTGATTTTTTACAATTACATATATATTATTCTTGTAGATTGGTCAAGCAGCTGTAGAAAAAGTTCAAGAAGTGAAAGTAACACTACAAATATGAAATATATAAGAATCCTTGACAACTTTTATAATTTTTAGTTAGATTACTTTTCAATCATCAAGATTTGTAAATTTCACTGCATAACCAAGAAGCTTACATATAATTTGTTATATATTTGTTAATATCTATTTTAAATTGTTATGGGTCAGTTTTTGGTTTGCAGAGTTTTTGCTGAGAAATAACAGTGCTAATGCATATATTTATATATATTTAGTACTATCTACCAAATTCAATTTAAACTTTTAAAAAAAATTGTGATAGCTATGAAAGTTGTTTGTAAAGTCATTGTAAGCAAGCAGAAGCCTAACTGATCTATGGGTTTTATAAGTTAACTGTATTTAACTGAATTGGATTTCAAAATTTCAACAATTTTAAGAACCATAACTTCAACAATGAGCTCCGCCCATACTACATAGTAAGTTATAAAAGGCCCCTAGATGACAATTGTAAAACAATTCAAATGATAAAACTGACATTTTATTTATGTACAAAATAATGAATGAAAAACAAATAGTAACAGTACAACACAAGAACAACTTAACTCAGATGGATACACATAGAAATACATCTAACAAAAACACATAGTGGACGTGGCAAGATACTTGTTCACCCAAATAACATAAAAAATACAGATATGACTACTAGCAGTTATTGACAGCTTGTCCAAGGCTGATAACAATTGATTAAAAAATATCATGCATCTAAAACTAATATATGTAAATTATAGATATGTGTTGGGTTTATTTAAATATTTATGCTTTTTCATGCTTGAAATATCTGTATAATTAATTGTTTACCCCACTGTGATACATATTTTTCAAATGTTTCTTTAAATGATATTTAGATTTGTGTTTAGAATATTTTTATAGCATTTTTCCTGTTGGCCCTCTTATCAGCCCTAAGTCTATATTGTCCTCTGGCTATTGGAGTCTGAGCCAGAGTGTCCAAGGCTGATAACAATTGATTAAAAAATATCATGCATCTAAAACTAATATATGTAAATTATAGATATGTGTTGGGTTTATTTAAATATTTATGCTTTTTCATGCTTGAAATATCTGTATAATTAATTGTTTACCCCACTGTGATACATATTTTTCAAATGTTTCTTTAAATGATATTTAGATTTGTGTTTAGAATATTTTTATAGCATTTTTCCTGTTGGCCCTCTTATCAGCCCTAAGTCTATATTGTCCTCTGGCTATTGGAGTCTGAGCCAGAGTGTGATACCAGAGCCTGATTGAACTGATCTTTATACTGAAGCTATAATAGTGAAGGGAATGAGACATTTTAAAAAAAGGGTCAAAAGATCAATGGTGAAGGTTACTGGTAAATTTCAGAGGAAACAATGAAAAAAAAAGTAGTTTCCTGCTGGTACCACTGGTTTTCATAAGCTTTACTTGATTTTATTGAAAGTACACAGATGGACAAGTTTGAAAAGCAACATAGGCATAATGATAGTTAGGTACAAGGTCAAGCTGACTATTTGGAAATGAGTGATAAATGTAACGTTCTGAAATTTTCGTGGTATGATTAGAATAAAACGTGCACAAATTGAAGATGTAGGAAAGGGGATGCAGCCTTGTGGGGTTCATGCTGTAAATCTCAAGGTCACTGAAATTTTACTACAAAGAACAATTCTTCCAATATGTGATTTAAAGATAGCAGACTTAGTTGTCCCTGCTTGTGTTATTTTTTAATTAATCAAGATGGTAGATTTGTAATGCATGTTTTGTATTGATAATTATTGACATTTTGCTTATTGTTATCTTATGTTGTATAAACTGCTTTAGTGTGACGTGTGAAATTTATATTTTTTTCTCAATGAATATTTACCAGTTGTTCCGAGAACACAGTTATTATTCTTTGCTTTGATTACATATGCCTACAAATATAGTCCAACTGTGAACAGTATATTAGTTGCAATGTTTTCATACTCCTTCCGAAATTTATTTCTTCCTGTTATATGCCTCAAATAACAAGAAGGGGGATGAGAACTAGCTCATCATAGGTGCCAGGATAAATTTCTGATGTGCGCCAGACGTGTGTTTCATCTACAAAAGACTTAGCAGGGACACTCGAATAAAAAAAAGTTAGAGACCAGATAAAGTAGGAAGTTGAAGAGCATTTATAAGGACAAAATTCCTTAAAGTTTTGATGGCTTAAGTAATCTATTCCTGAAGTAGAACATTTGTTATAAGAATGGTAATACCCTCCAAATTACACTGTAAAATAATTTCTATCATAAATATTGTAGTGATTTAGGTCTGCTAAAAAAGGTTAAAAACTAGTATGTCAGACGCTTTCAAAAGAATTCAAGACCTCCTTAACATACAAGTGTCCATATTTTAAGTAAGAGCCGATGAAGTTTTCTATTATATTGATATAGTTTGTCCCAAAAGGAGTAGACCACACTATTAAAATATCATTGAGAAAGCGAAGGTGGATTTATTTAACTTTCATTTGTTGTCTAAAAGATTTGCACTACGAAATAACTGTGTCCTCGGGACAATTTAGAAATTGTTGATGGGATTATAAGCGATTTAAAAAAATTTGAAAAGCTAGATATTGTAATGATTGCGATTTCTATAGTAATTACTTAAGTTTCTTCATTTACCAAATTTATTTAGATGAACACATATATATATGCATATTAAAGGATACCATTAGATTTTAGATTTTAACAATTAAAATATGCATATGAATGAGTTTTGTATTTACTGAACTAGTAAAAAAGATACATACATATAACACTAATAAATAGAGGCAACAGTATAGTATACCGCTGTTCAAAACTCATAAATCTATGGACAAAAAACAAAATCGGGGTAACAAACTAAAACTGAGGGAAACGCATTAAATATTAGAGGAGAACAACGACACAACATTAAAATGTAACACACAGAGCAACGGACTAAGCATTAGACAACATCCGATGAGAATAACCAATATAACATCAAAACCAAATACATGAATTTGGGATAGAAAAGTACCGTGACACGTCTTATAGTAATGTGAATTCACACTCAAAAATAGGAGAAAACAAACGACACAACGGAAACACAACGTAAAAATGTTACACACACAGAAACGAACTATGATATAACAATGGCCATTTTCCTGACTTGTTACAGGACATTTTTATAGAAAAAAATGGTGGGTTGAACCTGGTTTTGTGGCATGCCAAACCTCGCACTTTGATGGCATTGTTAAATATAACATTAAAATGACAACATAATAATACAGGACTACAATACAAATAAATAGCAGAACGTATTAGGCATAGAAACACATGAATAATAGATAACAAAAGGCATCAGGTTTAAAATTCATTACGTCAAAAACGCGCCTCGTCCAAACAAGACTTACCAGTGACGCCCAGATATAAAAGTTCGAAAGTCAAAAAAAGGAGGACAAAGTTGTACAGCTCTGAGGATCAAAAGTTGAAAAAGGTTGTGCCAAATACGACTAGGGTTTTTTGCTTGTGATAAGATAAAACTGACATTCCAAGTCATTAAGATTTGAGTCAAGTGCACCCGCACGGGCGGGGTTCGAACACACAACCTTAGTGGTGAATGGCTAGTGATTACAGTAGTAGAACTACTGAGACCACTTAGCCACCGAGGTCCCTATACATTTAAGGAATGACAGATTGTAATATTTTTAGCACAATCATTCCTTATAATTTAATTCTAAATTCCATTTCAAGTCGGAGTAAATCATAAAAAAAAAAAAACGTTGATAACGTCACAGTCACATCTCAATATTATGTCTATTAGCTGATAGACAAAATACTGTCAGCCAATCAAAACTCACGTTGCATCCAAAATTAGTTGACGTATAATTTTAATAAATCTTAATGTTGATGTTTTTATATCTGATTTATTGTAAGTCCTAAAAACTGCATCATTTTGTACTTCAATCCAAAGCTGAATGAAAATTGTCTCCCGAGTGCTGCAATAAAGAGACCCACCAGAAACAATGACCAGTAATAGCTGTTGACCATTACATTCTCATCACCAATTATTCTAAAGTATTATTTAATTTTGAATGGTTTTGAGATAATACATGAATAAACTTAAGGGTTTTACTTGTTAAATTGTAAGTTACGGTTCCTTTAAATTTCAGGAGAAATAATAAGAGTTTTTCTAATATTAACTTGTCATTGATATTGTTATATTTATAAATTAATTGTTTACTAAATTTTGAATTTTTTGAAATACTAAGGCTTTTCTACCTCAGGCATAGATTACCTTAGCTGTATTTGGCAACACTTTTAGGAATTTTGGATCGCAATGCTCTTCAACTTCGTACTTTATTTGGCTTTTTTTTAAACTTTTTTGGAATCGAGCGTCACTGATGAGTCTTTTGTAGACGAAACGCGCGTCTGGCGTATATATAAAATTTAGTTCTGGTATCTATGATGAGTTTATTGGTAATACCTAAAATATTCAAATTTAAAATATAATGTATCATCGGAAACACTAGCACTGAAAATTAAAAGATTTAAAACTGAAAAAAAGCAAATGTCAAAGATACAATTACAAAGTACAATATAGGAGAAATATTTTGAACTCTGTTTCTGTCTACTTAAATTTCAACATATGAATACTCCAATTAATTTTAAATTTCGTTCATTCAAGTGGATAAAAAAAGATGATGATATGACTAAACCCCGCCGATATTTTGCATCTTTTTATTCTTTGTTTATTTTATGATTTATGTTTAAATCGCTAATGTGACCATCAAAGGTCTTCGGAGATCAACTGGAAAGTTAATTAGATGGCGTCTAAACACTGGTGTTATTTTGTTCTTATCACCACCATCTTGTGTCGAAGTATTAATCAGCGGATGGCCAGTTAAGAAGGCGTCCAGACGGAAATACACACGAAATAATGCCACATATTATCGAGCCATTGCAATTTAATTTGTTTATTTTAGACTTTTTATAATTTGGATAAATATTTTACTAAATTTCAATCCTGTTATCTTTGGTTAGTTTACTTACATGGTTATAAATCAAAAATGAAAATTTGAGTCAAATCGGTGAACATAAATTTGACAGGTAGTACCTCTTTAATCGATACAAAATTAAAAATAAACTATAATGCATCTGCAGAGATAGATAAACCTTATTAGACGAAACACGCGTCTGACGTATTAAATTATAAGCCTGGTATATTATATTAATACCTACATTTAATAACTATTAGCATATCGTAATGGTCTATTGTATTTTTATTTGTGTATTTCTCTGTCCTGTATGTTCTTACGTTAATTTGTATTGTAGTCATGCCATGTAATGTTATCATTTGAGTGTTATATTTAACATTGCCATAAAAGCAGGAGGTTTGGCTATCCACAAAACCAGGTTCAACCCACCATTATTTCTTAAAATGTCTTGTATAAAGGCAGGAAAATTGCACTTTGTATCTTCTAGTTCGTTTCTGTGTGTGTTACATTGTCGTTTTTTTGTTGTTGTTGCACTTTAGTGTTTCTGTTGTTTCGTTGTTTTCCTCTTATATTTGATGAGTTTTCCTCAGTTTTATTCAGTAACCCGGATTTGATTGTTCTCAATCGATTTATGACTTTCGAACAGCGGTATACAACTGTTGCCTTTATTTAAAGTATGGCGATACAAATAGTATAAAACACATACATTAAACCATATCAGAAAATCCAGTGTGTATGTGCCTCAGAAGTTTCGCGGGATTTTTTAGATTTTCGGAACTAGTTTATTTTTCGTGTTTGCTTATCGATAAAAAGGGTCGAATTCCTCTAGTTCAAATGCTGACAATAACCTGCCTAGGATTTTGGCGTATATGATTGAAATGTCCACAAGCAGCGACATATGTGGTATGTAAAACTAAACCATCTATTTCTGTTGATATCAACAAACCAAACTGATAACAAAGGTACACCAGAAATAATGAACAATTCAAACATCTATGTATCAGGAGTACTTGCAACTCAAATGAAGGTGAATAGATTAAGACAAGTCATTATGTACATATTTATAACTCTTTTAAATGCAAATGAATCTGACATGGAAACAAATCATAGGCCTAGAACACCATTGTTAGTTTTATGGCTTTGTGGCACAGGCTCAGAAGAAGTAATGTGGTAACACCAAGCGATCTGTTCTGAAAGAAGGTTTACATGGTTTCACCATGAAATACCAACACATACAATCAAATATATTTAGATTCATGGATGCAAGTATCGTGGCTTGGGAATGGTTACTATTTGGTTTTCCAAATTTCTCCCCGACAGTATCTATTTCAACATTTATCTCTAGGCACAACTGCCATTGCATCCCCTGAGGTTCGTGTAATTGACAGATATAACAACATATCAATACCAAAAACAAAATGAAATGATAAAAAGAGACCCATTAGAATATTAAATATAAATTTTTATTCAATTTGTAACAAAAACACATATTTATAAGATATTTAATTAAATCTGATATCAGCATGCGAAATGAAACATGGTTGAAGAAAACAACACCTTCATCCGAACAATTTATAACAAACCTGTATTATGTGTACAGAAAATGCAAAAAAAAACTTATAGTAAAGACAAAAGTCATGGAGGTGAATTTTAGCAAAAAACTGAAGTCATAAGCTCAGAAATTAGTGATCTACAAACTGAATGCGTACGTGTATGTTCCGAAATACACATCACACGTACTAAACATATCGTTGTATGTATCTATTATCGACCTCCGTCTGATGACGGAACATCTCTAGAAAATTCAAACATATCTTTGAAAAGAATAAACAATACTTCAACATGAAATCTATGGATTGGAGGAGACGTAATCTGTGATATTGGTTGGTCTATACCATCCGTAGTTACAGGAAAACCTCAACAAACATTACACCAACAATTACCAGACATTACAAATGACAAACCACAAACCCACTTCTCCAAGCAGATCGTGAAATAGTTTACATCGACATAAATACATAGCTCAAAAGAGTTAAGGAATTATACAGAAAAACACTTAGATCTGATAAATCTAACCGGGATAATATTAGGTCTGATTAAGACAAAAACACTTTGAACATTAGATAAAGATTATGAAGGAAGAAAATTTGATACATTATGTAACACCTTTAAAGTTGGCCTTGTTTTAAAATTGTCGAGATTTCGAAAACTTATGAACAACAAAAATAAAGCTTACAGTAAGAGACAGAACGATCTAGAAAAAATTAAAAAAGCAATGCAAGTACAGGAAGAAGTTTGTACAGCGTACTGGAACTAAATGGAAAACTGATATGTGACTAACTTGTAAATGCTGATCATCAACACATGACATCAAATGCCAAACTCATAAACTTATTCTGCAATATTAAAAGCACAAGAACAAATAGTACAGGTATAGGTATTGCACCTTTAAAAAAGACGACAAACTAATCACTGAAACAGAAGAAAAAGCAAACGTCCTAAACCATCAATCAATCGGTCTTCACAAATGAACAAGTGCCTTCAATACTTATATAATATTTAGCAAGTCATTTGCGTTAGATGCAACACCGAAATATTGGAAGCATGCCAAGGTTTCTCCCGTATTAGTAAAACTGGGATAATATAACCTATAAATTATAGACCAATATAACTTACATTTATATGTTATAATATCATTGCACACATCATCACTAGTAATATAATGTCACATTAAGAAACAGTATATATAAATCACTAGAAAAAACGTTAGGGATTGTACATAATAACTGAGATGAAGAAATAGTTTTATTCATAAAGAAAGTGAATAAAAGTGGAATAAATTATTCCATAAAATCATATTTTAAAAATATCATTATAAGAATAAATTGTAAAATGTTAAGCACAGTATATCAAAATGATAACCCCATTTCTTTAAAATGTTAGGCACAATATATTAAAATGTTGAATACAATATATTAGAAAAATATGCTTCACATCTGTTTCTATCACAATATTGACATTTTAAGAAACGTTTTCCTTCACATATAGAATCAAATTTTTCGACACGCCTAAGAAAACTAAAGTGTTCAGTAAAACCATCTCAAGGTATCCCGAAAAAAGGGAATAAGCAACCTCGAACATGTTTTGTGGCAAGGCAATATTCTGTATAGACTTTTTGTGAACAATTGCCAATGATTATGTTTTTTGGGGGGTTTCCCTTTCCTTTTTTTCATGCGGAATTGCTATGAGAATATTACACCAAATGCCAGCTTCCTCTAAAATATTGTTCTATTTATCAATCCTTAGTTCTGCCTGTTTTATCATCATGGCATTTAGATGCTTAAGTTCTCTGAGTTTAAATTTTTCTTATTCATTTGACAAAATAAAAAAACTAAAGCACAAAACAGATGTTCCATAATCTTTCTTTACCACAAATAACAAGCTCCATGGACTTACAAATAGAACATGAATATTCATTTGACGCTGGCTTTTAAGCAACGAACAATACATTTAAAGTAATCGCTATAAAGGTAATGTTGATTATTATTAATTTTGAAGTCTTCAACTTTATCTCGAAACCCTGTTTTTGGTTATATCTTTAAGATTATCCTCTGTGTTTAAAAGGAAAATTATTTCATCTGGCAAGGAATACGAAAGAAAAAAAGGATAATCTGTCTACATCATTTATTTTTTAACAAACAAAGGATCTTTAAATTATTGATAATCCCTGAAATCATATTAGGGAATATGTATAATAATTATTAAAATGTTCAGTGATTATGTAAAATCACTGGTCATTTTCAGGGATTATATATCATTATTAATAATTTCAGTGATTCGACATATTACCTGAAAAATCCGGGATTCTACATTATCCCTCATTATACAAATTCACTGTAACATATATACCATGTATACGTACAACATGGTTTCAGATTTATTTTTTTAAATTATTTAGATAATAAAAACTCAACACATGTATAGTCCGGGAATAAGCTATCCTAATGAGTAGCACACTGTAAAACTTTATTCATTCATACTCAAAATCAAATATTCCTTTAAGGTGGCTGGGGGCCCATAATTTTAAATCCATATTTTTTTTAATAATTTATCAAAATGAATTTTTCATCATGCTTTTTTTCTCAAAAACTATGATAAAAAGTATGTATTACGGGATTACGGGTCTTTTTTTACAGTGCAAGTTGTGCAAAATTGTCAGATTTTGTATAGATTATGCATGGACAATCCAATTTTGTGTGATAAAGGAAAGCGATGAGTGTTTTGTTCTCGTATCATTGTCAATATAATTAAAGGAGTAGGTTCAGTAAGACCCGTTTTTGGCCCCAAATATAGCAGTTTTACAAAATTGTTAAAATGTAAACCTTTAGTTATTTATTGGACAGTAGAATGCTTCTGCTACATAAATATGGGCTTTTTTTTGACAATACAATGCACATATATCCGGTACTAGCACCATTAAGTCAATTACTGAAATCCTCATAATTCTAGCATTTTAGTTAAATTTTAGACGGTTTTCGTGTAAAACGAAAGTGGCCGCATTCGTGTTCATCCTTCATATTGAAATGTAAGTTGTATTTTATGATATACATAACATATATAAAGGTTGAGGATGAACACGGATGCGGCCACTTTCATTTTTACCAAAAACCATCTGAAAAGTGACATTTTTCGGCATATTAGGTAGATTTTTCATATTTGAGCTTGAATCGGATCGTTTTTAATGACTAAATCTGTTAAAATCTTTCACATTATTTTATTGATTCAAATGAAATAGACACTTAAGTGTTTAAAAAGTGGTCAAAATCTTTCGTCAGATGAACCTGAAATTTGCGGCCAAAATCGGTCCTTACCGGACCTACTCCTTTGATTGCACTGTCATACATGTGAGAGGTTTAGGTAGCTGTACAACCAGGTCTAATCCACCAGTTTCTACATAACAAAATGCCTGTACCAAGTCAGGCATATGACAGCTTGATGTGTTTGAGCTTTTTATTTTGCCATTTGTTTAGGGACTTTCAGATTTGAATTCTCCTCGGAGTTCAGTATTGTTGTGATTTTATTATTTTTCTACACTTAAGAATTTTAATACAAAAAACAAGAAAATAGGGTTATAACATGCCTTCAGATAAGAAAAAGATAAGAGAATGGTCAGCGGACTTGTTTTCTTTCTTCTACATCGCAAAAAATATATCACGAATCTTTCACCAATACACAGCCCGAATCGGATCTCCTTTCAACAAAAAATTGAATCCATGACAATCTGCAAAACACAATAAATACATCATAATAAATTAATCATGTCAATTCATTAAACTAGTTAACTAAAATATGTGAAATTGGTAGAATAGGGTTTGTGGGTATTATATGATTAACGAAACGAAACGTATGCTACTCAGAAAGGGAGAACATTGAATAACTTGTCATTAAAATATCTATTATTAGAGCATTTGCATTTTTTCACATAATTTCTTGCGTATCTGTATCTACGTATTGACGTATAACACGTATATGAGGAAAGAATAAACTACTCAAAGTCGATCCTGATGAAGATATTTTATGATGCTTTTAACTTTATTTTAGTTGTAATTTAGGTTTGGGCAAAATCGTTATTTTATACAAATCTGCCCGATCCGTACACGTCGATCTGTGCATGTATCCAGATACATGAAAATGCACAAGCTTTTTTATTCCTATCAGTCAAAGACATATCTAAAATTGTAATATTATTGTTTAATAATCATTTCATTTTACATGTAATCATGTGTACCAGCATTTCTTTATTTTAAACCACATATTATTAGTTACATAATGTGCTACTGACCTAATACGGTATAAATGGGGTCAGTAAATTCCATATGGGGTGAGAGCGAAGCTCGAATCCCTTGATGGAATTTACTGACCCCATATTAACCGTATTACGTCACTAACACACTTTGTAACGAATTTATCTTACCGACTATCTTAACGTGTGAAATTTAGACTAGTGTCCTATCAAAATGAGTAAGTCTTCAATACTGTTAGCATTAAGAAAGTACTTCCATTGATCCTACAAAAACAGATGCAAACAATAACCATGACAACAACTAATAAAGTCTTGTTAGGTTTAAATGTGTTTTATGAATCCATTTCCATCTTTTAAAATCATCAATTTCGTCGTCTGTTGAAACCTTTGAGATTTTTTTAGAAACTTAGTACCGTTTCGTTTTTATAAAAGGACGTAACACCAGTACTAACCGTGTATAAAATAAGCCCTGCCTCCCTACTAACCTAATATCAAATATACACAGTTTGCATACGGACGCTTTTAACCAATCATATTCTTAGAAATGTATAAGAGGTAAGATAAATTAGTTGTCACTATTTGTGTTTGTGCTAATTAGATCAATTTCATTTGATCTCTTATCATATTGATGAGTTCAGAAAAGGTTTTGAAATAAAAACCGACTTTGATTTGTCAACCACCTGTCAATTCAAAGGTGACAATAATCACAATATAATTTACAAAAGGATGATAATTTAGGATTAAAGAAAAGTATAATATGAATATTCTCAAATTCAAATTCTTTAGTAAAACAGTCATTATCAGATAAACATACTTTAATTGTAAATATACATAAATATTAAAAATGATGTGGTATGGGTGCCAATCAGACAACTCTCCATCCAAGTCACAATTAATAAAAGTAAACAATATTAGACCAGAGTACGGTCTTCAACACGGATCATTGGCTCCCACCGAACAGCAAGCTACAAAGGGCCCCTCGAATGACTAGTGTAAAACAATTCAAACGGGAAACCCAAAGGTCTAAACTTTATAAAAACACTTATGAACCACATCAACAGACGACAACTACTAAACATCAGATTCTTCACTTAGGACAAGTGCAAACAATTGCACCTGGTTAAATCGTTTAAATGGTATAAATTCTTCACCCTTATCTCAAACGATAGTGTAAGATTCAACATAGAATATCACACTTTAAAATATCAGTTGAATAACTCAATCAAAAGACGTATCCGTATACGTATTCGAATCGTTGTTACTCGGTGGTTAACATGTTGAAATGCACTATTAATTTATTTATCTTTCCTGAATATTCTTGCATTTATTTGTACTGTATTCCTATCTTGAAATGTTGTAATTTTAGTGAAATATTTAACATTGCCATAAAGCGTGAGGCATAGCGAGACACAAAACCATGTTCAATCAACCATTTTTTTTTAATGTCCTGTACCAAATCAGGAAAATGACAGTTGTTATCTTATAGTTTGTTTCTATGTATGTTGCATTGTCGTTTGTTTTTTGTTGACTTCAGTGTTTCAGTTGGTTCGTTGTTTTCCTGTTATAGTTGATGTGTTATTTCTCTCGGTTTTAGTTTGTAACTCGGATTTGGTTCCTTTCTCTCAATCGATTAATGACCTTTGAACAGCGGTATATTACTGTTGCCTTTATTTATTTTAGGCTAACAAGGACTTTAAATACTGTAACAGTTTATTTTCAAAGAAGCAAATGAATCAATTATGCCTAATTTATTATTAAGTGTAGCATGAATGATTAAATACACCTATGTTAAAAAAAAATAGTTAATACTTGAAAAAAGATTTTTGTTTTTAATAATAAAAAAATCACCAAGAGAATGTTAAGCTTTTCACCGTGTTCACTTCAAATCTGAATTATATCAGAAACGTAGATATTTTAATCCTATAAATTTGTTGTTGATACAATTTATATTTCTTTTGAGTTATTTAATTAAAATTAATTGACCTCATTAGCCTATAATAAATCATAATATGAAATAATAATCCTAATTTGAAGATGTGTCAAAAAGTTTGAAATTGTCTTTGAATGTCAAAATATAACATATGTACAACTTGAAAATGTACACAGACTTTAAATGATTTTATTTCATTGTACTCGGAATGTAATCAAAAAGTAATCAGGATTACAAGGGATTTTCAAAACTAATTGAGCATGTTGATTAAATTAAATTACATGTAATCAGATTTTTTGGTAATTAATAATTACACTGATAATTTGAAAAAAATGTCACCAATAACAGATGATTTACATGATTAATAATTTTACAACTACTCCAACTCAAAAGTAAAATCACAAAAATACTGAACTTCGAGAAAAATTCAAACGGAAAGTCCCTAATGACATGGCATCAAGTAACAAAACTCATCAACCGAATGGACAACAACTGTCGAATTCCTGACTTGGTACAGGCATTTTTTGCAGTGATATAGAATACAATATTGTTACTGGTAGTATATATAATAACATCGTAGACAATCTTTACCTAAGCAAACAAAATATTACATTTAAGTTACCTGTTTAATTTGATGAATTATGTCCCTTTAAATGTTCTGCTATATTTGTTTAATCAGGATGTAAGTTCTAAGGTAAAATAAACCAGTTATTATGGCCGAGATTATGGCTCAGATTCCATCACAAAACTGTACGTTTTGCAACAAATTAGCATCTTTGTATTGTTACGATTGTCAACAATGTTTATGTACCCAATGTCAGAAGAATATGCATGGCATTGTGGCAGTTTGTCGAGATCATAAAGTTGGAGATATTCATAAGGCAGGAATTCGTGTTTACAAACCTGTGCCAACTTGTGATGCTCATAAAAAAGAGTTTATTTGCTATTGTTGTAACTGTGACACCCTGATTTGCAAGGAGTGCATAACAAGTTCTCACAATGGACACATTACGAAGGAAATAAAGAATATTGCCGATATCCGTCGTCAGGATGTGAACCAGATAATAGACAAATTGAAAACGAAAGTTGAAGAGATCCAACAGACCCTAAAAACTATTGAAGGAAGTCATTCGTTACAGATACAGTCGGATTGTCAATCTTTTATTAAGAATGTAAGGGAAACATCTGGAGAGTTGTATTCAATTATTGACAATTATAAACATATAAACATCACTACTGCGTCAGACTTCCGGGAAAACGAAGAGCAAGATTTAAAAAGAAAACTTGTTTTCTTTCAACGACTGCATAACGAATCTTCCGACAGACTACTGAAGTTTGAAAATCTCGTACAAGAACCACATGATAGTACTTTTTTTAAGGAATGGAAATGTCTTCAAACAGAATTTCAAATCATTACTGAAGAAAGCGAGCAACAATTGTCTTGCCCACAACTAATTCAAAGTTTCCAACCAGACACGTTTAGACGAGCTGTCATTGACAAAATTGATGAACAGTTTCAAATGGGGTATGTTTAAATCATGGCTGCAGACAATGTATTTTTATATCAGATATAATCAATTATTTATTTTTTCGATGATATTTTAGACTGATCCTTTTGGTCTTTTGACCAATTGAAATGTATAACTTTGAGAAACAACCCATAGAGTGCTACTGGGAATATAATTTCTTTTTAAACATGCTACCACAAGGCAATAATTAATGTTATCTTATCTAATGGTAAGAATGAACAAACATCATTATTTACATTGGGTATCAACTTAATTTGTAAGTTGTGCAAACATGCACAAAAAGCTGTACTACGTCTTTGCTAAAGAAGAATGGAGAAGTAGTGGATTATCATAGTGTTTTTTAATATTTGAATGTAGCTATACATAGGTGTGTTTTAAATTTTTCTTCGGAATTCTTTTACAAAAATGAAAAATTATTTTGACAAAAAAAATAATATTTGCGTAGACATTTGTAGCGTGTCTGATAGAAATCTGAAAACAAATCTTTGGCGGGGTTAAGTAGCGTTCTGTCGTTCATATCATGAAATTGTACTGGAAACTGAAATATCCTATATAAACAAATAGAACGCTTGAAAATTTTGCAATGTTTTGATTTTATATGAATATTTTTTTACAAGTCTAATGAGAATACTATGAGATATCAAACGAAATTGGAAAAGCTACCCCCTCAAAATGTCAATTTAAACAAATACAAATAAATTAAAATTATATTAATTCACAAGCAGAGCCGGTATTAACATAATGACATATTCATGATATTGATTGGCAGCTTATTATTTGTACAGTTCAATATTGCTTTATGAATAATTAAAATATAGAATGAAAAAATAAGAAACACGGTTGAAAAAGCTTGCAGTTTTCAATCAGAGGAAAGATCCGTTTTATCACTAATACCGATCGTTTTTACTGCATATGTAGATTTCTCAATCATACGAAGCGCTAATCTTTGATATAATATAATGTTTTTGGGTTCGGCATTTAACAAAATTGTCGAAACACTTCGAAAGTGAAGCAACAGTTCTTAGATAAAACAAAACCTATCAAAACAAATACAAACGACCGTGAACCAACACACGGCTTATCTTCAGAACGAGAGATTCCCTTACGTTGACTCCTCGTGTAGCCAGTGATGGGTCGATAAAAACACAAATTATGAATGCATTTATATAACAATGCTTTAGGGATTGCTGCAGTAAATTAATGCAATCAACGTGTTTCGATGTCTAGGGCACCGTTATCAGGATACTAGTATATACAATACAGAAAATAGCGCATGAAGTACAAATACGGATAGTTATAAATTACTATTTTTTTAGGGGCAAGCTGAAGGATGCCCCCGGGTGAGGGAATTTCTCGCTGCATTGAACAGTTATTGATGACCTTTTACTGTTGTCTGTTATATGGTCGGGTTGTTGTCTCTTTGACACACTCCCCACTTTACCTTCTCAGTTTCGTACTGCACGTCAGAGTGTATTCATGTTAAATATAAATAGAAAGTGAAAGTAAACATGGTACTGAACAAGAATTTCAAAGTGAAATAAAATGTGAAATGTTTTTGATACTATTCTACCAATTGAAAGAATGTTACTTGCTAAAAAGAAAGAATAAATATGTGTTTGTCATTTTGCATAAATAAGCTTATATACAGGATAAGTTATTGTCCGACTGAGTAAAGTTTGTGTTTACTCAAATTTGAACGGCACTTGGTTTGTAATTCCGTTCTGTTGCGACTAGAAGTAAGACATGTAATAGACTGTTCTAGAATACATTTACAAGTACTATCAACATTTACATTTTTTTTTTTAACTTTCTAGTGATTATAGATTATAGATTTCAAAATATTGCAGATTTAAAGAAAATGAGAAGAAAGTCAGGGAACTACTGGAAGAGAATTGCAAACTAAAGGCTGAAGTGAAAATAAAACTGGATGAAATAAAACATTTATCAAAGTAAGTCATTCTGGTAAACATAACGCTATACAGACGTTCTTAATTAATCTGAGTTCTAAGAAAGTTTTTTTATTCGATAATCAAACTGTTAAACTGATGCTGAATAAAACTTTTGCCGTCCATCGTTCTCGCCGTCGGCGTACGTCCGGTTTAAACTATTTCAAACATATTCTTCTGTGAAACTACTGAACTAATTCGAACTTAACATGAGCTAAATGATCCTTATGGTATCTAAAATAAAGTTTGTGTTTTATTTGTTGTAAGGTAACAAAACATGACTGCCGTGGATATAAATTGAACGAATGTGATAAATATAGTTTTTGGCTTATATCTAAAAAAAAAACTAAAGCAGTTTGAGCAAATCTGACATTGGGTATAATTATTAGTTCTGGCAGCCTTGAAATTTCCAAGATCATTTATTTACCAATTGCTGAATGTGCTGCCACTTAATTGGTATTTTTTTTAGGAAATTTAGCATATTTTGGTTATTATCTTGAATATGGTATAGATAAAGATAAATTGTAAACAGCAAAAAGTTAAACAAAGTAAGATCTACAAATAAGTTTATATGACAAATTGGCAATTGGCCCCTAAAAGAGTTATTGCCCTTTAGGGATAATTTCACACAATTTTTATTAATATGTTTTTTTAACTTATTTTTCTTCTTTTCTGAAACTACTAAACTTGGCTTGAATGATTCTTAGGGTATCTACAAACATGTTTTTTTTTTGTTTTGTCATAAAACATGGCCACAATGGCTAAACATAAAACGTGTACCTAAAAAATAAAGCAGTTGAGGAAATCACACTAGAAATTTAAGTACTTATTATGTCAATGTCTATCTGCTCTGAATTTTTCAGCCAGATTGTGTATCTGATTTGTAGATTATTGCCCATGATTTTAAGGCAAGGCAAATCAATATTTTAATTTTGAACATGGAAAAACAAAACAAAAATGAATATATATTGACTCGTTAGAACAAATACTTGAGCACAATTGAAAGACAACAATACAACATTGCACAATCATACAATGGGAGATGAAAAAGTACCGAGCCACACCAAAAGTATATTTAAAAAGTGAACTAAACAGTAAAGGTTTAAGATTTACATAGCAAATTACAAAACATGACCACTATAGCACGCAACAGAGATGATAAACAACTTCAGTACCTAGAATATTTACTTCAAGACATCATTTTTTTGTGAAGCTGATACGAAATTTATCAAAACTATTCTGTGATAAATGTTTTAGAAAAAGTACGATGCATTCTTTGAAATAACCTTGGCTCATCAACTGTATGCTAAGACACTTGTGACGTTTTGAAAGACTGAGTATCAGCTGCAGTTTCTAATTAAATATCAAAATAATTATCCCATATATGCAGGTGGAGTTGAAAAATTGTTTGTAAGGCGTTGGAAATTTATAATTTTCAAAATTAAATTCACTTCTCGTCTGTCATAGATTATGTTACGGCGATGACCGTCTATGTCAAAGATAAAGATTAGAAAACGCAAGCCGTGTCTGTTGTTTCCTTGACTTCTAGTTCTGAATGGTATAGTTTTTTGACGTTTTTACCCATCGCAACTGTATGTTTTGTTCACACGTCGATGTCAATATTATGGAACTTGTTGTTCATATCCATATATTTCAAGGCTATAAGGATATTGAGGGAAAAACAACGGTTGAACATTTTAACTAAAAGTCTCAATGCGTAAATGCTTCAATGCTTCAATGCTTGAATAAGAACCTTTGAAAATACAAATACATATATATATATATATATATATATATATATATTTCCAGTGAACTTGACACAAGAGACGATCTCACAAACAAGATGAGAATACATTTTGAGGAGAAGGTTAAAGAATTGGAAATCAGTCTTCAACATACCAAGGACAACAATACAGCAATAGCACTAACAGGTAATTTATTTAAACATTGTAAAAGTCAGAAATAATTGGCCTCTAAATAGGAAGAAAAAAAAACAATGGGTCCCAAGCGCTTTTCTGGATTTATCTAGCTTCATAGGGAACGCTCAAAACCAAATAATTGAAGGCCAATGATGTGTAAGAACCCAAACAGTTGAAAATATATATAACCGGAAAAAAAAACAACTAAAAATAGCCATATCCATCTAAGGTAAACTTTCCCTGAAGGAATTGGAACCTTAGTTTTTTTTTTTTTAACAATTTCAAAATTTATAAACGGACAATTTTAAAACGGTTTGTTAACAATTATGTCGGTACTGACTACTGAGCTAATGCTACAATCACTGACAGGTAGTCGGTCATCATAAGTATCAAAGTAGTGATGCTAAAATGACGAATTTAAACGAACAAAGCAACGTCATATTTATAACACAACAAATAAAGGCAGCAGTAGTATACCGCTGTTCGAAAGTCATAAACCGATTGAGACAATACAAATCCGGGATACAAAATAAAACCGAGGGAAACACATCAACTATAATTGGAAAACAACAAAACAACAAAAACGCTGAAGTGAACAAAAATCAAACGACAATGCAACACACACAGGAACGAACAGTTAGATAACAACTGCCATTTTCCTGACTTGAGAAAAAATGGTTGGTTGAACCTGGTTTTCAGGCTAGCCAAACCTCGCACTTTTATGGCAATGTTAAATATAACACTAAAATGACACCATTACATGACAGGAATACGATACAAATATTTACAAGAACATTCCGGACAGAGAAATACACAAATACGCATTACAATTGTACATTTCAACATGCTTATCACAGAATAAAAACAAACAGGTAAAACAACAAAGGACAGCACACAAAACAGCACAACAGAACCACGAACTGCCACAAAAGTGACGTCACGGATCAATAAAAAAAGAATTGCTACTGTTCAAGATCAGGTTTGTAACTATGTCTTTTAATGTATTTCCTAACAATGGCAAACATATTAATAAAGAATTGTGTTAGTAATTAGATAATTAATTGTATAATCTAGCTTTGTCGGTAATTTTTCTAAATCAAACTGTAAAACAAATATATCGTGTACATAAAGTTGTTTTAAACTAAAATCTTAGAAATGAACTGGGTCATACTTATCTATACTTTCACATACGAATTGAAATTAAAAAAAGCAGAATTACAACTACAAACGATAAGACATTTAACAATATACGATCAGAATTACAAATACCACATCATAACTAAATACATGAATGTTGGATAACAAGTTCCGTGAAACGTCTTACAGCTATGCGAATTCATACTCAGCAAAACAGTTATATTTGGGATTATGTCATGTTCGGTACTTAAAAGCTCAAACACATCAAATGAGCTATATATTCCTGACTTTAGACAGACACATTAACCATTTAGTGGGCGTTGAACATTCATGTGAGCACTCAACGCTCTCCATACCCTAGACAGTAATGTAACAACACAACACAGAACAAACGGCAAAACAAAACAATTGAAAATAGCTGATCTCACCACTTGCTTATATAAAACAAACGACACAAGGGATTGATCTAGTAGTGGTCGTAGCTACCGACAGATTGTATGATCATAAGTTTAAAAAAAAAGTTGTACAAAGAACTGCTATTTGGAGATTCTTTCATTGGTAGAACTTTGAACCACTTGATAATTCCTAATTACTATTCCTATTTATTGCTTTCTATTGAATCAGATAACATTTATTTGAAAAGCATGTAGTCACAGAGTAAGGTTCTGAGGATTTTGTGAAAAAGATTGTTTCAATTTATGAAATTCAGCAATCTAGTTTGACTTACACTTTAATTGTTTTTAAACATTGTTTTCTGATAATAATATAGCAGGGTTTTGCCTGGGTAAACTTTCTTTATCGCCTCCTCTTTCGCCAAAACAATATGATTTCGCCATTTAAATTTTTTTTGTCAACTCACATAAACATTTTTTTCTTAAAATTCAACTTTCTAACAAACAAAATAATTAGTTTGCCCACTTGTGGTCTATGATAATTCTTAAAATCTTTAATTTTAATCTACATTGTAATAAATTACCACTTAACATTTACTTTTCAAGAGATACTATAAAATTGAAATAGAGCTCAAGATATATACTTATATATTCATTCAATCAGTTTATCGGATATATATGCTCCCGTTTAGCTGAGGGTTAAAGACAGAAATTTTTCTTTCAATTGAATAAATTTCTATGTAGCAACATTTTTCTTATCTTGATCATCATAATAAGAAAAATGTTAAGACGTTTAACAATGCTTAAAGCAAATGTGTGGCCAAAGTACTGGTATATACTTCAAATCAAATCAAATATTTCTATCAAATTTAAAAATAAAAGTTTATAAAGTTAAAGATTTGTCTTGCATTGAACAGTTTTTGTCTTTACAACAGTTTTCTTTTCAACATCGTTATAAAAGAAAAAGAAGAGACGTAAAAGTGTGCTTCAAACACGTGCGCTGCAAAGTTGTAACTAAATCCTTTTGACTGTGACGCCTTTCAACTACATCATTTTTTTAAATAATGGAATCAGCACCTGCATTAATTAATTCATTATTGCATACAGCTATAACATGTATAAAATGCATTCAGCTGATTATTGATTTTTCTGTCAAAGTCGTAATTCAGAATATTGTCTGATCAGGTAAAGTCCAAGAAAGCCAAAATCTATTTTTTTTTCAGCAAATAATGAATTTTAATCACAGCAATTTACATTTTCGACCGCCAGCAGAAACACGGCATAGTTTCATTCAAAATGTCATTTAAGTATTTTATACCACTCTTTGACCAGTTTAAAAGATATTTGGTTTATCATGATTTGTATAAAATTTATTTTCCCATATTCTTTGATTTCTTATATCAACATATTTTATTGGTTGTTTTGTTTTTGCAAACCCCCCAGTCAAAACAAAATCCAAGACCAAGGAGTTTAATACAATATTAATCTTAATTTTTGATCGTCTTTCAATTACCAAATTCATATACAATTGTGGAAATTAATTAAGGAATCACTGTTATATTGTGTTTATGTTTATTGAGAAATAACATCAAAGATTTGGTGCACACTGAATAACCAGCGTAGCGGGTTGTTTTAAAGTGTGCACAACTTTTTAATGTTATTTCGAATAGACAGAAAAAATAATAATACAGTCGCTTCTTATAATTTAATTCTGAATTCCATTTTAAATCGGTGTAAACCATGAAAAAACGTTGATGACATCGTGGTCACATGACAAAATTATGTCTATCAGCTGATAAACAAAACAACGTCAGTCAATCAGAAGTCTCTTTACATTCACAATTAAATTATTTGGATTTCAAAAGGTATGCCGAACTTTCAAACATTTTGATCTATGAAATAATTTTGTATATTTAAGTGAACATCATTAAGATATATGCCACTATATTTGTACTTATTTGAAATGCAATATTTTTTTTTATCTTTATTTGATTATTTTTTCATACTACAGATCAATGTAAATTAAATATGTATAACTATTCTTTTATTTTCAAAATAAAATTTTTACAACATAAAGGCACTGTCTAACCAACATATGCATACATACTAGATCTATATAGATTTAAATTGTTAAATGAAAAAAGGATACTTTTATGGTTAGTTTTATACAGAAAGACACATGAACATTTATGTTGTCCAGTATTCAAAAGGAATAGTGTCAAATCTATCTATTTATGCATTGTCAAAGAATGATAATACACTAAATTTTGCAAGGTCTCTTTCAGATGATTCAGCTAAAGTAGGGAAATACTCTGATAGTTCCTATGATAGAAATAGCATCAGAAGCGCTACTGTTGAGAAAGAGAAATTCCAAAAACATTACAGCACGGCCATAGGGTTTAAAGTTCACGTAGTCCAAGATGATATCACTAAAATGTGTGTAGATGTCATTATTTGCCCACAGGATGACTTTTGCTTGAGTAAAGGTGGAATAGCCAAAGCCATAGCCAATGCTAGTAATGAAAAGTATAGGACAGATGTTCTTGGTATGAAAATTGTTAAAAGGTGCGAGGTTAAAAAAATTGTAGCCTCACCCTCAACACTTCCTTTCAAGTATGTTCTTCATACAGTTGCACCAAAGTGGGATAAGAATGCTGAAAATGATTATACCAAATTTATAAAGGATTTGGGTCTTACCATACGGAATATACTAAAGCATTGCAGTGACAGTAAAAGTATATCAACTGCAGCTATACCTGTTTTAGGAATTGGTTAGTATTGTTTTTTACATCCTGAAAAAAAAGTTTGGGGTTGCATATAATAATCACATCTGTTCTTTTTTGTATCTGTTGCATAACTTTTGTTTAAAACTGAGGATAACAAAACTAAGTGTGTCATATACTAAGGTAAGGTTACTCTGACTTTTTTTTTTACCTTTGACCACTATGACAGTAAAGTTGGATTCAATTTGTGTCTCGCTCATCACTTTTATACTTTAAAACCTAGGTTTAATGAATTGTGTATGCAATTGCATCTTGTTCTGGAGTGTGTTATATACCAAAGTCCAATATCTCTGACTTTGATCCTATGATAGAAAATAATATCCAATGTGTGTCCAGTACATACCCCCCCCCCCCGTAAAACTAAGGTTAACCAAACTGTTTATGCAGTTGCATTATCGGCTTGCATTTGAGTGTGTCATATACCAAAATCAGTTCACTTTGACTTTTGACATCTTTGATATTTTTAAAACCTTGTCTGATTTGTGTCCTGCTTAATACTTTTGTACCATAGAACTAAGGTTGACCATTTGATATACTGATACATTTGGATAAGGGTTTCATTTATATCAAAGTCAGGTTACTCTGATTTGTATTTGTTGCATTACTTGTATACTGTTGATGTAAGTGGGACGACACTTTCTATGCAAACATTTCACACTGGTCAATGAATATAAACGGACTATTAATTATTATAATTTCTGTAACTAAACGCTAGAGCAATTAATGCTATTAGCACTCATCTTGCCTTATAATGTTTATGTGGAACCTATCCTGTTGAAGTTTTTTGCAATAATCTAACATCACAATAAGTTCTAAATTCACAGGCGTGACATATGTCTATGTCAACAGTTTATTGTTTTGCATGTATGTTATGTTTAATAACTACAGGAGCTGATGGCCATGATGCATCATATATCACTTATGCGTCAATCCTTTCAAAAGAGATCTCACAAGAATTGCAGAATGACAAACTCAGCATGGAAGAATTATATATTGTCACCAGTGAATGGAGTATGGCATCAGCAGTCACTGATCAGCTTGACAAAGAAAAAATGTTCACTCCATATACCACTTTCCAAAGACGAAAGCGGCACAAAAAAGATAACACAGATGGAACGGATGAAGATACAGATGGTAAACGAAACAGAAGCAGTGCAACTGGAGCAATACCAAAGTCTGGAACTGGGAAACTTGGCACTACAGTAAGAGGTGGAAATTTGGAAGATTGTGTGATCTGTATGGATACACCTGATGACCCCAGGAAACTTCAATGTGGTCATGTATATTGCCATAACTGCATCAGCCAGCATTTTAAAATAAATAATCCTGTTTGTCCAACATGTGGTTCTATACAAGGTGTTGTAACTGGTAACCAACCACCTGGTACCATGAAAGTGTATAGAAGATTAAGCCCATTAACTGGGTATCCTGGTTGTGGGAGAATTGAAATTGAATATATTATTGATTCGGGAAGGCAAGGGGTATGTTAGCTTGAATCTTAAGATTAAAGGAATGTTATATTTTATGGAAAACTGAGTTTAACATACATTTTAACATTGGTTGCAATGAAATACTGTAAAGTCACGGTGAAGTAAAAACCTAACAAATTGACACAAAAAATGTCATGCATTCGTTTTGACGCTGCATCAAAATGAATTTGAACTGCTTTCAAATTTTAACTACATTTGCATATCTGATATTGTTCCTATGTAAAGCAATATTTATAAAGTGTTACTATTTATGAATTGATATGCATTATGAAAGTATTTTATCAGTATCTTAAATGCTTGTGTAAGTTATCAAATTTGGTGTAAGCTTAGAATGAATTGATATCAATGTGGATTTCCATATTTTTTCAAATACTATTTTCCAATTCTTTCCTAAAACAAAAACATTAAGATAAAACATTACATAAATACTGAAAAGAGTCATTTAACGTAAGATGGGAACTTCATTAATGAATTATGGATTGGTGAACTATAAAAATGCATTTCAATATTGCTGACAAAATACAAATATCTTTTCGTGGATTTTGTGGGTATAAGTGAACCACGAAATTAAATGTTCAGCGAAGATGCAGGTTTTCCGTCATCCACGAAAATTGGTGCCCACGTAAATAAATGAATCCACAGTAATATGATGACACCAAAACAGGATACCTTTAACCATGCCTTTGAATTCTTTATAGCCAGAACATAGAGACGAGGGGCAAAAGTTTGAAGGTATAAGAAGAATAGGATATCTACCAGATAATAAGAAAGGACAATTAGTGGCAAAGATGTTAAGAGTAGCCTTTGACAGGAAGTTGATATTTACCATCGGTGATTCTCGTACAACAGGAAAACAAGGAGTTGTAACATGGAATGATATCCACCATAAAACAAACCCAAAACCATATGAACAGTATGTATAAAAGATTTGTGTCTTGTCAATAATTATTATAGGCATGCTGCTGTAGCCATGCTATTAGAAACCAGTATGTTCACTTGTCAGTCATAAGATTTCTTATAAGATTTCTTTTGGGGTTCGTGTTGTTTATTCTTTGGTTTTCTATGTTGTGTCATGTGTACTATTGTTTGTCTGTTTGTCTTTTTCATTTTTAGCCATGGCATTGTCAGTTTGTTTTAGATTTATGAGTTTGACTGTCCCTTTGGTATCTTTCGTCCCTCTTTTATACCTATATAGATATAGGAAGATGTAGTATGAATGCCAATGAGACAACTCTCAATTCAAGTAACAATTTATAAAAGTAATAAGCCCATTGGTTTACAATATTCATTGGTGAAAGGGAGCTTCATATCTGTTCATGTACTATAAATCTTAAGATGTGGTATGGGTCTGACACAGTGTAGACACTTTTAGGGTTAAGTAAATTTGGGATGGAAATAAATATTGATAAATTTCACTAAAACTTTCCAATTAAAATTCCCCACTTAGGACAACAATCAGCGTACTTCAACTTTCACCATCAGTTTTTATTTCTGCATGATAATTTATTGATAGAATCTAGTGCAGTCTGGGCAATTACTGCTTATGGATTCAGTAAGAAATTTTGAAACATTGCTATTTTTAAAGCTGACATCTGATTAAGTATATTGAAAAGAAAAATAGGTTGTTCTGCAAATTAGTCATCATAAGTGACAATGAATGAAGAGATTTACTTTTCATGTTTTAAATGTATGTTTTCAAAGTAGCTGCAATTCACCTTTTAAATATGTTTAGCATACTCCTGATGATTGATCATGATTAAAAAGTTCCATTGAAAATTAGTAACATTGACATTTTAATATGCATGATTGATTCCTTCTTACACTTGTGTTAATGTTCAAACCAAAGTATCACTTATAAAAGTAAAGCTTTTTTTGTAAAACACTACATTGTTTTTTGGGAAGTCTGTCCTAAGTCAGGAACCTGATGTTCGGTGGTTGTTCTTTTTGATGTGTTTCAGTGTTTCTCTTTTTAATGTAGATTTGACCTTTGATGTTCCTGTTTGAATGGTTTAACTATAGTCATTGCTGGGCCCTTTATTGCTTGCTGTTCTGTGTGAGCCAAGCTCCCTGTTGAAGACTGTACTTTGGACTATAATGGTTTACTTTAAAAAAATTGTGACTTGGATGGAGAGTTGTCTCATTGGCACTCATACCACATTTTCATATATCTATGTATATAAACTAAAACCGATTATTTCTTTTACAATGAAAATGATCCAAGAACACATTATGGTCCCACTCCGGAAATGGCGACTTTATTGCATTTACCATATGCATTTAGTCTGCCAGTCCTTATGTTTTTCATTCTAAAGCTTTAAAAATTGTCTATCAATTGTATATCTTAATAGTGTACCAGTTGAGTATGAATAATTTAATTTAAGGATTGATAGAAAGTATATTTGTTGTATGTAAGGAAATTTTAACTAAGGTTGCCTTGAAATTTGACTTAAACTTTAATTTTTTTATCCTGTTTTACAGATTTGGATACCCAGATGATTCCTACTTGGATAGAGTTATTGATGAGCTTTCTGCAAAAGGTGTCACAGAAAAAGATATAGGGCCAAACACACCCATTTACTAGAAAGGATTTCTTAGAACATTGAAAGGTATTTGAAGACATTTATTGGGCATTTATTTTTCAGTTAGTTAGATTACCTGCTTGTAATGAAATATCGGTTATTGATTGGGAGATGTATGGCAGGTGGGCGGCTGCCAAACAGAGTCCGCTCAAAAACATGAAAACACTTTGAATATTTTTTTCTTCAAATTTAGATATTTATAGATTTCATAACTGCATCAAGTGTGTTACGATATTTCTCCTCTCACAACAGTTCAATTTAAATATTAAAGCATGAGGCTTGCCGAGCTTTTTAAATGATTGAAATTTAAATCTTGAGAGTGGAGAGATAGAGTAATACATGAGTAATAGTGGTGGAATCTGTTTCTCTAATGATTTTTTTCCTTCCTTTTCAAACATTTGAAGAAAGATGTGTACTTTTTATGTCACCTCATCTGACATGGTCGCAATAGGAAAATTTAGAAGAAAACAGGAAAATTTAACGTCACCATCTAACTTCGACCAATCATTTATCAAGAACATATTTTTCACTAGTGAGGAGGAAGATTTTTCTCTCATCGATCAAGAAATGTGAAAACGCACCAAAATTAGAGAAATGTTCAATTTTCATGATTTTAGCTTTTCTCCTTATTGAGTTAACACTCTTTTGATATCTAAAAGTGGTAATATTATGTGATTGAGGTATTTCTCTTTGAACAGAAATGGTTAAATATATATATAAATTTTGATTACACAACATGACCAATTTTAACCTATTTATAGATAACACAGCATCTGGTAAATGTCTTATGATTGGATTGACAGATTTATTACAAAATTTCTGTTTCCCAAGTGTTGATCATTATGAGCTATATGGGACTGTATAAATAAAGTTAGAAATTACCATTGTTATTAGACATTTTGAAGAAAATTACAGATAAGTTTTATAGTTTTTAAAAAGACTTGTATAAATGATAGATTTTTTTTTTATCTTTGGTAAATTGTTTAAAGATTTTTGTGGTAGTTTTGTTTGTTATTCTGTAAAAGATTACTTTGGGCCCAGTTTTCAAGCTGGTCCTAATAGCAGTCCAAAATTAAAATGTTTGAATTCAACATTAATAATTGAAAATATATAGGGTTCTTTGAAATGCTGAATTTGAACCTGTAATTATTTTATTATTAATTAAATAATACCACATTTAGGTCAAAAGTGTCCTAAAATAAATTTTTCATTAAGTACTTTCATCAAAAATTTAATTCCTAGGGTTCTTTGATATGCTGATTCTAGTAATGTTTGAGTGTCGTGATAACATAATATCTAATTTTATAGAATTTAGTCATCACTGGTTGTTGATTATATGAATTTTGAGTTATTTCCCTTTGAATAGAAATGAGAATCTCATAAAAAATAATCTTGGGATTCTTTGATATGCTAATTCTAACAATGTACAATAGACATACAGGGTCCATAATAGAGTTCAAGTACTGGTGAGCTGAGAAAATGAAATACTGTAAAGTTTAACCTGTGCTCACCAAAGTATATATAAAAAGCACTAAATGTGTTGATGGTATGGAAAATTGATAATGGTGAATTTGAAACCAAACCATAGTTAAAATGAAGTTGATCAAATTTTGCATGAAAGTATGATTTTTTACAATTGCTCATTATTCTTGTAGATTGGGCAGGCATTTGCAGAAAAGGATAAAGAAATTAATGTAACTCTACAACTTTAAAAAGATATATGAATCCTGACAATTTTTTTTAATTTTAAGTTAGAGATTATACATTAGATTACTTTTCAATCATCAAGATTTGTAAATTTCACTGTATAACCAAGAAGCTAACATATAATTTGTTATATTTGTTATAATCTATTTTAAATTGTTATGGGTCAGTTTTTGTTTTGCAGAGTTTTTGCTGTGTATAACTTAGAAATAACAGTACTTATGCATATATTGATATATATTAACTTATCTACCAAATTCAATTTAAACTTTAAAAAAGATTTGTGATAGCTTATAAAAAGATGTTTTTAAAGTCATTGTAAGCAAACAAAAGCTTTACTTATCAATGGGTTTTATAAGTAAACTGTATTTAACTTAATTGGATTTCATAATTTTAAGAACGATAACTTCAACAAGGAGCACGGCCCATACTGCATAGTCAGTTATAAAAGGCCCCTAAATGACAATTGTAAAACAATTCAATTGATAAAACTGACAACCTTATTTATGTACAAAATAATGAATGAAAAACAAATAGTAACAGTACAACACAAGAACAACTTAACTCAGATAGAAATACATCTAAGAAAAACAGAGTGGACGTGGCTAGATACCTAATCACCCAAACAACAAAAAAACACTTAATACAGATCTGAGAGTACTAGCAGTTATTGAGCTAATAACAATTAATAAAAGTATATCATGCATCTAATACTAATATATGTAGATGTTAGATATGTGTTGGGTTTATTTTAAATATTTATGCTTTTTCATGCTTGAATATCTGTCTAAATGATTGTTTACCCCACTGTGATACATATTTTTTAAATGTTTCTTTAATTGTTATTTAGATTTGTGTTTAAAATATTTTTATAGCATTTTCCATGTTGGCTTCTTATCAGACCTTAGTAATATGTCCTCTGGCTATTGGAGCCTGAGTGTGATGCCAGAGCCTTATTGTACTGATATTTATAATTAATGAAGCTATAGTGAAGGGAATGAGACATTTTAATAAGACGGTCAAAAGGTCAACGGTGAAGGTCACTGGTTAATTTCAGAGGAAACAATGAAAAAAAGTAGTTTTGTGCTGGTACCATTGGTTTCCTTAAGCTTTACTTGATTTTATTGAAATTATACAGATGGACAAGTTTGGAAAGCAAAAAAGGCATAATGATAGTTAGGTACAAGGTCAAGCTGACTATTTGAAAATATGGGTTGATAAATGTAATGTTCTGGAATTTTTGTGGTATGATTAGAATAAAACTAGCACAAATTGAAGATGTAGGAAAGGGGAAGCAGTCTAGTGGGGTTAATGCTGTAAATTTCAAGGTCACTGAAATTGTACCTTAGAAGAACAATTCTTCTTTTATGTGATTTAAAGATAGCAGACTTAGTTATCCCTGCTTGTGTTATTTTTTAATTGATCAAAATGGTAGATCTGTAATGCTTGTTTGATATTGACAATTATTGACATTTTGCTTATTGTTATCTTATGTTGTATAAACTGCTTTAGTGTGAGGTGTGAAATATATATTTTTTTTCTCAATAGATATTGACTAGTTGTTCCGAGAACACAGTTATTGTTCTTTGCTTTGATTACATATGCCTACAAATATAGTCCCAACTGTGAACAGTATATTAGTTGTAATGTTTTCATACTCCTTCCGTAATTTATTTCTTCCTGTTATATGCCTCCAATTACAAGAAGGGGGATAAGAATTAGCTCATCATAGGTGCCAGGATAACTTTCTGATGTGCGCCAGACGTGTGTTTCATCTACAAAAGACATAGCAGGGACACTCAAATCAAAAAAAGGTAGAGACCAGATAAAGTAGGAAGTTGAAGAGCATTTATAAGGACCAAAATTCCTAAAAGTTTTGATAGCTTACGTAATCTATTCCTGAAGTAGAACATTGGTTATAAGAATGGTAATACCCTCGAAATTACACTGTACAATAATTTCTATCATAAATGTTGTAGTGATTTGGGTCTGCAAAAAAGGTTAAAAACTAGTATGTCAGACGCTTTCAAAAGAATTCAAGACCTCCTTAACATACAATTGTCCATATTTTGAGTTAGAGCCGATGAAGTTTTCTGTTATATTGATATAGTTTGTCATAAAAATAGTAGACCACACTGTTAAAATATCATTGAGAAAGCGAAGGTGGATTTATTTAACTTTCATTTGTTGTCTAAAAGATTTGCATTACGTAATAACTGTGTCCTCGGGACAGTTTAGAAATTGTTGATGGGATTATAAGTGATTTAAAACAATTTGAAAAGCTATAGATATTGGAATGATTGCTATTTCTATAGTAATTACTAAAGTTACTACATTTACCAAATTTATTTAGATGAACATATATATACATGTGTATATGCATATTAAAGGATACCTTTAGATTTTAGATTTTAACAATTAAAATATGCATATGAATGAGTTTTGTATTTACTGAACTAGTAAAAAAGATACATACATATGACACTAATAAAACTGACATTCCAAGTCATTAAGATTTGAGTCAAGTGCACCCGCACGGGCGGGGTTCGAACACACAACCTTAGTGGTGAATGGCTAGTGATTACAGTAGTAGAACTACTGAGACCACTTAGCCACCGAGGTCCCTATTATAGTTATGATTTTAAAGAGCTGGCTAATTTATACATTTAAGGAATGACAGATTATAATATTTTTAGCACAATCATTCCTTATAATTTAATTCTAAATTCCATTTCAAGTCGGAGTAAATCATATAAAAAAATGTTGATAACGTCACAGTCACATCTCAATATTATGTCTATTAGCTGATAGACAAAACACTGTCAGCTAATCAAAAGTCATGTTTCATCCAAAATTATTTAATATTTAATTTTAATAAATCTTAATGTTGATGTGTTTATATCTGATTTATTGGAAGTCTTAAAAATTGCATCTTTTTGTACTTCAATCCAAAGCTGAATGAAGATTGTCTCCTGAGTGCTGCAATAAAGAGACCCACCAGAAACAATGACCAGTAATAGCTGTTGACCATTACATTCTCATCACCAATTATTCTAAAGTATTATTGAATTTTGAATGGTTTTGAGGTAATACATGAATACACTTAAAGGGTTTACCTGTTAGATTGCAAGTTAAAGTTCCTTTAAATTTCATTAATGTAGGAGAAATAATAAGAGTTTTTCTAATATTAACTTGATAATACCTAAAATATTCAAATTTAAAATATAATGTATCATCGGAAACACTAACACTTAAAATTAAAAGATTTAAAACTGGGAAAAAATCAAATGTCCAAGATACAATTACAAAGTACAATGTAGGAGATATATTTTGAACTCTGTTTCTGTCTACTTAAATTTCAACATATGAATACTCCAATTATTTTTAAATTTCGTTCATTCAAGTGGATAGAAAAGATGATGATATGACTAAACCCCGCCGATATTTTGCATCTGTCTTTTCTTTGTTTATATTTATGATTTATGTTTATATCTCTAATGTGACCATCAAAGGTCTTCGGAGATCAACTGTAAAGTTAATTAGATGGCGTCTAAACACTGGTGTTGTTTTGTTCTTATCCCCACCATCTTGTGTCGAAGTATCAATCAGCGGATGGTCAGTTAAAAAGGCGTCCAGACTGAAATACACACGAAATTAGGCCACATAATATCGAGCCATTGCAATGTATTTTAGACTTTTTATAATTTGGATAAAAGTTTTACTAAATTTCAATCCTGGTATCTTTGGTTAGTTTACTTCCATGGTTATAAATCAAATATGAAAATTTGAGTCAAATCGATGAACATAAATTTGACATGTAGTGCCCCTTTAATCGATATAAAATTAAAAAATAAACTATAATGCATCTGCAAAGATAGATAAACCTTATTAGACGAAACACCCGTCTGGCGTATTAAATTATAAGCCTGGTACCTTTAATAACTAGAAGATTATCGTAATGGTCTATTGTATTGTTTATTTGTGTATTTCTCTGTCCTGTATGTTCTTCCGTTAATGTGTAGTCCTGTCATGTAATGTTATCATTTAAGTGTTATATTTAACATTGCCATAAAAGCAGGAGGTTTGGCTATCCACAAAACCAGGTTCAACCCACCATTATTTCTTAAAATCTCTTGTATAAAGGCAGGAAAATTGCAGTTTGTATCTTCTAGTTTCTTTCTGTGTGTGTTACATTGTCGTTTTTTTTGGGTTTTTTTTTGTTGCACTTTAGTGTTTCTGTTGTTTCGTTGTTTTCCTCTTATTTTTGATGAGTTTCCCTCAGTTTTATTCAGTAACCCGGATTTGATGTTCTGAATCGATTTATGACATTCGAACAGCGGTATACAAATGTTGCCTTTATTTAAATTATGGCGATACAAATAGTATAAAACACATACATTAAACCATAGCAGAAAATCCAGCGTGTTTGGGTCTCAGAAGTTTCGCGGGATTTTTTAGATTTTCGGAACTAGTTTATTTAAAAACAATAATTTTTCGTGTTTGCTTATCAATAAAAAGGGTCGAATTTCTCTAGTTCAAATGCTGACAAAAACGAACCTAGGATTTTGGCGTAAAGGATTTATATGTCCACAAGCAGTGACATATGTGGTAAGTAAAACTAAACCATCTATTTCTGTTGAAATCAACAAACCAAACTGATAACAAACGTACACCAGAAATTATGAACAATTCAAACATCTATGTATCAGGAGTACTTGCAACTCAAATGAAGGTGAATAGATTAAGACCAGTCATTATGTACATATTTATAACTTTTTTAAATGGAAATGCATCTGACATGGAAACAAATCCTATGCCAAGAACACCAGTGTTAGTTTTATGGCTTTGTGGTACAGGCTCAGAAGAAGTAATGTGGTAACACCAAATGATTTGTTCTGAAAGAAGGTTTACATGGTTTCACCATGAAATACCAACACATACAATCAAATATATTTAGATTCATGGATGCAGGGGAATGGTTACTATTTGGGTTGCCAAATTTCTCCCCGACAGTATCTATTTCAACATTAATCTCTGGGCATCAACTGCCATTGCATCCCCTGAGGTTCGTGTAATTGACAGATATAACAACATATCAATACCAAAAACAAAATGAAATTATAAAAAGAGACCCATTAGAATATTTAATATAAATTTTCATTCAAATTGTAACAAAAACACATATTTGTAAGATATCATTTATTTAATTAAATCTGATGTCATCATGCGAAATGAAACATGGTTGAAGAAAACAACACCTTCATCCAAACAATTTATACAAACCTGTATAATGTGCACAGAAAAAGAAAACACACTTATAGTAAAGACAAAAGTCATGGAGGAGAATTTTAGCAAAAAACTAGTCATAAGCTCAGAAATTAGTGAACTACAAACTGAATGTGTACGTGTATGGTCCGAAATAAACATCACATGTACTAAACATATCGTTGTAGGTATCTATTATAGACCTCTGTCTGATGACGGAACATCTCTAGAAAATTCAAACATATCTTTGAAAAAAATTAACAATACTTCAACATGAAATCTATGGATTGGAGGAGACCTAATCTGTGATATTGATTGGTCTATACCACCCGTAGTTACAGGCAAACCTCAACAATTACCAGACATTACAAATGACAAACCACAAACCCACTTCTCCAAGCAGATCGTGAAATAGTTTACATCGGCATGAATATATACATGGCCCAAAAGAGTTAAGGAAGTACAAAAAAAAACAACTTAGATCTGATAAATCTAACCGGGATAATATTAGGTCTGATGAAGACAAAGCAGTTTGAACATTAAATAAAAATCATGAAGTAAGAAAATTTAATACATTATGTAACACCTTCAAAGTTGGCCTTGTTTTAAAAATGTCGAAAAGTTCGAAAACTTATGAACAACAAAAATAAAGCTTACAGTAAGAGAAAGAACAATCGAGAAAAAATTTTAAAAAGCAAGTACAGGAAGAGTTTGTACAGCGTACTGAAACTACATGGAACACTAATATGTGACTAACTTGTAAATGCTGATCATCAACACATGACATCAAATGCCAAACTCATAAACTTATTCTGCTATATTAAAAGCACAAGAAAAGATAGTACAGGTACAGGTTTAGCACCTTTAAAAGAAGACGGCAAACTGATCACTGAAACAGAAGAAAAAGAAAACGTGATAAACCATCAATCAATCGGTCTTCAAAAATGAACAAGCGCCATCAATACTTACATATTTAGTAAGTCATTTGCGTCAGATGCAACACCGAAAAATTTGAAACATGCCAACATTGCTCCCGTATTAGAAAAACTGGGAAAATATAAAATTTAAAATTATAGACCAATATAACTAACTTTTATATGTTATAATATCATTGAACACATCATCACAAGTAATGTAATGTCACATTAAGAAACAGTAAATATACGTACAAAATGGTGTCAGAATTTATTTTTGTATTTAGATAATAAAAACTCAAACATATGTAATCTTTGAATATGCTATCCTTATGAGTTACACACTGTAAAACTTTATTCATTCATAGCCAAAAACAACTAACCATTGCATATCAAATATTCTTTTAAGGTGGATGGGGGTCCATAATGTTTTTTAAATATTTTATCAATTTGAAAGTGATTCTTTAATCATGCTTTTTTTCTTCAAAAACTATGATAAAAAGTATGTATTACGGGACTACGGAACTTTTTTCACAGTACAGGTTGTGCAAAATTGTCAGATTATGTATAGATTATGCATAGAAAATCCAAATTTGTGTGATAAAAGGAAGCGGTAAGTGTTTTGTTTTCGCATTATTGTCATTATGATGGAATTAAATCCACTGTCATAAAAGTGAGAGGTTTAGGTAGCTATAAACCAGGTTTAGTCCACCTTTGTCTACATAACAAAATGCATGTAACAAGTCAGGCATATGACAGCTTGATGTATTTGAGCTTTTTAGTTTGGCATTTGTTTAGGGACGTTCAGATTTGAATTTTCTTCGGAGTTCAGTATTGTAGTGATTTTATTTTTGTTCTAAACTATAGAATTTTAAGACAAATTTCTAGAAGATAGGTTTTATAAAATGCCTTCAGACAGGGGAAAACAATTGGTCAGCGGACTTGTTTTCTTGCTGCATATTATAAACATGTTAAAATTACTTATCTCAGTTATCTCCCCTATTATAGTATCTGAGTTACCTCCCCTTATGTTGCAACGTTGAACAAAATGAATCGAACACAAATAATATTGGTTTGTTTCTTCTTCAGAAAATACAGTCGTTAAGTTGATAAATCACATAATTTTCTTTATTAAAATTAAGAGTCTTACACATGAATTACAAACTTCTCTCAAAATTTGCACAATTCATTAAACATGTTAAAGAAATAGACCAATTGTTATCTGGTTCCAAGATTAAGGCTGACACCCAAGCCACCTTAATTAAATGTCCATTTACATTGCAAAAAATATATCACAAATCTTTCACCAATACAAAGCCCGAATCGGATTTCCTTCCAATAAAAAATAAAATCTATGACAATCTACAAAACACAATAAATATATCATAATGAATAAATCATGTCAATTCATTAAACTATATAGCTAGGTACCTAAAATATTTGAAATTGGTATGATAGAGTTTGTGGGTATTATATGTTTAACGAAACGAAACGTATGCTACTGAGAAAGGGAGAACATCGAATAACAAGTTATTAAGATATCTATTATTAGAGCATTTGCATTTTTTCACACATTTGCTGGCGTATCTGTATCGACATTTCGTACATATACATGTAACACGTATAACACGATTTGTGAATATCGATCAGCGGTAAACTACTGTTTCCTTTATTTATATGAGGAAAGGATAAACTACGCAAAGTCGATCCTGATGAAGATATTTTATGATGCTTTTAATTTTATTTTAGTTTTAATTTAGATCGGGGCAAAATCTGATATTTTATACAAATCTGCCCAATCCGTTCACGTCGATCCGTGCATGTATCCAGATACCTAAAAAAAATGCAAAAGCTTTATTATGTCGATCAGTCAAAGGTTTATCTAAAATTATAATACTATTGTTTGATAATCATTTCCTTTTACATGTAATTACATGTTCTTACATTTCTTTATTTTAAACCACATAAATTAGTTGTCACAATTTTTGTTTGTGCTAATTAGATCAATTTCACTTGATTTCTTATCATATTGCTGAGTACAAAATAGGTAATGAAATAAAAAGCTGACTTTAATTTGTCTTCCACCTGTCAATTCAAAGTTGATAATAATCACAATATAATTCACAAAAGGATGATATTTTAAAATTAAAGAAGAGTATAATATGAATATTCTCAAATTCAAATTTCTTTTGTAAAACAGTCATTATCAGATAAATGTATAATTCGCAGTTTAGTATGATGTCCATTATCACTGTACCAGTATACATTTTTTAGGGGCCAGCTGAAGGACACCTACGGGTGCGGGAATTCTCGCTACATTGAAGACCAATTGGAGGACTTCGGTTGTTGTCTGCTCTATGGTCGGGTTGTTGTCGCTTTGACACATTCCCCATTTTCTTTCTCAATTTTATTCAATTGTAAATATACATAAATATAAAAAAAAATGATGTGGTATGAGTGCCAATCAGACAACTCTCCATCCAAGTCACAATTAATAAAAGTAAACAGTAATAGGTCAGAGTACGCTCTTCAATAGTTATCAAAGGTACCAGGATTATGATTTAGAACGCCAGACGTGCGTTTCGTCTACATATAAGACTCATCAGTGACGCTTATATCAAAATATATATAAAACCAAGGGCAAAATTGAGGAGCATTGAGGATCCAACAATTCCAAAACGTTGTGCCAAATACGGTTAAGGTAATCTATGCCTGGGATAAGAAAATCTTTAGTTTTTGAAAATTTATAAGCTTTGTAAACAGGAAATTTATAAAAATGACCACATTATTGCTATTCATGTCAACACCGAAGTGTTGACTACTGGGATGGTGATACCCTCGGGGACGAAACGTCCACCAGCAGTGGCATCGAACCAGTGGTGTTAATAGTTATCAAAGGTACCAGGATTATAATTTAGTACGCCTGACGCGCGTTTTGTTTACATAAGACTCATCAGTGACGCTCATATCAAAATATTTATAAAATCAAACAAGAACAAAGTTGAAGAGCATTGAGAATCCAAGATTCCAAAATGTTGTGCCAAATACGGTTTAGATAATTTATGCCTGGGATAAGAACATTAAGCATTGGCTCGAACCGAAATGAAAGCTATTTCAAAAGGGCCCCAAAAACATGAAAAATTACTAGCTAAAACCATTCAAACGGACAACCCAAAGGTCTAAACTATATAAAAGAACGAGAATCGAGAAACACTTATGAACCACATTAACAGATGACAACTACTGAACATCAGAGTTCCTGTCTTAGGACAGGTGCAAACAATTGCACCGGGTTAAATCGTTTAAATGGTATACATTCTTCACCCTTATCTCAAACGAAAGTGTAACATCCAACATAGACTATCACATTTTGAGAAAAAGGATTGGTTGAACCTGGTTTTGTGTATAGCTAAACCTCGCGCTTTATGGCAATGTTAAATATCCCGCTAAAATGACAACATGACATGACAGGAATACAGTACAAATAAACACAAGAACATTGAGGACAGATAAATACATAAATAAATAATATAATAGTGCATTTCGACATGTTAACCACAGAATAACAACGATTTGAATACGTATATGTATACGTTTTTTGATTGAGTTATTCAACTGATATTTTATAGTGTGATAGTCTATGTTGGATGTTACACTATCGTTTGATATAAGGTTGAAGAATGTATACCATTTAAACGATTTAACCCGGTGCAATTGTTTGCACCTGTCCTGTGTCAGGAACCCACATTAAGTTAAGAGGGGGTAGGGGGGTCAGTGAAAAAACTATATAAATTAAGTTTTTTATCTTTCATTGAACTTTTGATGTCGTCCCTAATAACTATTTATTTTTTAACATAACTGTATTAAATAATTCATGCTACATTTAATATAAGTTTATGCATTTACTTCTTTAAAATAATTTTTTCACTGACCCCCCTACCCCCTCTTAACGTAATGTGGGAAAAATAGATTGACCAATAAGGATTTATGTAAAATCGATGTCAATTTATACCAAACTTGAAGCAATTTGACCCCCCCTCCCCCCCCCCCCCCCCCCCGCCCCCAATAAAAAAACTATTTGAATAAAGTTTTTTATCCTTCATTGATTTTTTGATGTCGTCCCTGACTTGAACATGTGTTGAACAAAGATCTTTGTTTTTAATAAAAAAAAAACAAAAAAAAAAAAACAACAGAATGTTAAGCCTTTCACCATGTTCACCATGTTCACTCCACATCTTAAAATTTGTTATTGATACAATTCATATGTCTTTTGATTTTTTCAATAGAAATTAATTGACCTCATTAACCTCTAACAAATATTGTTACTGGTAGTATATATAGAATAATATTATTAATTCGTATATTTAAACAAATTTCATTCGTTTAGGGATAGTCACATGTTTAACTATATTTTCGAAGGTAGAGAGAAAACGGCGGATAGCAAAACGCATATTGGCCTGCAAAAAGCATATTGCACGGTTATTTTTAGAATATCTAAAAACCAATATACATTGTGACGTCATGTAATGAATTTCAGGACATTGTTTAACGTTTTGAAACACATGATATCTGTGATCGATTATTTGACGAAAAAATCTTCAAATACATAAGATGTCCAAAAAAAAAGTAAATGAAATAGCAACTAATATGTTGTTATTGTCAAGGAGATAATGTAGTATCTATAAAATTCCAACAAACCTAAATGACGATTTTGACACAAATATGGTCAGAAATTAATAATATAACAAATATAGCCTTTGTATGAGGTCAATACAGGATATATCGACCCAAAGAAGTATATCGACCTCTGACTTCGTCCTCAGTCATTATACTTCTTTCAGGTCAATATATCCTTGTATCGACCTCATACAAAGGCTATATTTGTATAATATCGTAGACAATTTTAACTAAAGCAAACAAAATATGACTTTACCTGTTTGATTTGATGAAATAAGTTATGTCCCTTTAATTATACTGCTATATTTGTTTAACCAGGATGGAAATTAAGATGTAAACATCAGTCATTATGGCTCAGATTCCATCACAAAACTGTACGTTTTGCAGCAAATTAGCATCTTTGTATTGTTACGATTGTCAACAATGTTTATGTACCCAATGTCAAAAGAATATGCATGGCATTGTGGCAGTTTGTCGATATCACAAAGTTGGAGATATTCATAAGGCAAGAAATCGTATTTACAAACCTGTGCCAACATGTGACGTTCATAATAAAGAGTTTCTTTATTATTGTAGTAAATGTGATTGCTTAACTTGCAAAGAGTGCGTAACAAGTTCTCACAATGGACATATTACGAAGGAAATAAAGAATATTGCCGATATCCGTCGTAAGGATGTAAGCCAGATAATAAACAAATTAAAAACGAAAGTAAAAAAAATCAAAGAGACTTTAAAAACAATTGATGGAAGTCATTCGTTACAGATACAGTCGGATTGTGATTCGTATATTTCGAACGTCGAGAAAACGTCCCAGGAGATACATCAGATCATTAATCGTTATAAATTAATAAACATTACAACTGCCACCGACTTCCGGGAAATCGAAGAACAGGATTTAAAAAGAAAACGTGTTTTCTATCAACGACTTGATAACGAATATTCTGATAGGTTAATTGTTGAAGTTTGAAAATCTCTTGCAAGAACCACATGACGGTTCCTTCTTTACGGAATGGAAAGGTCTTCAAACAGAATTACAAATCATGACTGAGGAAAGTGAGCAACAAGTGTCAGGCCCGAGACGAATTGACAGGTTTAACCAGGACACATTCATTAGAGCTTTTATTGAAGATTTTGATAATCAGTTTCAAATGGGGTATATGTTGAAAATTTAGAATTTATCATAGATTAAAAATTATATTCTCCCGTAAAAGAAAGCATACCATTTTTTTGCAACGTTTGATTTAAACTGGATCTGAAATTTTGTGATTTACAATTATACGGAATCAAAAAAGAGATGGTATCTCTCCTCGTATTTCTCAACCAAATTAAGGGCATACGATACATTTAGGTTGCATTTCTGTAAATATTGACAATGCAATTTCCCATAGGAACTCCTTTTACGGCTAAAACTATACCACTTTTACTATGAAGTTTTGAAAAAAATCTTATCTTAGAATTGAAAGTTCATATGCACCACCATTTTTTTCAAAGGTCAAAATATAGGGCTGTGCGGCATATTTTCAACATTTATATGCCCTGAACTTCTCAGAGTTTAAACTTACACTAATTTTCTTAACTACCCCTACCTCGAATGAAAGGTTACCACAGATTTCAATGTAAACAATATGCACGTGTTTATTTACTGGTAACATTCCCAAGTTCTGTCTCTGCGATATGGAACACAGAGAGCATAACTGGGAACCAGTATATAAACAAAATTAATTTTCTATGAATATTCTATTACTCCCCAAAAGAGGCGTGTTTTGAGAAACAGCTGTATTTACAAAGTGCAACCTATACAGACATTTATTCAAATAGAAAACTCTCTAAAATCAGTTTTTCTCACATTAATACTCATTTATCAGAATTAAAGTCTTAAAGAAATCACTGTGTATACTCTAAGTTTTTCTTTACTATACATTTTATACCCCCTCCCCTGTTTCAATTTTTTAAAGAATTTGAAAACAAGACTTTAATTATTGCCAGCTTACCCTATTTGCATATTTTCTGATAAAAAATGCCTAGAACCTGTTAAAAACTGTTTTGATAACATATTGAAAGCATATCAGTATATCAGAAATGTAATGTTTAGCAATCAATCATTACAACATTCAAGATTATATAAAGTATCAAATCCAACCTCTATCTCCAGTCCAAATCTTACTGTATGCCTATTTGTCAATTAAAGAACACATTTTCTGCCTCAAATGGTCAATTTAGAACTCTTGTCACAACAGTATCATCTGTAACCATAAATCTGACACAATTTAGCTACTATATTTAATAGAAGTGTTCAAACAAAGCCATATTTGCAATAGTTGTATGTATGCAGATACCAGCCTGAGATATAAATTCACTTAAAATGTTGTATAGATGACTGCTAACATCTGATTTTTGCATAACTTCCAAGCATAGTTATTGTTTTCTATATCAAGAACTTTAAAATCATAAAATCAAAGCATTTACAAGTTATTAAATTATTTGTTTTATGACCCAGGGGGTAGGCAATTTTCTATGTTTTTTGCCCCTGGGGCCTCAAATTTCCTAAATCATTCTGCTGTTTCTAGCGATTTGGAATATTTAGTACATAGGATAGAACACACTATTGTAAGTTTTCTTGAGATATATTTGTTTTTCTAGCTTGTATTTATTATGCCGTGGTGACAAAAATGCAGATTTAGGTGTTGCGGCTTACTTTTGGGTTATCGAAAGGACACAAATACCCTATAAATAATATTCAGTAAAGATCTATGAGTTTCAATGACTGCGAAGAGTAAATATAAGCACTTCTTAACAATTTAACTTACAAATATGCAAATATTATGATTTAATTTTGTATCCAGGACTTTAAGTAAACTATGCATACTGTAAACTGTGAATTTATGCTGAGTCATCATATTTAAGGCCCAGAATTCTATCAATCTTCATTAAATATTTATAAAACTTCTTATTTGAGTTAATTTCTTTAAAATCTGTGAAATAAAGCAAATTTGGTTTAATTCTGAATGTTCCCCCTTTTTACCCTATATAGGTTGCATTTCTGTAAATATTGACAATGCAATTTCCCATAGGAACTCCTTTTACGGCTAAAACTATACCACTTTTACTATGAAGTTTTGAAAAAAATCTTATCTTAGAATTGAAAGTTCATATGCACCACCATTTTTTTCAAAGGTCAAAATATAGGGCTGTGCGGCATATTTTCAACATTTATATGCCCTGAACTTCTCAGAGTTTAAACTTACACTAATTTTCTTAACTACCCCTACCTCGAATGAAAGGTTACCACAGATTTCAATGTAAACAATATGCACGTGTTTATTTACTGGTAACATTCCCAAGTTCTGTCTCTGCGATATGGAACACAGAGAGCATAACTGGGAACCAGTATATAAACAAAATTAATTTTCTATGAATATTCTATTACTCCCCAAAAGAGGCGTGTTTTGAGAAACAGCTGTATTTACAAAGTGCAACCTATACAGACATTTATTCAAATAGAAAACTCTCTAAAATCAGTTTTTCTCACATTAATAACTCATTTATCAGAATTAAAGTCTTAAAGAAATCACTGTGTATACTCTAAGTTTTTCTTTACTATACATTTTATACCCCCTCCCCTGTTTCAATTTTTTAAAGAATTTGAAAACAAGACTTTAATTATTGCCAGCTTACCCTATTTGCATATTTTCTGATAAAAAATGCCTAGAACCTGTTAAAAACTGTTTTGATAACATATTGAAAGCATATCAGTATATCAGAAATGTAATGTTTAGAAATCAATCATTACAACATTCAAGATTATATAAAGTATCAAATCCAACCTCTATCTCCAGTCCAAATCTTACTGTATGCCTATTTGTCAATTAAAGAACACATTTTCTGCCTCAAATGGTCAATTTAGAACTCTTGTCACAACAGTATCATCTGTAACCATAAATCTGACACAATTTAGCTACTATATTTAATAGAAGTGTTCAAACAAAGCCATATTTGCAATAGTTGTATGTATGCAGATACCAGCCTGAGATATAAATTCACTTAAAATGTTGTATAGATGACTGCTAACATCTGATTTTTGCATAACTTCCAAGCATAGTTATTGTTTTCTATATCAAGAACTTTAAAATCATAAAATCAAAGCATTTACAAGTTATTAAATTATTTGTTTTATGACCCAGGGGGTAGGCAATTTTCTATGTTTTTTGCCCCTGGGGCCTCAAATTTCCTAAATCATTCTGCTGTTTCTAGCGATTTGGAATATTTAGTACATAGGATAGAACACACTATTGTAAGTTTTCTTGAGATATATTTGTTTTTCTAGCTTGTATTTATTATGCCGTGGTGACAAAAATGCAGATTTAGGTGTTGCGGCTTACTTTTGGTTATCGAAAGGACACAAATACCCTATAAATAATATTCAGTAAAGATCTATGAGTTTTCAATGACTGCGGAGAGTAAATATAAGCACTTCTTAACAATTTAACTTACAAATATGCAAATATTATGATTTAATTTTGTATCCAGGACTTAAAGTGAACTATGCATACTGTAAACTGTGAATTTATGCTGAGTCATCATATTTAAGGCCCAGAATTCTATCAATCTTCATTAAATATTTATAAAACTTCTTATTTGAGTTAATTTCTTTAAAATCTGTGAAATAAAGCAAATTTGGTTTAATTCTGAATGTTCCCCCTTTTTACCCTATATAGGTTGCATTTCTGTAAATATTGACAATGCAATTTCCCATAGGAACTCCTTTTACGGCTAAAACTATACCACTTTTACTATGAAGTTTTGAAAAAAATCTTATCTTAGAATTGAAAGTTCATATGCACCACCATTTTTTTCAAAGGTCAAAATATAGGGCTGTGCGGCATATTTTCAACATTTATATGCCCTGAACTTCTCAGAGTTTAAACTTACACTAATTTTCTTAACTACCCCTACCTCGAATGAAAGGTTACCACAGATTTCAATGTAAACAATATGCACGTGTTTATTTACTGGTAACATTCCCAAGTTCTGTCTCTGCGATATGGAACACAGAGAGCATAACTGGGAACCAGTATATAAACAAAATTAATTTTCTATGAATATTCTATTACTCCCCAAAAGAGGCGTGTTTTGAGAAACAGCTGTATTTACAAAGTGCAACCTATACAGACATTTATTCAAATAGAAAACTCTCTAAAATCAGTTTTTCTCACATTAATACTCATTTATCAGAATTAAAGTCTTAAAGAAATCACTGTGTATACTCTAAGTTTTTCTTTACTATACATTTTATACCCCCTCCCCTGTTTCAATTTTTTAAAGAATTTGAAAACAAGACTTTAATTATTGCCAGCTTACCCTATTTGCATATTTTCTGATAAAAAATGCCTAGAACCTGTTAAAAACTGTTTTGATAACATATTGAAAGCATATCAGTATATCAGAAATGTAATGTTTAGCAATCAATCATTACAACATTCAAGATTATATAAAGTATCAAATCCAACCTCTATCTCCAGTCCAAATCTTACTGTATGCCTATTTGTCAATTAAAGAACACATTTTCTGCCTCAAATGGTCAATTTAGAACTCTTGTCACAACAGTATCATCTGTAACCATAAATCTGACACAATTTAGCTACTATATTTAATAGAAGTGTTCAAACAAAGCCATATTTGCAATAGTTGTATGTATGCAGATACCAGCCTGAGATATAAATTCACTTAAAATGTTGTATAGATGACTGCTAACATCTGATTTTTGCATAACTTCCAAGCATAGTTATTGTTTTCTATATCAAGAACTTTAAAATCATAAAATCAAAGCATTTACAAGTTATTAAATTATTTGTTTTATGACCCAGGGGGTAGGCAATTTTCTATGTTTTTTGCCCCTGGGGCCTCAAATTTCCTAAATCATTCTGCTGTTTCTAGCGATTTGGAATATTTAGTACATAGGATAGAACACACTATTGTAAGTTTTCTTGAGATATATTTGTTTTTCTAGCTTGTATTTATTATGCCGTGGTGACAAAAATGCAGATTTAGGTGTTGCGCTACTTTTGGGTATCGAAGGACACAAATACCCTATAAATAATATTCAGTAAAGATCTATGAGTTTCAATGACTGCGGAGAGTAAATATAAGCACTTCTTAACAATTTAACTTACAAATATGCAAATATTATGATTTAATTTTGTATCCAGGACTTAAAGTGAACTATGCATACTGTAAACTGTGAATTTATGCTGAGTCATCATATTTAAGGCCCAGAATTCTATCAATCTTCATTAAATATTTATAAAACTTCTTATTTGAGTTAATTTCTTTAAAATCTGTGAAATAAAGCAAATTTGGTTTAATTCTGAATGTTCCCCCTTTTTACCCTATATAGGTTGCATTTCTGTAAATATTGACAATGCAATTTCCCATAGGAACTCCTTTTACGGCTAAAACTATACCACTTTTACTATGAAGTTTTGAAAAAAATCTTATCTTAGAATTGAAAGTTCATATGCACCACCATTTTTTTCAAAGGTCAAAATATAGGGCTGTGCGGCATATTTTCAACATTTATATGCCCTGAACTTCTCAGAGTTTAAACTTACACTAATTTTCTTAACTACCCCTACCTCGAATGAAAGGTTACCACAGATTTCAATGTAAACAATATGCACGTGTTTATTTACTGGTAACATTCCCAAGTTCTGTCTCTGCGATATGGAACACAGAGAGCATAACTGGGAACCAGTATATAAACAAAATTAATTTTCTATGAATAATTCTATTACTCCCCAAAAGAGGCGTGTTTTGAGAAACAGCTGTATTTACAAAGTGCAACCTATACAGACATTTATTCAAATAGAAAACTCTCTAAAATCAGTTTTTTCTCACATTAATACTCATTTATCAGAATTAAAGTCTTAAAGAAATCACTGTGTATACTCTAAGTTTTTCTTTACTATACATTTTATACCCCTCCCCTGTTTCAATTTTTTAAAGAATTTGAAAACAAGACTTTAATTATTGGCAGCTTACCCTATTTGCATATTTTCTGATAAAAAATGCCTAGAACCTGTTAAAAACTGTTTTGATAACATATTGAAAGCATATCAGTATATCAGAAATGTAATGTTTAGCAATCAATCATTACAACATTCAAGATTATATAAAGTATCAAATCCAACCTCTATCTCCAGTCCAAATCTTACTGTATGCCTATTTGTCAATTAAAGAACACATTTTCTGCCTCAAATGGTCAATTTAGAACTCTTGTCACAACAGTATCATCTGTAACCATAAATCTGACACAATTTAGCTACTATATTTAATAGAAGTGTTCAAACAAAGCCATATTTGCAATAGTTGTATGTATGCAGATACCAGCCTGAGATATAAATTCACTTAAAATGTTGTATAGATGACTGCTAACATCTGATTTTTGCATAACTTCCAAGCATAGTTATTGTTTTCTATATCAAGAACTTTAAAATCATAAAATCAAAGCATTTACAATTATTAAATTATTTGTTTTATGACCCGGGGGGTGGGCAATTTTCTATGTTTTTTGCCCCGGGGGCCTCAAATTTCCTAAATCATTCTGCTTTTCTAGCGTTTTGGAAAAATTTAGTACATAGGAAAAGAACACACTATTGTAAGTTTTCTTGAGAATATTTGTTTTTCTAGCTTGAAATTTTTTATGCCGGGGTGAAAAAAATGCAGTTTTTAGGTTTTCCCGGGACATAAATACCCTATAAAAATATTATAAAGTAAATAGCTTTTCACAATGAATTTAAATGAATTAAATCTTAGATACTATTAATTACAAATATCAAATATATAATTTTATTTTCATCCAGCTTTAATATTTATATACTTAAATTGATTTAATTGAGTCACATATTTAGACCCTTGAAAAGAATTCTTATCTATTAAATTTTATATAAAATTAAATTTATTGAATTATTTCTTTAAAATTTAAAACAGCAATTTTTAATTTAATGTTCCCCCTTTTCCCTCAACTTATGTTGCTATTTCTCAATTTGAAAATATTCTCCTTTTAGGCTAAAACTATACCACTTTTACTATAAGTTTTAAAAATTACTTAGAATTAAGTTCATATTATCCAATTTTTTAAAGGCAAAATTAGGGCTTGTGGATATTTACACATTATATCCCTAATCCTAAAGTTTAAATTAACACTAATTTTTAAACTCAACATGTAAATTTTAACCAAGACTTCAATAAACAATATAAGATTTAATTTTGTAAATTTCCCATTTTCCGTTGCAATTTTAACAGAGACATAGGACTCATTTATAAATAATTTAATTTTCTAAGAATTTGATTATTATCCCAATGAGCGATTTTGAAATGTTATTTTCAAAGTGCCACCTACCATTTTTATTAATAAAAATCCTAAATCTTTGTTTCGTAAACTCATTTATCCAAATTAAAGTTTTAAGAAAAATCACTTGATCTTAAGTTTTATCATAATATTAACCCCTTCAATTTATTTAAAGATGTAAAAGATTTAATTTATATCCAGACTTAAGTATTTCAATTAAAATATGCTAGAAACCCTTAAAGCGTTTACTACAATTTAGTAAAATAATCTATTTAAAATTTAATGTTTACAAATCTTGAAACATTCAATTAATAAAGTATAAATCCAACCTTTCACCTCCAAATTTCTGTTCTATTGCAATAAGCCGATTTTTCCTTAAAACATGTCAACTTTAAATCTTTTCAAGAAAACTTACATAAATTCACATATTACTTTATTAATAAATGTTAAAGCAATGTCTATTTTCATTTTTATTAATTTTATACCCTACATTAATTTCTTAAATTTAAAACAATGACATTATTTTTGCATTACTTCGCATTTTATTTTAATAAAATCCAAATCTAATCAAGTTTAAAGATATTAAATATTCGTTATACAAAGGTAATTTTAATAATATTATTTCAAATAGAGCGTTAATCCAACTCATTCAAGTCTACATTATGAATTTATTCAATAGAAAACTCCTAAAATGTATTTTCTAAAATTTGTTTATCAAATTATATCTTAAAAAATCTGAATTAAGTTTTTACTTAATTTTAACACCCACTTTCAATTTTAAAGAATCTGAAAAAATTATTAATTTGCATACTGCTAATTGCATTTTTCATAAATCCAACCTTAAAATTTTTTAATATTGAAATCAGATTTAAAATAAATAAGTTTAAATTAATATTATCATTCTAACATTAGGCAAATTCATCCATCCTAAATTTCTAAAATCTTTTGTTATTCAATTAAAAATTTATCCTAAAGAAAATTTAATCTGTTTCCTACATTTTGCTCATAAGTTGCATTTTGCTATGAAATAGAATTTCAAAAAACTTTTAAAGGCTAATATCCATCACTGAATTAATTAAATAAAATTTTTAGAATGAAGCAAATTACTTTTATAATTTCAACTAAAATATGTTTGATTAATTTACAACTTAAATCAACTTCATTATTAAATTATTTGTTTTATACCATTTGGGCAATTTCTATTTTCCATAAAGGTTACAAATTTCTAAATATTTCTTTAACTAGTGATTTAAATTTATGTAGATTGAATTCCTTTGTAGTATCTGAGATGGTATATTTTAAACATATTTAATGCCTGTAAGAATCAATTTATGTATACCTTATACTTATTTGAAAAAACTATTTAAAATGAATATATGACTTTAATAGAAGACAAAATAAGCTTCTTACAATTTAAACTTTTAAATACAAATTTATTTAAATTACTGATCTCTAAGTACTTCTATGAAATTAATATTCTGATCATATATTTTAAGCAAATTTAATCTCAATTATTTTCATTACTTAATTAGAATTTTCTAAAACTAAATAAACAAATTTTTTAATTTGAACTTCCCCTTACCGATAGGTTCAACTGTAATTTAAATGCAATCTTACAAACATCTTATTTACATAAAAATCAACTTTTATCTAATTTAAAAAATCTTATCTTAGAATTGAAAGTTAAGAACACTTTTTCTAAATTTATATATAACTTTGATACTCACATTTATCTTAACATTTAAAATTAAACTTTACATAATTTACTAATCCATACTCGATGAAAGTGCCATAGATTTAAATGAAAATAGCTGGTTAATTTCATGTAAATTCGAAGTGTCTGCAACATCATTAACATAATTGACAAAGATATAAATGTATTACAGAATTAAAAAATTAATTTCTATAATACATTTATTCCCCAAATTAATTGCTTGTACAAATCACTGTTTTATAAATTGACCATACACATATTTAAAAAAATTTCAAATCAGTTTTTCAATATTTATAATAGTAAACAAATCATGTTAATCTAAGTTTTTGTCTTTATAATATTTTTATACCCTGTTTAATTTTAAAGATTTTAATATGTTTTTATTCAAGACACAATAAATATATTTTCGAAAATAATGTCTAACTTTAAAAATGTTTTAAACAGGTTAGAAATTTATTTACAAATGTATGCAAAATCATTTCAACTTGCATTTATAAAATATGCAAATTTAACCTTATCATCAAATTTATTTTAGTTAATTTATATACCTTATTTTTAAAGTATTTAAAAATCTTTAAAAGTCTTATAACTAAATTGACACAATTTGACTTATTAAAATTTCATAAGCTATTTCAATGATGTAAGTAATGTTTAAATTATTCAAAGTTGATACTATTACGCTAAATCAAATTTTCTATAATTTCAAATTTATTTATTAAAAGCATTTAAAATCATAATCAAAGCAATTAAGTATTAAATTAATTTTTATCCCAGGGGTAACTTTATTTTAACTCGTCAAATTCTAATTCGCTTTCTATGAAGTTGCAATTTTAATAGGAAACACATTTTATTTTCTTGAATTAGTTTTTCTCTTTATATGTAAAAACTATGAGAACAGATTAAAATTTTTCAGTATTATTGGTTCAAAGGCATCTTTAAAAATATTCAGTAAGAACTATGAGTTTAATACTGAAATCTTAACACATTCTTAATTTAATTAAAATATGAAATATTAGATTAATTTTTATGAACTTTAAGTACTTATGTTCTTAAATGAATTATACGCATCATTTTAACCAAGAATTTTATCAATTTCTTTAAATTCCAATACTTTTTGATTTCTTTAAAATGCAAACAAACAAATTTGTTTAATAATTTAACCTTTTCTATAAATTCATTTATAGAATAATCTTAAACAAATTTAATTCAATTACTTTACTTAAATCTTTATACCCTTTTTATTATAAGATTTAAAAATAATTTATACCTTTCAAATTATGAAAATGACCTATAACTTTTTTAATAAAAGGTCACAAAAATTCATATGTATGAGCATACATCTAATTAAATTATTAAATTCAATAATTCCAGTATTTTTATAATTCCAATTGTTTAAAACTTTTCTACCCAATTAAATTAAAAATAGCATTCAATTATTAACTATTTGACCACTGTATTTGCTTATAACATTTCTACCAAGCTTTCAATATTCGAAATCAAGTTCATCAGATTTGAATTCAGTAATGATAAAACAATATTTTTATTGAATTATTTTTTCTATATAAAGACTTGAAAAAAAGATTTGTTATTAAAAGTTATAAAGACCATGCTAAATTTATGTTTAGACCTGGGGCTCAATTCAAATATTTTTTCTACAATTTAAACTTTATAAATATCAAATTAAATTTAATTTATAGAGAATATTTATTTCATAGTTATTTGCTTATATAATTATATTTAGCCCAAAGCTAAATCTTAATTTAAAATTTATAAAGACTTTAATTATTGGAAGTTATAATTTACAATTATTAATAAAAATCTAGATTTAATTTAAAAACTTTTAAGTAATATGAACTAATTGAATATTATAATTAATGCAAATTTATCATCTAAATTAAACTTATTAAATATTATAACTTATACAATTTAACTTAATGTACCTATTTTATATTGCATCTTACTGAATGCTTCAAACTTTGCAATTATAGAACTTTACATAAGTTAACTTTTCTAAAAAATCTAATCACACATTTTTCAAGTAATAAGGTTCGCAACAACATATTCAATTAGTTAAACACAATTAATCCTTAAAGTTGATAGTACTATTGTTTTGCTAATTCAGCTTTGTTAACAAGAACTGAACCATAAAACAAAATTAATTTTAATATTTTATCCCCAAGGGGGTTGGAATTTTTAGTCCTGCTCAAATCCTAATCATTCTTTTCTCTTATGAAATTTAAATATACTTTTTATTCTTATCTTTTCATTTATTTAAATATGCAATATAATTTGTTCAGAACTAAACCTAAATAATTAGTAAATTATGTTTCAATACATGAATTAATACACTAAACATAATTAATTGCAATTAATTTTTGTATAACTTAAGTATTCAATAAATTAATTTGCATATATTTAAAGCCAATTCAATTTATTAATACATAAACTTATTGGTATTTCTTAAATTTGAAATAAGCAATTTGTTTAATTTAATTTCCACTTTTCTATAGTTGTCATTTCTGTAATTTAATGCATTCCATGAATTTTTGGCTAGAATTAATTTTCTGTTTTGAAAATCTTATTAGCTGAAAAATTTCAATTTTTTCAGTATTAGCTGCGGATAATTAATGCTTCATAAATTAAAATGTTAATACTACTAAGAAGTTACCAAGATTCAATAAATAGTTTATTTAGTATAATGTCTATTGAAACGAATTTGAACATTATAATTTATATGAATATTTATACTCCAAACTTTTGGAAACTGTATTTCATCCTATAGCATTTATTATGAACTTAAAATTTCTCACATTTAATTTACAAATTATCTAAGAAATAGGTTACAATTTCTTTACATACATTTTATATCTGTTCAATTTTAGATTGAAACAGATAATTGCAGTTACCCATTATTTTCTATAAATTCTAACTTAAACTTTTGACATATTAAAATACTATAGAAATATTAAATAAATTCAAATCAGTTTAATTAATACCTTATTCAGTCAAATACTGTGTATTTAATTAAAAAACATTTCTAGTCTTTAATTTAAAGAAACTAATTGACCATTCTACTATATTTATGATAAACAAAGCTTTAATGTTTGAACATAGTATAATCATAAAATGTTTTAGATACTTACACATTTTAATAATCCAAATAGTATTTCTTATCAAATTTAAAATAAAAACACATTTAAATGTAATTTTTTTACAGGGGTAGCATTTCATTTTGCCTGGCTCAAATTTCTAAATTGTTACAGCATTTGGATATTTGTATAGGATAACCAATTAATTCTTAAATTTTTAGTGATTTATCTGTGCAAATCAGTTTTGTTCAGATAAACATAATAATTAAGTAAATTATGTTTATGACCGGAGAATTCATTTTCATGTAAATTCAAATATCTGTTAATTTGATATGACTAGTAAAATTGTATGATTTGTTTCATTATTTATGCGTCAAATCTTTATTTGAACTTTTTTTGAAACAAACTAAATAAACAAATGTTATGATATCCATTTACCAAGTTCTTTAATAAATGAATTCATAATTTTAGGCTAATAACACTTATAAATGAATTTATCTGAAAGCAATCCATTTTTAATATAAACTTGTTTTCTTAAATGACTAATTTTAATTTAATTTTTTACTACTATCATGAATACAGATTCATGAACATTAGGTAATTTCTTAATAATTATCTATTGAAAAGAAGACACATTTACAATTATTCTGATATTTATATCCCTATTTAGATTTTGGGTTATCGAAAGGACACAAATACCCTATAAATAATATTCAGTAAAGATCTATGAGTTTCAATGACTGCGAAGAGTAAATATAAGCACTTCTTAACAATTTAACTTACAAATATGCAAATATTATGATTTAATTTTGTATCCAGGACTTTAAGTAAACTATGCATACTGTAAACTGTGAATTTATGCTGAGTCATCATATTTAAGGCCCAGAATTCTATCAATCTTCATTAAATATTTATAAAACTTCTTATTTGAGTTAATTTCTTTAAAATCTGTGAAATAAAGCAAATTTGGTTTAATTCTGAATGTTCCCCCTTTTTACCCTATATACAGACATTTATTCAAATAGAAAACTCTCTAAAATCAGTTTTTCTCACATTAATACTCATTTATCAGAATTAAAGTCTTAAAGAAATCACTGTGTATACTCTAAGTTTTTCTTTACTATACATTTTATACCCCCTCCCTGTTTCAATTTTTTAAAGAATTTGAAAACAAGACTTTAATTATTGCCAGCTTACCCTATTTGCATATTTTCTGATAAAAAATGCCTAGAACCTGTTAAAAACTGTTTTGATAACATATTGAAAGCATATCAGTATATCAGAAATGTAATGTTTAGCAATCAATCATTACAACATTCAAGATTATATAAAGTATCAAATCCAACCTCTATCTCCAGTCCAAATCTTACTGTATGCCTATTTGTCAATTAAAGAACACATTTTCTGCCTCAAATGGTCAATTTAGAACTCTTGTCACAACAGTATCATCTGTAACCATAAATCTGACACAATTTAGCTACTATATTTAATAGAAGTGTTCAAACAAAGCCATATTTGCAATAGTTGTATGTATGCAGATACCAGTCTGAGATATAAATTCACTTAAAATGTTGTATAGATGACTGCTAACATCTGATTTTTGCATAACTTCCAAGCATAGTTATTGTTTTCTATATCAAGAACTTTAAAATCATAAAATCAAAGCATTTACAAGTTATTAAATTATTTGTTTTATGACCCAGGGGGTAGGCAATTTTCTATGTTTTTTGCCCCTGGGGCCTCAAATTTCCTAAATCATTCTGCTGTTTCTAGCGATTTGGAATATTTAGTACATAGGATAGAACACACTATTGTAAGTTTTCTTGAGATATATTTGTTTTTCTAGCTTGTATTTATTATGCCGTGGTGACAAAAATGCAGATTTAGGTGTTGCGGCTTACTTTTGGGTTATCGAAAGGACACAAATACCCTATAAATAATATTCAGTAAAGATCTATGAGTTTCAATGACTGCGAAGAGTAAATATAAGCACTTCTTAACAATTTAACTTACAAATATGCAAATATTATGATTTAATTTTGTATCCAGGACTTTAAGTAAACTACAGTTGCATACTGTAAACTGTGAATTTATGCTGAGTCATCATATTTAAGGCCCAGAATTCTATCAATCTTCATTAAATATTTAAATAAAACTTCTTATTTGAGTTAATTTCTTTAAAATCTGTGAAATAAAGCAAATTTGGTTTAATTCTGAATGTTCCCCTTTTTACCCTATATAGGTTGCATTTCTGTAAATATTGACAATGCAATTTCCCATAGGAACTCCTTTTACGGCTAAAACTATACCACTTTTACTATGAAGTTTTGAAAAAAATCTTATCTTAGAATTGAAAGTTCATATGCACCACCATTTTTTTCAAAGGTCAAAATATAGGGCTGTGCGGCATATTTTCAACATTTATATGCCCTGAACTTCTCAGAGTTTAAACTTACACTAATTTTCTTAACTACCCCTACCTCGAATGAAAGGTTACCACAGATTTCAATGTAAACAATATGCACGTGTTTATTTACTGGTAACATTCCCAAGTTCTGTCTCTTCGATATGGAACACAGAGAACATAACTGGGAACCAGTATGTAAACAAAATTAATTTTCTATGAATATTCTATTACTCCCCAAAAGAGGCGTGTTTTGAGAAACAGCTGTATTTACAAAGTGCAACCTATACAGACATTTATTCAAATAGAAAACTCTCTAAAATCAGTTTTTCTCACATTAATACTCATTTATCAGAATTAAAGTCTTAAAGAAATCACTGTGTATACTCTAAGTTTTTCTTTACTATACATTTTATACCCCCTCCCCTGTTTCAATTTTTTAAAGAATTTGAAAACAAGACTTTAATTATTGCCAGCTTACCCTATTTGCATATTTTCTGATAAAAAATGCCTAGAACCTGTTAAAAACTGTTTTGATAACATATTGAAAGCATATCAGTATATCAGAAATGTAATGTTTAGCAATCAATCATTACAACATTCAAGATTATATAAAGTATCAAATCCAACCTCTATCTCCACTCCAAATCTTACTGTATGCCTATTTGTCAATTAAAGAACACATTTTCTGCCTCAAATGGTGAATTTAGAACTCTTGTCACAACAGTATCATCTGTAACCCTAAATCTGACACAATTTAGCTACTATATTTAATAGAAGTGTTCAAACAAAGCCATATTTGCAATAGTTGTATGTATGCAGATACCAGTCTGAGATATAAATTCACTTAAAATGTTGTATAGATGACTGCTAACATCTGATTTTTGCATAACTTCCAAGCATAGTTATTGTTTTCTATATCAAGAACTTTAAAATCATAAAATCAAAGCATTTACAAGTTATTAAATTATTTGTTTTATGACCCAGGGGGTAGGCAATTTTCTATGTTTTTTGCCCCTGGGGCCTCAAATTTCCTAAATCATTCTGCTGTTTCTAGCGATTTGGAATATTTAGTACATAGGATAGAACACACTATTGTAAGTTTTCTTGAGATATATTTGTTTTTCTAGCTTGTATTTATTATGCCGTGGTGACAAAAATGCAGATTTAGGTGTTGCGGCTTACTTTTGGGTTATCGAAAGGACACAAATACCCTATAAATAATATTCAGTAAAGATCTATGAGTTTCAATGACTGCGAAGAGTAAATATAAGCACTTCTTAACAATTTAACTTACAAATATGCAAATATTATGATTTAATTTTGTATCCAGGACTTTAAGTAAACTACAGTTGCATACTGTAAACTGTGAATTTATGCTGAGTCATCATATTTAAGGCCCAGAATTCTATCAATCTTCATTAAATATTTATAAAACTTCTTATTTGAGTTAATTTCTTTAAAATCTGTGAAATAAAGCAAATTTGGTTTAATTCTGAATGTTCCCCCTTTTTACCCTATATAGGTTGCATTTCTGTAAATATTGACAATGCAATTTCCCATAGGAACTCCTTTTACGGCTAAAACTATACCACTTTTACTATGAAGTTTTGAAAAAAATCTTATCTTAGAATTGAAAGTTCATATGCACCACCATTTTTTTCAAAGGTCAAAATATAGGGCTGTGCGGCATATTTTCAACATTTATATGCCCTGAACTTCTCAGAGTTTAAACTTACACTAATTTTCTTAACTACCCCTACCTCGAATGAAAGGTTACCACAGATTTCAATGTAAACAATATGCACGTGTTTATTTACTGGTAACATTCCCAAGTTCTGTCTCTTCGATATGGAACACAGAGAACATAACTGGGAACCAGTATGTAAACAAAATTAATTTTCTATGAATATTCTATTACTCCCCAAAAGAGGCGTGTTTTGAGAAACAGCTGTATTTACAAAGTGCAACCTATACAGACATTTATTCAAATAGAAAACTCTCTAAAATCAGTTTTTCTCACATTAATACTCATTTATCAGAATTAAAGTCTTAAAGAAATCACTGTGTATACTCTAAGTTTTTCTTTACTATACATTTTATACCCCTCCCCTGTTTCAATTTTTTAAAGAATTTGAAAACAAGACTTTAATTATTGCCAGCTTACCCTATTTGCATATTTTCTGATAAAAAATGCCTAGAACCTGTTAAAAACTGTTTTGATAACATATTGAAAGCATATCAGTATATCAGAAATGTAATGTTTAGCAATCAATCATTACAACATTCAAGATTATATAAAGTATCAAATCCAACCTCTATCTCCACTCCAAATCTTACTGTATGCCTATTTGTCAATTAAAGAACACATTTTCTGCCTCAAATGGTGAATTTAGAACTCTTGTCACAACAGTATCATCTGTAACCATAAATCTGACACAATTTAGCTACTATATTTAATAGAAGTGTTCAAACAAAGCCATATTTGCAATAGTTGTATGTATGCAGATACCAGTCTGAGATATAAATTCACTTAAAATGTTGTATAGATGACTGCTAACATCTGATTTTTGCATAACTTCCAAGCATAGTTATTGTTTTCTATATCAAGAACTTTAAAATCATAAAATCAAAGCATTTACAAGTTATTAAATTATTTGTTTTATGACCCAGGGGGTAGGCAATTTTCTATGTTTTTTGCCCCTGGGGCCTCAAATTTCCTAAATCATTCTGCTGTTTCTAGCGATTTGGAATATTTAGTACATAGGATAGAACACACTATTGTAAGTTTTCTTGAGATATATTTGTTTTTCTAGCTTGTATTTATTATGCCGTGGTGACAAAAATGCAGATTTAGGTGTTGCGGCTTACTTTTGGGTTATCGAAAGGACACAAATACCCTATAAATAATATTCAGTAAAGATCTATGAGTTTCAATGACTGCGAAGAGTAAATATAAGCACTTCTTAACAATTTAACTTACAAATATGCAAATATTATGATTTAATTTTGTATCCAGGACTTTAAGTAAACTATGCATACTGTAAACTGTGAATTTATGCTGAGTCATCATATTTAAGGCCCAGAATTCTATCAATCTTCATTAAATATTTATAAAACTTCTTATTTGAGTTAATTTCTTTAAAATCTGTGAAATAAAGCAAATTTGGTTTAATTCTGAATGTTCCCCTTTTTACCCTATATACAGACATTTATTCAAATAGAAAACTCTCTAAAATCAGTTTTTCTCACATTAATACTCATTTATCAGAATTAAAGTCTTAAAGAAATCACTGTGTATACTCTAAGTTTTTCTTTACTATACATTTTATACCCCCTCCCCTGTTTCAATTTTTTAAAGAATTTGAAAACAAGACTTTAATTATTGCCAGCTTACCCTATTTGCATATTTTCTGATAAAAAATGCCTAGAACCTGTTAAAAACTGTTTTGATAACATATTGAAAGCATATCAGTATATCAGAAATGTAATGTTTAGCAATCAATCATTACAACATTCAAGATTATATAAAGTATCAAATCCAACCTCTATCTCCAGTCCAAATCTTACTGTATGCCTATTTGTCAATTAAAGAACACATTTTCTGCCTCAAATGGTCAATTTAGAACTCTTGTCACAACAGTATCATCTGTAACCATAAATCTGACACAATTTAGCTACTATATTTAATAGAAGTGTTCAAACAAAGCCATATTTGCAATAGTTGTATGTATGCAGATACCAGTCTGAGATATAAATTCACTTAAAATGTTGTATAGATGACTGCTAACATCTGATTTTTGCATAACTTCCAAGCATAGTTATTGTTTTCTATATTCAAGAACTTTAAATCATAAAATCAAAGCATTTACAAGTTATTAAATTATTTGTTTTATGACCCAGGGGGTAGGCAATTTTCTATGTTTTTTGCCCCTGGGGCCTCAAATTTCCTAAATCATTCTGCTGTTTCTAGCGATTTGGAATATTTAGTACATAGGATAGAACACACTATTGTAAGTTTTCTTGAGATATATTTGTTTTTCTAGCTTGTATTTATTATGCCGTGGTGACAAAAATGCAGATTTAGGTGTTGCGGCTTACTTTTGGGTTATCGAAAGGACACAAATACCCTATAAATAATATTCAGTAAAGATCTATGAGTTTCAATGACTGCGAAGAGTAAATATAAGCACTTCTTAACAATTTAACTTACAAATATGCAAATATTATGATTTAATTTTGTATCCAGGACTTTAAGTAAACTATGCATACTGTAAACTGTGAATTTATGCTGAGTCATCATATTTAAGGCCCAGAATTCTATCAATCTTCATTAAATATTTATAAAACTTCTTATTTGAGTTAATTTCTTTAAAATCTGTGAAATAAAGCAAATTTGGTTTAATTCTGAATGTTCCCCCTTTTTACCCTATATACAGACATTTATTCAAATAGAAAACTCTCTAAAATCAGTTTTTCTCACATTAATACTCATTTATCAGAATTAAAGTCTTAAAGAAATCACTGTGTATACTCTAAGTTTTTCTTTACTATACATTTTATACCCCCTCCCCTGTTTCAATTTTTTAAAGAATTTGAAAACAAGACTTTAATTATTGCCAGCTTACCCTATTTGCATATTTTCTGATAAAAAATGCCTAGAACCTGTTAAAAACTGTTTTGATAACATATTGAAAGCATATCAGTATATCAGAAATGTAATGTTTAGCAATCAATCATTACAACATTCAAGATTATATAAAGTATCAAATCCAACCTCTATCTCCAGTCCAAATCTTACTGTATGCCTATTTGTCAATTAAAGAACACATTTTCTGCCTCAAATGGTCAATTTAGAACTCTTGTCACAACAGTATCATCTGTAACCATAAATCTGACACAATTTAGCTACTATATTTAATAGAAGTGTTCAAACAAAGCCATATTTGCAATAGTTGTATGTATGCAGATACCAGTCTGAGATATAAATTCACTTAAAATGTTGTATAGATGACTGCTAACATCTGATTTTTGCATAACTTCCAAGCATAGTTATTGTTTTCTATATCAAGAACTTTAAAATCATAAAATCAAAGCATTTACAAGTTATTAAATTATTTGTTTTATGACCCAGGGGGTAGGCAATTTTCTATGTTTTTTGCCCCTGGGGCCTCAAATTTCCTAAATCATTCTGCTGTTTCTAGCGATTTGGAATATTTAGTACATAGGATAGAACACACTATTGTAAGTTTTCTTGAGATATATTTGTTTTTCTAGCTTGTATTTATTATGCCGTGGTGACAAAAATGCAGATTTAGGTGTTGCGGCTTACTTTTGGGTTATCGAAAGGACACAAATACCCTATAAATAATATTCAGTAAAGATCTATGAGTTTCAATGACTGCGAAGAGTAAATATAAGCACTTCTTAACAATTTAACTTACAAATATGCAAATATTATGATTTAATTTTGTATCCAGGACTTTAAGTAAACTACAGTTGCATACTGTAAACTGTGAATTTATGCTGAGTCATCATATTTAAGGCCCAGAATTCTATCAATCTTCATTAAATATTTATAAAACTTCTTATTTGAGTTAATTTCTTTAAAATCTGTGAAATAAAGCAAATTTGGTTTAATTCTGAATGTTCCCCCTTTTTACCCTATATAGGTTGCATTTCTGTAAATATTGACAATGCAATTTCCCATAGGAACTCCTTTTACGGCTAAAACTATACCACTTTTACTATGAAGTTTTGAAAAAAATCTTATCTTAGAATTGAAAGTTCATATGCACCACCATTTTTTTCAAAGGTCAAAATATAGGGCTGTGCGGCATATTTTCAACATTTATATGCCTGAACTTCTCAGAGTTTAAACTTACACTAATTTTCTTAACTACCCTACCTCGAATGAAAGGTTACCACAGATTTCAATGTAAACAATATGCACGTGTTTATTTACTGGTAACATTCCCAAGTTCTGTCTCTTCGATATGGAACACAGAGAACATAACTGGGAACCAGTATGTAAACAAAATTAATTTTCTATGAATATTCTATTACTCCCCAAAAGAGGCGTGTTTTGAGAAACAGCTGTATTTACAAAGTGAAACCTTTAAATATTGATGAAAATTTGCAAATAGGCTATTTTTACCTGCTTTTTACCTGCTTAAATCAAATATGTAATAAAAAAGTAAACCTTCAATTTCTACTTTTTGAGTAAAATGAGGTCAAAATTTCAGATATATATGCTAAAATTTTGAATTTGTTCACGTATGTTTCCTTCCGTCAAAAATGAACATCTATTTTGTTTTAAACGATAAACACAAGCTGTTATTTGTTAAATTATTTTTTTAAGTATTCTATAAATTTATGAATTTTTTGTTTGTTTAGAATTAATCTAAATTTATCAAATGTTCATAGATGTAGAAAAAAACGTAATTTTATGCTGTATATTTGTCAAATTAAAAAAAAATGAAAAAAATTGGTACAAATAATTTTCATATGTCATCAAACCGAATGTAATTTAAAAAAAGGGGTCTATGAACTCGTTTAATAGTTAAATCAGTTTAAATGATAAAAATCTGTAAAAAAAATCCATCTTTTCCCGATAACTGTAACGGACACCTTTATACAGAACTTCAGACGAACGTTATTTATCCAAAACAACAGAAATGTTTCTAATATTACTACGGCGGTAAAAAAAAGTGTCACTATGTGTTATAAATGAATTTATCTTCAGATCAAAATGACAAAAACATAATTCTTTTGATTTTTTGCATCTTGTATAACTGTCAATTTGTGTTGATTAGTTGTTGCAACTTGAAAAACACCAATGAAGTACTTTTATTAGTAATACCATTATATCGAAAATTCAAAGATGTGGTCTGTTACCAACGAGACAACATTCCACCAAATACAATAATTCAAAGTTAATCACCGAATACTTAATGTCTTAATTTAAATTATATTGTCATTCAAACAAGTGTGGACACAGATCAGTGAGAATATGTTTGGATGTTTGAAAGTGTTATCTGGCAAAAGGGCTTCTCTGTTTTTCCTATAGGGTTCTACATTTAACTGGTTACATAATAACATCCAGACTAAAACATACACTAAATATAAGCAGTGTTCTAGACCTCTGATTTTGTTTTGAAAGTGGACTTTATCCAATAAGTAGTGGCTAAAAACAATAGAACGTTGTCCTTTTTTAATTTAAAAAATAACCCATACACAAAGCTGTAATAAGTGTATTCAGTGATCGTCGAAAGATTGACCACTTTGGTGGTCCGTCGCCAGCTTGGAAAAAAGGCCAAACCAAGTAAATATTTGTTTTTTACTGAAACAATATCAATTCAACCAGCAACATATAGAATATATTTAAAACTTATAAAGAAAATACTTATCGTCATCCCCCAACCCCAGTCCAACGTAATTAACAACTGCTTTTCATGTCTAAAAAGAAAATCCGAGATTGCTTGCAAACCCAAAGATATGTAACAGTAGTAAAAAGGTACTTGAGACCTGTAGTACTATCCGACAGCAAAGGGGTCTACCTAAAAGACCAAGTCAGTCATCCAGAGGACCGTCAAACTATCTGATGGAACAAAAGAGGTATAAAACTCCTTACACTGGCTGGAGAAAAAACATTAAAAGCGAAATATATTTGGCTCGGAACCTGTGACCTTAAAACCAAGAACAAAGATCACATAATATACGTAGCCAGCCAACACTCAGATACCTCAAGAAATGTATTTGAATAATTACAGAAATTCAATTCTAGAGATTTATCTGTGAAATCTAGAACCGAGGACAATGACGAGACCCATGTGAAAAACTGTACAATAATGTATATCACAAAGGCTTTATACAAAAAGCTTGAAGCGACTAAAAGAATTCTTAGTATATAATATATAATATAAACATACAGCTGGTGGAATTGTATTACCAGAAGATGTAGCAACACTTTAATTACTTTTACTGGCAACTGCTAACAACTTTAAAACCCTTCCTGAGTAAATATAAGGAAAATAACTGACGCATCGCAAACAACAATAGTGCATCATAAAATCAAGGTTGCCCTGCACAGTACATGTACTAGCTATACAATCAACATATATAACACAACCAGTCGTTTTACTATTAAACGAATTTTAAGCCATCTATATTAACAACATACACTAGATGAACTACACGAAAGCGACAAAAGTGTAGTCAATTTGGAAGAAAATGTCTCTCAACCATTTCAAGTTAACCAAGGATTCAAAAAAGGAGGTATACTCACAACTAACCCGTTTGAACTATACATCAATCCACTTAAGTGCGCGAGACAACTGGAGCTGACTGTAAAATAGGCAATATCAGCGTTAATAATACATCATACATATTATTTGCAGATGATATCACACTAATCAGTCAAGACACTGACAAAGCACAAATGCACATTAATATGGCTTATGACTATACATATATGGAAGGATATGAACTACAACCAACAAGTGTAGTCTTGAACATCTCCCACAAACAGCGAAAACAGAAATTTGATAACCAGACCTTTAATTAGTTACCAAAAGTACCAGGATTATAATTTAATACGCCAGACGCGCGTTTCGTCTCACATAAGACTCATCAGTGACGCTCATATCAAAATATTTTTAAAACCAAACAAGTACAAAGTTGAAGAGCATTGAGGACACAAAATTTCAAAAAGGAGTGCCAAATTTGGCTAAGGTTATGTTAAAATGAGACCAAATAATATGCCATCAACTGAGAAAGCCACAAATCTAGGAATCATTTGAATCCCGTCATTCAAGGGATATTTAGTAGCAAAATATAGAAAAAAACATTAAAAAAGAAAGACGAACTATTTATAACCTGCTTGGTGGAGGATTCCATGGCCACGATGGTTTTGACGTACAGACAATGGAGCACCTGTAAAAATTTTACATCTCTCCAGTACTACTACAGTGCAAGGATACTATGCATGTTTTTGGCCCCTGAAAATGTATCGGTTAAAGCAGGAATATTGGAATACTCAGGTTCCGGAATTTCGCTTATAATTCCATCAACAAGCTGACTAACGCTTTTTAGAAACTTCCAGAAGAAAGTTCTAAAGCAAATGAATACTCTATTTACCATGTGTATCACAAAAAACGTTAACATCCTAATAGAAATACTACCCATTGAGACACTGGCGCACATCCGGGCACTATGCCTATTTAATAAAAACTACAACAAGCCTGACGACAATGTAGAAAAATCACTTGCAAAACGCCAAGTACTTGTAAACAAATGATGAAAGTTCTAGCTGGTGCATTGCTATTAAACATATGCTACAAAAGGAAGACCTGCAACAGGCAAGCTTGAATTTGATCCACCCAGATAAAACATTTAAAAAGATTATATGGACTCCAACTATCAAGAAAACAATATACAATCACTAGGATAGGTCAATATTTCAGTTAAAGCCATTATATTAAGGACTCAATTTCTTAACAATTAAAAATTTGAGAACCGGAAATATACACCCTCTTTTCAAAATCAACTGCCACTCTACTATTGATACTGGAAGATTGTCAGTAAAATCAAAGCTACTTACAGGCTCGTTTATTCTTCAGAGCAAAATGATCAGAATGTACAAAGATGATCCGAAATGTCTGTTATCTGCAAAGGAAGACGAAACTATTGAACACTTAACTGTCAAACCTTGCAAAAAGTGAGGAACGCCATACTTCAAGAAATAACTACAAAACTGAATGCAATGGGAATTTGATTTGAACTATCAACGAACGAAAATCAAAGAAACTCTCTGCAGTCAGTGTAGTACAAATAGACGCCTTATTCGACGCCTACTATATCAACTATATCAACTTCATATAGCCCGTTACAAGATTGTATGTGGATAGTAATACAACTAGTGCGAATGGACATTAAATTTTAGCGACTCCGTGTTTTCAACATCGATAAGGGCGTGGTTGATCGAACCACACAAATTTCTGGAATCAAGTGAACTAAACTGTAACATAAAGGAATTTATGGAAATTGTGTATGGTTAGGATGTCGAGATAAAACATGATCAAATCATTGGCTTTGAGCGTTCCTGATGAAGGTTCATCCAGAATAGGGCTTCGGACGCAAGAAATTATTTAACATGTTGTTTTTCATTCTCTATACCTACAGTATTAATTGTCAAAACAAAAAAAAATACATAACATGTCGTACCATAAATTAAGTTTGCCGGGGATGATTTACTGACAACTTTACATAGTTGTTGCAGTTGGTACTTATTTTTATTGTTTGATAAAAAAAATCTGATATAAATCAAGAGTTATAGAAATAAATAAAAGTCAATGTTTAAATAAAACGCATTTGCTATATTATGCTTTGATCAATTACTACAAACCTAACAATCTTTTAAGGATAGGTGAACATGTAGATGCATTAGATTTCAAACCTTTTTGGTTTGTCATTCCAGAGTTATTGGATTTTTTACAGTCATACTTGGCCCAATATAGCATGACTATGGGTATCATAATGCATACCATTGTCTGTCTACAGCACCATTTTTATGCCCCCGCTGTAGCGTAGAGGGCATTACGCTTTACCCTTGTCCATTTGTACGTATGTTCCTAAATCGCAAAATGAGTTTCCGTTCTCTAAATGTTATAAAACTTATAAACAATGCTTATTACTGAAATACACAAATCAAGTTTGAATTTTGGTGGCTTCACTACTGTTTTAGAGTTATGTCCCTTTAAAAATTGAAGAAAAAAAATGATATTTTTTTTGTTCTCTAACTTAGGTTTGCATCAACTGAATGTTATGAAACGTATGTTTACACAATGCTTATAAGTACAAAACTCAGATCAATTACAAAATTAGGTAGAGTCACTTTTATAGTTCTTTGGTTATATCCCTTTATAACGTTATATGCAAGCGGTGAATCATCTGTGTCCCATGGACATTCATTTTGCTTCTAAGTAAATGTTATTATATCCCAGGCATCTTTTAGCATCCGATATAATGTTTTTAATTGTCAGTCCTGTTCTTGTCATCTAACTCCTCTGAAACCCCACAACAGAAATTCATGAAACTTTTAGAAAATAACTACGTACAATGACTTAGTAGACGTGCATATAACTACAGGAAATTGTAATTAAATTTTTTACGGGAAGTTCTCACAACTCCTCTGAACCACACAAGATACTTTCTTGAATATTGGAAGATAATAAGATCATAATATGTAGACGTGCATATCATGCATATCCAAAAGAATTTTTTATCAGTTGACTTCTGGAGGAGTTATTAGTCTTTAAACTTAGGATTCTACTAACATTTTGTTTGCCCACTAACAATGTGGGAGCTTGGAGGTTCTTTAATGTTGAACAATGAAGTGCGTATCATGCACGCTTGGGGTAGCTGAATATTTGATTTATATGATTGTTTAAATTTTACTTATAAATTTCAGAATACAATCCATGCAACATGAGATCTTAGTCCTTGGGGAGAAATATAACAAGATGGAATTTGTTATCGTTTATTAGCCTGCCTGAGCCGGTGTGATCATACAATAAAATCCACAAGTTTATATACAGAATATAAGGTGTCAAGGTTTCTATTAATTTGACCATTATAGTCTTAAATCAAAAGATACAGGGATGAATATCTATTAAGTTGTCTCTAATTGACATGTTTTGACATGCTTTGACCAACCTGGAGATTGATGGTCAAAGAATGCACGTATGTCCATTGTTTTAACTAATTGCTACATGTCACTACTTGGTCTGAATGTAAACATGTTATATATATATATATATATATATATATATATATAACCTAGAGGTCAATTGAACAACCTTTTACAAGGTCATGTTTTTCTTAATAGATATTCCCCTGAATTTTATTTAATTTAATAAACATTTTTGAGAATATATAATCCTAAATATAAATATAAATATATATAATATATATTTATATATACATTTTAAGCCATCATATTGTCACATTCCTCCCTTTCTTAAGAAATATAATTTTATATTTTAGTTAAAATCGGTGACAATATGAATGCTCGCAATTTCCCTAAAAACAACAAAAAGTATTCATAAACAAAATCATTTCAAAAGTTCAACAACATCTAAATGTTCAGCAATGTATAGTTCATACAATTCTTGTGTGAATAACTAAGTTCGCAACATCAAATATCGGAACTTCTTATTTCCAGAAAAAGGCGCAACCATTAACTGCGGACCGTCTTCATAACCCCGACTCCAGTGAACTGCTCCTCTGATCGTCGTGGTCAACTCCAACAATCCCTTTGTTTATCTGCAACGCCAATTCCCATCATTTAGAAGTACTGCAATTACTCCGACCTGCATGTGATCCACCATCCATCGTCGAAAATCCAACTTGCATGTGATCCACCATTCATCGTCGAAGATCCAACTTGCATGTGATCCACCATCCATCGGCGAAAATCCAACCTGCATATGATCCACCATCCATCGGCGAAAATCCAACCTGCATGTGATCCACCATCCATCGGCGAAAATCCAACCTGCATATGATCCACCATCTGTCGTTGATTTACTCCTAACTGACCTAGCTCACCTACTCTGTTAATTCAGAGTCCCTGACTAGGTTGCTCAGTTATCACCGGCTGAAACATAACAGGCAAATCTACCTGTGATGCTGTAGAACAATTCCCTCTACCAATATAAGTTATGTGATCGTATAGTTTTATGTACATCTAATCGTCTGCGTTGTGTCCAATAATCAAAGCCAATATCCAATACTGGATAATGGTTCTTAGTGGCTGGTTCTTGTAATGGTGCAGAAGCTATTTTAACATCTCTGGATGCAGTACCATCGCCCTCAACTTTAGTTGACACCATTTGATCGCCACCAAGGTATCGTGTGACTATTTGAACATCTCTTTTACTAAATTCTCTTGGCTAAACACCTATTATTAAACTTAAGAATAGATTAATAACAAAATACCTATAAATATAGCAACAAAATGAATTAATGCATTTACTAAATTTGATAGTTCAAAGTCGTCCTCAAGTTCTAACTGCTTTAATTTGAAAAAATAAATTATCGATATGTTATTTATTTTAAATAAGAACAAAAAATAAAAATAAACTCAAATACAAAAACAATAAACTAATAAGATAAACTTTTCTATAGTTAGGACTGAATTTTTTTTTTTTTAAATAAGGTTTGACATTCAACCAACACTTTCCTTCCTTTTTCATAAACAAAGCTGTGATTCAGAGATTATTGATTTTTATAGGATTTCTAAACAATCAACAATTTTTCAGCGATCAATCTGAAGCGAGAATTAGAATGATTAATCAAAACAAAATTATTTTATGTACACATATTTTAATTTAAAAAAACAATAATCACGAAGCCTACGTCTACGACATGTTAGTCGTGCATTTTATTAAGATAACTAGAAATGTTTGAGAGAAAACTTAATATTAATTCGTCTTTCTTTTCAGACTTTTTAACTGTTTGCTTATGTTTCTTTGGTATTCTAACTTCATCAACAGACATTTTTTGACTGCGGTCTGAATTATACCCATCAGAACTATTATTATCCGACATTTCGCTTGAACCGGAAGTGACGGAAGATTTGTCTTCTTCGTTTTCACGTCGGTTTCTATTTGCTATTTTTTGTTTAAGTTCAGCGAGCGGAATATCATCCTCGTCGGAAGATGTTTCTCGTTCTTGTCGGTAACGATTTATGAGTCTTTCTCGAGGATTAGCGACTGGAAGTTCATTATCACTTTCGTTACTATCTTCGGGAGGTACAACATAATTTGTTTTCCTTAATTGCCTACCTTCTAGATTGGTTGGAATAACCCATTCATCAATCTTAGCTTTTTTAAGGTGTTCTAAATGGACTTTCTTAGCGACAGACCCATCTAATTGGTTTTTAAGGACAAAGGTTACCGGAGAAGTTTTTTCAATTATTCGGTAATAAGGTTTCCACTTAGTGTCTAATTTGCTTTTTCTTAAATGATTTTTGAAATAAACTGGATCCCCAATTTCTAAATTAATTTCTTGTCTATTTTTATCTGCGTTTTGTTTTTGTTTTTCTTTAGACTTTTTCAAATTTCTGTGAACTAAAATGAACGATTTGTGCTGTTGTTCTAACAAAATCTTGTGCGGATCTTCACCTACATATTTCCTTCTAGGTTTCAATAAGTTATCAATTGGAAGAACAGGGTCTCTATTGTACAAAAGAAAAAATGGAGAAAATTTTGTTGATTCATTTTTCTGAAACCTAATAGCTGCTATTGTTTGATTTAGGCACACGTCCCAAGTAGACGCGTCACTTTGCAATTTCTTTGCCATGACGTCATGAAGCGTCCTGTGAAATCTTTCTACTTTCGCGTTTCCCTGTGGATGATAAAAAAAAGTTGTTATGTGACTTATATTTAATTCTTTTAAAGTTTCTTCAAATATTTTAGAGGTGAATTCACCGCCATTGTCTGACACTATAACTAACGGCACAGAAAAGTTTGGGATTATTTCTTCAATTAATAAATGAACCACATTTTCCGAAGTTTTATTTGGAACAGGAAAAGCCAAAGGCCACCCACTGTAATGACAAACAAAGCTGACAATATACTTATTTCCTGACAATGATGTAGGATAAGGTCCAGATAAATCTACCCCTATCTTAGCAAATGGAAATGGTGGTATATCAGATATTTGTAATAAAGGTTTTGTTTTACCTGCACTTTGAGATTGACAGATAACACAGGAATTAATATAGGAATTAAGTTCCTTATATAACTTTGGCCAAAAATATTTTTGCCTAATTGAATCATGACATTTGTCGATTCCTAAATGACTTAGATTATCATGATAACTTTTGATTACCTCATTTCGTAATTGTAATGGAACATAAAGCCTTAACTTTAAATCATCATCAGGGTGAGAAATGTAATAAAGTATATCATTGATAATAATATGTTTATTATCAACACTTCTTGAAGCCTTACCTGTGTTTATTTGATTAATAATTTCCGAAAGTTCTATGTCTAACGATTGTTCAATTTTCATGTCATAACCAGGAATCGTACATTCCTTGACGCTAAGTTGGTCATCTTCTTTATAGTCACAACTTGCAAAATCTTTTGGATTGAACTCATTTGAATTCAAAGTATTGATTTGAAAAGCCTTGTCACTTATATCTACTTCAATTGTTTCACTTTGATTTTGATTGCCTTCTTGACCCGGAGGCCTTCTTGAAAGATAGTCAGCAATAGTATTATCAGTTCCCGCTAGCCATTCAATCTTGCAATTGTAACTTGCAATACCTAAAGCCCAAAGTTGTAATTTTTTGTTACATTGTGGCGAAAGTAATAAGTACTTTAAAGGCTTGTGGTCAGTTCTGATAATAAATTCAGCTCCATGAAGATAATGATCTAATTTTTGTAAGGCATAATGAATGCTAAATGCTTCTTTTTCAATAGTAGACCACCTAGACTGTGTATCTGACAGTTTATGAGATAAGAAGTAAATGGGTTCTTCTTTTCTTAAACATGATAAATGAGTTTCTTCTTCCTCGCAAGGTTGCGTAAGACATGCACCTATGGTATCATTAGACGCGTCAGTATATAAAACATAAGGTTTCTTCAAGTCTGGGTATGCTAATAAAGGAGTCACAGTTAAACTATATTTCAAAAAATCAAAAGCTCTTTGACATTCCTCATCCCATTGAAATTTGGCATATTTTTTAGTTAAAGCAACTAAAGGTATAGAAATCTTTGAAAAATTCGGGATAAAGCGTCTATAGTATGAACACGCCCCTATAAAACTTCTTATCTCCTTAACAGTAACAGGGTTTGGTAATGTTTTTATTGCTTCAACTTTGGCATCGTCCGGTTTTACACCGTCGATATTGATTTTAAAACTATTTCCATTAGTTGACTAAATACAGCAGGACTATTTTGCAATCCAAATGGCATAACATTAAATTCGAAAAGTCCCTTATGACAAACAAATGCTGTTTTTGATTTATCTTCTTCCGCCATCTTAATCTGCCAGAATCCTGCCCTAAGGTCAATTAATGAATAAAACTTTGCAGCCCCTAAAAGTGTCAATATATCATCGATAACCGGAAGTGGATATCGGATTGCTAACGTAGAAGAGTTCAGGGACCTGAAATCTATGCAAAAGCGTGTAGTTTTATCTTTTTTATCAACTAATACAACTGGTGAGGAATAATTACTATTAGATCTTCTTATAATGTTTGCTTCTAACATGTCAGTTATTGCTTTATTGACTATTTCTCTTTTGTGTAATGGAGTTCGATAAGGTTTCAATTTAACCGGGGGATTATCCCCTGTATCGATTCTCATTTTCACAGTGTCAGTTTGACCTAATTCAGTATCCTTAAAAGCAAAAACATCTCTATTATTATTCAACAGTTGTAACACCCTACCCCTATGAACATCAGGAACATTAAGATCAGTTTCAAAAACATTCTCAATTTCAGAGTGCTCTTGAGTAGATTCAAGTGAGACAACATTTTCTTCTAAAACTGGTGAAGCCCTTCCTATTGCTATGCCCCTTCTAAACTTATAAGTTCTATTCGTAGTATTAACTATAAGTACTGGCATTTGACGCTTTTCATTAATGTTTGCAACTGAATTAGCAACCATTAAACCTGGTTGATAACTCAAATGCCCCTTGGTAATTGGTGAAATTTCAAAAGATTTAGAACTTGAGAATGTATAATTTTTATTACCTTTTACATAACAAATATTACTAGTCTGAGGTTTGAAGACAGTGGTTTGAGCAAGTCTAACAATTGAAGCTATATGAATATCTTCTACTAATGGTACATAAGTTTTATTTATCCTTAAACATCCCAAATCAAAATAAACTCTAACACCAAATTTGACTAACCAGTCACGACCCAAAATTGCATTTCTGTTCATGTCAGATACTACATAAAAAGTATGATTCATTTTGTTTCCTTTCATGTTAAAGTCTAAATTTATACTTCCTAAAACATTTAAAGAAGCCCCGTTAACTCCTTGTAAATTGACTTTCTTTTTTTCTAATTTTGGTAATCCCTTAATTAAATTGTAAATCTTATTATGCAATAAAGATACTGAAGCTCCACTGTCAATTAAACTTCTAACTTTCATATGTGCAATTTTAATCAAACAAGAATTTGGATTTCCCGCTAAATTAATTTCAAATGTTTCTACTTGTTCAGATTCATTTTCAATTTTGTTTTCTGATGCCTTTTCAAATGATTTTTGTTCTTGATAAGTTTCAAAATTTCTTTTTGTATATTTGAATTTCGCGCTCTAACCTTTTTATTTCCGTTGAATTTTGAATTTCGCGCCATATTTCCTTTGTTTACTTCCGGTTTTGATTTGAAATTTCGCGCCATTTCTTCTTTATTTGTTTCCGGTTTTGATTTGAAATTTCGCGCCATTTTTTCTTTATTTGTTTCCGGTTTTGATTTGAAATTTCGCGCCATTTTTTCTTTGTTTACTTCCGGTTTTGAATAACGATTGTTGAATCTTTTAATAACTTTTATTCCCGTGATAGGTAGAATTGTTAGAACATGCATTGTTAAAGTCTGTTGATTTGTTATTTATTTTTTTTAACCATGATTCATATATATTATATACAGGTTTTGTATATCTATAATTAATTTTTCTCTCAAACCTCTTATTTCCCTTAATTTCCTTAAAAGTCTCCCTATTGGCTTCAGCATAAAGAGACCGTCTTAGTTTAAATTTTCCCTTGGTTTCCTAAATTGTTCATTTGATCTTTCCCTACAATTTCTTTCATAATGACCTGGTTTACCACAGTTCCAACAGAAGAATGTTCTTCTTTGTTGTCCTGTCGAGTCAGACTTGTTTTGTATAGAATTAAACCTTCTAGGATATGTATTTGCATTATTACCTATCGTGTTGTCATTAAAATTGTTTTGTACAGAATTAAACCTTCTAGGATATGTATTTGCATTATTACCTATCGTATTGTCATTAAAATTGCCTCGGGGTACATGTATTTCGGCACGCGAACTTACTGCGTTGACATGATTTTTTTTATCTCTGCAATATTTTGCCTTATGGCCAAATCTGTTACAATTGCTACATTTCACACCTATTTCTCGGTAATGCGATATGTCCATTGGAGTTATATTACGCTCATTACCGTTATTTTTTTTTAAGTCAAATTTTCGTCTTAATTGTGTTTCAGCCATTGCCGAGTTTACTGCTTGAGCCAAAGTTTGTGGATTTTCACGCATTATTTTCATTCTCAAATAATCCTGATACAACCCATTTATGAAAAAGTTAACTAATTGAAGTTGAACTATTGGTTGATTGATATCTTGCCCTCTAAAAGCATCTGTTGCTAACGTTAAAATTCGTTCTCCAAATATGGGAACATTTTCGCCTATTTTTTGATTAACCTTGTTCAAAAGTTCAAATGCATATGATGCATCAGGAATATGCCCATAACGAAAATTCAATTGAGTTTTCAGATTATCCCAATTATTATTCACCTGATCAGTTTCTCTTAACCACCTAGCAATGAAATCGCTTACTGGACCTACAGATGTTTGATAACATATCATTTTACAATCATTCGGACCTAAATTTGTTATCATTGCGTATTTTTCTATAGATCGAATCCATTGAGAATATTTTTCTGAATTTGAACCGTCAAAGCCTTCAACTATCGAATTGACACCGTTTGCAGTTAATTTTTGAGTAAGACCTTGAACTTGTGTTGCTAAATTTTGAAAAACTAACCCTACATTAAATTCTTGTTCAGCCATTTTTCGAGAATATAATAATTAAGATTATCAAATAAAATATCACACGTACCTTAGTATTTTTCAGAATTCGTCCTGTCACGGTTAACCAAAAAGTGTTTATAACAAGATGGAATTTGTTATCGTTTATTAGCCTGCCTGAGCCGGTGTGATCATACAATAAAACCCACAAGTTTATATACAGAATATAAGGTGTCAAGGTTTCTATTAATTTGACCATTATAGTCTTAAATCATAAGATACAGGGATGAATATCTATTAAGTTGTCTCTAATTGACATGTTTTGACATGCTTTGACCAACCTGGAGATTGATGGTCAAAGAATGCACGTATGTCCATTGTTTTAACTAATTGCTACATGTCACTACTTGGTCTGAATGTAAACATGTTTATATATATATATATATAACCTAGAGGTCAATTGAACAACCTTTTACAAGGTCATGTTTTTCTTAATAGATATTCCCCTGAATTTTATTTAATTTAATAAACATTTTTGAGAATATATAATCCTAAATATAAATATAAATATATATAATATATATTTATATATACATTTTAAGCCATCATATTGTCACAGAAATTGAAAAAAGAAAAAGAAGATTCACTAAAGTAAGATATGATGTAATAGCAAATAAATGATTCATGTTTTTATGAACTAAAAAAAATTCATTTTGCTATTCTTAACTTTATTTCATAAAGAGTTCATTCACGAAACTTCTTAAACCTTTCCAATGTATCCAGTTTTTATGTCAATACAACTCAGGAATTATGGTGTCAATTATCCCCAACTAACATAAGAACTGAAAATTTTATTCTATTTGTTATTTATTTTTTTAGAAAGTTGAAAAATGAAAAACAACTAGTTATAGACCGTTACACACAACAAGTCCAGACTAGAGACAATGAAATTCAGAGGTACGTTTATACATGTAGTTTGACTGTTGACTCATTACAAAACTGCCCCATCTCCTTTTGTTCATTCAAACATTTACACTGATAAGGACTGTTACATAAAACTAATATGGGACCCAGGAAAGGCTGATCAGATTGTGTCAAAGTCTTGTACAATGAAATTCAACTACAAAAGTAAAGATGTACCTCAAAACATACCATGATATATTAACCAAATGTATGCACATGCCATTTTCAGTGAGTAATTGTTAATATTAAAGATTAAAACATTGGTTTTCCTTTTTTCTGTTTAAGATCTACTGCAGACATTTGGATTAAAAAACATTTCTAACCTCCACACCACTATATTACTTACAACTGATCAGTCAGTTATCAGTCAGGGGCGTTACTTAAACAAGTAATTTTTTAAAGTTACTTATATAAGTAATTTTTGTTTTTAGAAATAATAAAATAACTTAATAGAGTTATTTTAAATTCTAACAGAAGCATCGACTAAATGTAGTTTGAATGAGTTTTTACATCATTTTATATCATTAAATAAAAACATTATTAGATTTGAGAGGAGTATAGAGATAAAGGGTTCCATTAAAAATTATTACAAAAATATAACTTGGATCAGTTGTTTTATACATTTTTGAAAAAATAGAAATAACACTTATTTAAGGAACATATGCAGTTGATTTCGGTTACCAGTTATATATAACTTCAAATCTTAATTAATTCACAAGTATCCTTCTATTTATATCAGTCTTCCTTCAATATTTTGGAGGAACATGATAATTTAATAGTCCCAAGAGACCAATCTTTGACCAAGAAGCATCGGTATGAAGGATAAGTGCGTCAGTAAGTTAATTAGTGTTTCAGAAGGATTAGATTTTATATTTCATGGGAAAAATAAACAGATGACTGTGAAAATTTGTTGAAGCTAGTAAAATCTGTATTATTGGACACCTATAAAAATAATAATCAGACAAGTTACGTATATAAGTAATATTTAGAATAGCCTCGTTTTCAACATAACTTGTATAGGTAATTTTAATTGTTACTTGTTTAAGTAATGCCCCTGACTGGTTATTGTCGCATGGTTGTTTTCATCCAAATCACAGAATAATTATTTTTTCCGACTGTGAGCGATGTACATTGTCCCAATTAGTTATTCTAGAGAATAAAATTTACACCAAATTGTATATTCATCTATTTCAGGTATTTATGATAAAGGTAAAAGAAGTCTCATTTTCAATTTTTAAAATATCTGATTTATCATTGAAAAGTTATGGAATACTTGATTGTATTTTGAGTAGAACAAATACTTACAAAATCATTTCGGAGTCATGTGTATCAAGGGCAGTCCAACACGAAATGTTTTTATCATCAATAAAATAAAAAACAACATCATTATAATAACAGTTTACTTTAAAAAAAAAATGATATGTCAACTTAGAATGTGATCACTATGCGCACAAAAAAATACAAAACAATAAAGAGTCTTTTTTTATTATCCTTCTCGACGGGTACCACATGTGGAGCAGGATCTGCTTACCCTTCCGGAGCACCTGAGATCACCCTTAGTTTATTCTTTAGTTTTCTATGTTGTGTCATGTGTACTATTGTTGGTCTGTTTGTCCTTTTTATTTTTAGCCATGGCGTTGTCAGTTTATTTTAGATTTATGAGTTTGATTTTGCCTCTGGTATCTTCCGTCCCTCTTTTATCATAATGAACAATCATTTAGAAATAATATATCGTTTGCTGAGTAATGTTTAACATGTTTAAAGAAAGAAAGATTTTGTAATAACGTACAGAATATTGTATTGAATGAGAACCTATAATTCATACATGAAAATAGTAGAGATATGAAATGTTAAAAAATAAATTGGATCAAAAGCAAATTGCCAACCACAAAATAGTTTTCGAAGACAGGTTTCACCATTGTTTTTGATATATATATATATATTTTTGTAAATCAAAAGATTACATGGAGAAATCAGGCAATTATCAGAAAACAATGCACAGTTTGAACAGTTCTGTAGGAAAATTCAAGAAGAATTACAAAGGTATGTTTTTTGGAAATATTCGATATTGTTTGTACTTTGTGTACATTCTATATGCAGATGTTTCAATTTCTAAGAATGTATGCTAGGGTCCAGATAAGATTTGCTCACTGTTTAATTTGCCTTTTTGTAAAATCATCATTTTCAAAAAATGAACATTTTATGACATTTCGTTTACCACACGCCTAGGGATAATTGACATAATGCGTTTCCTAGAACCACCAGTATATTGTCTTAATGATACACTGTACCTAAAACAAATCTACATTAGCGTTATCACCAATCTATAAGCTTTTTTAAGTCATATGAAACTTCATATTTAAAAAATATTAGTAAATGGCTAGTTCATATTATAAAACTTACGTACTTATACTTTTTTCTGAAGAAAATTTAATAATTTTTAATGTAAAAGAAATTTACTCTTTTTAAATTGTTGACTTTCAGACAATATTCATCGATTTGTTTTCCGTATTCAGTAACTTCTGTGCGTAAAAATATCAGTGATCGCAATACGCAAGTGTTGAGGGGTCAATCATAAACTTGCAGAGAAGGTTCACAAACATAACCATCGCTCCATCATCGAAATAGATTATATCTTATTGTACATGTAATACACATGCTAACCTGAATGTCCATGCTGCTTTATTGATTGTATACAATTGTGACAGTGGGTAAACTTGGGCTTCTAAACACGACAATTTCTTAGCTGCCATATTCTCACAACATACTGACCGAATGAAATATTATTCAACGATTATACGACATGGATGCGTAAAAAATCATTAAATTTGCACAGAGGACTCTGTTTAGGAAATATGCTTGCATTGCGATAATAAGCTTATGAGGCAGGTAAAGAGCAATGGCCATTTTCCCCTGGATTCTTTTCATTCGATAAGATAGGCAGATCATGTTTGAATTGCCCGATATATGCTAATTATAGTACAAGAAAATACGTCACACTATCTATTTTCATACCTTGAACAGGTATTCCTACAAAAACCAAGGTCAAGACTATTATTTTTTTCCTTATTGATTTTGTTTTAAAATTGTTAACACCTTTATGCGCATAAGATACCATTACGTAACTTGTCAAGAAGCCAAATAATATCGAACAACATTAAATGGGATGTTGTTTTTTCCCTTTTTGAATACATGTATGTCTGCATTTGTCCTGATCTTTTAAGGTTTTATCGTCTATAAGATAAGATAATATATATTTAAACTGGAGAACATCTTACATCAGTTTTTCATTTTGGTCATAGAACACCTTGTGTTATTAACAAATGTTATATTGCCTTTTCTGGCATTTTAACAAATCGGCCCTTCGTTGAGATACAGATGCAACAGATTGTTGATGTTTTACCTACAATTACGATGTGTAGTATAATTGATTTGTTCTGAGGTGTTGTCTTATTCTCTGATGACTAAGGTACAGGTACAGGGACGGTGGTAAAAATTTCAGTTCTAGTATCTACACAGTTAATGAATTGGCGACAAAACTGATAGCTGTTGACTGCATTTATTACATATTATACCATGTTCAAAAACTGTTTCGTAAAATTGTTTGTGTTGTTTTGAAACTTGTATACTATGGCCTTATTTTATGTTATGTGTATATAACACACGCAATAGTTGTGATTTATTGCTATAGAATCAATTTTCGTGTTCTTGGTTATGTACAGGCACCTACTTCAGTTTGACGGCAGTTGTTCCTTGCAACACATAAATAGAAAGTAAGTGAAGAGTATGGACAGTCATAGGAATGCACACAATAAGCGATACAGTATTTTTTCTTTAATGAAATGATTTAAACTATATGGTCAAAATAAACTAAAATGACTTTATGAATTAAGCAAACATCTGAAAAAATATGATAGAATCCATAAAATGTAATATAACAACACAAAAAATGCGAAAAGACTGGGCGAGATTCGAACCCTATCTTGAAAACAATCAGTCCTTTGTAGTTCTCTGTTCTATTGATTGAGCCACGGCGTTGCTTGACCATAATATTCTTATTAAGAAGCTATATCAGTACAATTTAGCGATGTTACAATTTTTTCCATCAAAAAGTTGTTTTTATATAATAAGGACACACTAAACCAATTTAATTTTTTGAAGGAAGGGGTAGTATAAATTGCAGTCACGAAAATCATAACTTTTTTTTAGGTTTGAAATGTCCATCTGGGGGGATTCACTGTTTTTCCCACCTTTCATCCTTTTTTAGGGTTAAATTGAGTATTTATTACACATATCATAATATATATAAAACGAGATATTGATAAAAAACATTTTTATTTTTTGTTTTTATAGTAAATTTTATTCTGTCGGCACTTTTTGAAATTGGCCCGTCTGTGAAAAAAGAATCACGACAAATTGGACCTACCTCTTTTGTTTTTGAAACATTCAACTTTAGAAACTCAAACATTTGTAAAGGATTAGACACACACAATATCAACAAATTTCAAGTTAAGTAGTGGTCATCTCTTATTTTTTATGTGTCTCAACAAAGATAATGCAAAGTAAAATGATGCAACTGAAATCAGAAAACTGTGAAATTTGAGATAATCACTTAACGGTATCGATAAATTGGTTTATTTCAAGTTTCAAGTCAGAGCTTTTAAGAAAAGAACATTCTCTGCAGGCTGTAATCAAACAAAGAGACGACGAAAGAACTTTGAAAGAAGATGAAAGGAAACAAAAAGATGAGGCTTTGACAAGGTGAGACAAAGATATTCTATTAGATTTTAAATAGAAATACGCAATATTTCTCTACACAAATTAGCTTCATCGTGTGCATCTCTTTGTTCACTTAATATATATACATGTATATATCAGTCTAAAAATTTGCACAACGGTACTGATATAAGATGTTATTAGACAAAAATGTTGTCATTAAATCGTGTTGACAAATAGTCAAAAAAGTTTTAACAATACTGATACATAATGTATAAGGTGTAAAAATAGATCCGTAATAATACAGGTAAGTTTTGGTCGATTGATTTTAATAAAAAATCCTATATAAACAAAACACTATAATTCAATATACGTGACTGTGTATATTAACAATAAAAATGAGTGCAAACAAAACTGTTAGTATTTCTTATTAATGCCGTTAAGATGATGAACATTAAGTTTGGCATTTTAAATTTTTTTGGATTCGAGCGTCACTGATGAGTCCTTTTTTTTTTAGACGAAACGCGCGTCTGGTGTATATACTAAATTTAGTCCTGGTATCTATGATGAGTTTATTTACTACCACTGGGTCGATGCCACTGCTGGTGGATATTTATTTTCCCGAAGGTATCACAAGCCAAGTAGTCAGCACTTTTGTGCTGACATGAGTTATCATTGATATGGTTATATTTATAAATTAACTGTTCACAACATTTTGAATATTTTAAATACTCAGGCTTTTCTACCTCATGCATAGATTACTTTAGCTGTATTTGGCGAAACTTTTAGGAACTTTGGTTCTCAATGCTCCTCAACTTCGTACTGTATTTGGCATTTTAAACTTTTTTGGATTCGAGCGTCACTGATGAGTCTTTTCTAGACGAAACGCGCGTCTGGCGTATATACTATTAGTCCTGATAACTATGATGAGTTTATTTCCTTTATCCAAAAGCTTTCCCGAACCTGTCGCTGGGCATCACTCCAGTGAAAGTTCTGTTCAATCACTAGAATTTTCATGTGGTTAAAGTTGATTTACAGATCTGTCATTTTTGGGTTGATGTTAAGACGAGTTGTATATACATAATGTACACAGCCATGTATCACCATCACTACTGGTGATCCGATGGATAAATCCGTTGTAGAGTTGTCACTGGCTCAGACGTTCTTATGAATATAATTATTTTCTGTGACTGTATCTTACATTAATTTGTAGGATCCTTTACTATAGATAATTTAGCTGATCTGTAAAAATAACATCTCCATGCCTTGTATATCAAAAGCAAATTTACAGATCTAACATTGTTGAGTTGATGTTTAGACGAGTTATATATATATGTATATATACTATTCGTCTAAACATCAACCTAACAATGTTAGATCTGTAGATTTGCTTTCGCAAATATTTGGTTCTTCTCTCGCCGGGATTCGACCCCATGCTACTGAGATATCGTGACACCAAATCGACTGCACTGTAGCCGTCCCGCTAGACCACACGACCATCTGGGCTTCTTAAAAATGAAGCTTTCGGTGGCCGGGTGTTACTTTTCCACGTCAGTTTTAATCTAGCGTCATAATACAGTAAATGATATATGAGGCATGGAGATGTTATTATTACAGATCAGCTAAATTATCTAGTGAAAAAATGTAAGATACAATAACAGAAAATCTATATATAGGGTCTGAATACAGCATCAGCAAAATTTTTCATAAGAACAAAAAAGTGAAAACGTATATTTAAACAAAACGCATTTGACTAACAGGTCGAACAACTGATGCTCTTTCACCCTGCTGACTGCAATTGACGATTGCCAAATAAAATTGATCACAAGATGTAACGAAATGGATCTGAATATAAATTTAATACTAAACAGAAAACAATAAACTTGTGGACCAGATGTTATGCCACAAACATAAGGTATAAATATTTTTTGTACACCAGATCAGGATTTCGACAATAAATGTCTTTTCAGTGATGTCAGGGAGCGAAACGGTATATAACAGGCCATATAATTTACCCTCAATTTAAGATAGACTCTTGAATTTTAAGAGTCAATATAGAATGAACGGATCACATAAACCGGATAGAAAATATGATACAAGCCCAAACGAAAAAATATAAACAAATCTAAATTGAAAACTACGTTCAAACCTATGATTGCGTTGGAAAAAACAGCATTTTTAATACGTGTGCATGTAAAACAAATTTCGTTGTAGAAGGGTCTAAATACAGCACAAACAACATTTTCCAAAAGACCAAAAAGTGAAAAAGTATATTTGAACGCATTTGACTAACAGGTTGAACAGAAGAGGGACGAAAGATACCAAAGGGACAGTCAAACTCAAAAATATAAAATAAACTGACAACGCCATGGCTAAAAATGAAAAAAGACAAACAGACAAACAATAGTACACATGACATAACATAAAAAAGTAAAGAATAAACAACACGAACCCCAACAACTGATGTTCTATAACCCTGCTGACTGCCAAAGGCGATTGCTAACTAAAATTGATCACTAGATGTAACAAAATTGATCTTTAAAATATAAATTTAATACTCAACAGAAAACAATTAACTTGTGGTCCAGATGTTATGCCAAAAACATAAGGTGTCAACGCGCCACTGACTTATATTGTTACAGGGTATGTTATTGAATCGCCGGGAACAGTAAGAATATTTACCAATATTTGTCCACTGTTCACAAAATACCCAAATTAAAAATATTGTTGGAAAACATATACTCTTATGGAAATTTATGCTTAACACCAACACTCTATTGTGACTCCTGGCAGAACAGATTTTGTTTTTGCTGCTAAGTATAAAGTGCTTAGTAGAAAAGAAGCATGTATCAAATGTCAAGTTTTTTTGTTTGACTAAGCACTGGGCTTGAATCGACGACATAGTTATGAAAAAAATCTATGCAGCCATAACTTTTAGAATATTTCCTATTAAAACTCATTTTATATGAGAAATATATGCATCGGCAGGCAAATATAGAGCAGTATTTCTTCCCTTTCTGTTTATTTTTTGTTAGGCTCTTGTTAATCAGTCTTAATTTTTTTAACATCGATTGACAATAGCATGACAATTACAGAACAATTCATTTCACTTTATAAATTTATCAAGCATTATGACTTAATTGTAATTTAGAAGATTTATTTTTAAAAGATTAAAAGAACAGGAATTGGCCATCACAAAACTTACTAAAGAATTCTGCGAATTAAAAGATGAGGTAGAAAGAAAGAAAAGAAAGGTAGATAATGTTTCGAAGTAAGTACTAATGATGTTGTGCAATTTGACAAACTGATTTTGAGTATATCGTGCATATCATACCATAACTCCACTTACCCTTTTTCAATCATATTCAAACTAAACAAATAGTTCAGCAGCTCCTGCATTTGCAGTATAATTATTAATTGATTCGATATTATAGAGCAGGTATAAGTATCAGAGATTTCTCTTACAGAAAGTTGCTACTTTCAAGGAAGCTAATTAATCGAGAGTTCCAATTGGTGGAGTTGAAATCATATCTGAAAAACTTTAACGGAAGTCATCTTGAGATCTTTGAATGTTTAAGATTTCCTGTGCCGCAGTATGCACAACTAGGTCATCGTTTCCTCGAATGTGATCTTCGATATTTAACTTAATCTGGCATTGGACGTACATAAGCAACACTACGGACGCCACATGCACAACATGATATGTTTCGTGAGATCAACCCCAGTTTTAGGGGTTCGGGTTGCTCTATCTTAAGTTGTACATGTGGTGTTTTAAAAAACTGTTTTATGTCTTTTGTCGTCATGCGTTGTTTTAACATATCATTCTTATTTCGTAATACTAACATGCATTGTGATGTCTTTATCAAATATACCTTTTAGAACATGTGCAAACAACTGCAGCGGGACTAAATGTTAATTTTCACTATCTCTCTCTCAATATTAACTTATCTCCTTCGCAATATCCAACAGTGGTATTTGTAATGTGATTGAGTTATTTCTCTTTGTACAGACATGAATTTGTTCTGATTATTTTTTCTTTTTTTCTTCCGCCTAATTTTTTTCTTGGGGTGTAAAAATGTCGCTTAGTTGTTTAGTATATGATATCATACAGTCTATACGCTTTTGAAATTCACCCTGTTTAACCGAACACTTTTCTTTGTAAGAGTTATCTCCACAAACACTCTTTTTCTTGAAATCAGATCTCCTCCGCAAACGTAAAAGAAAGCCACAAATTTATTTTTCTAAATTGCTCGTTATATCCTCAGGATGTTAGGTTTTATTTTGACCGAAGCTTTACGAAGACTCCATATGAGAGTTATTTTCCATTTTGTTTTGAAATAAATGAAATGAATTTGTAACTGGTAAACCATAAGTGATAGAGGCTTAGGGTCTTTTGATTGAAGTCCTTGTTCCATAAAAAATGAAAATGAGGTCAAGGTCAAAGGTCAAGGTCACGTTCAAAATTTTGATTTTGGCTTGTTATCTCTTATTTTCAGAAATCATATAAGATATCGACAAAATATTTTCACACAATTGTGAGTTGCGACGTGTCGTTACACATAGATTTTAGTTAAAAAGGTACATGTACGTAAACATTTGAAGCGAGTTTTTCCCCCTTTTATATGTTATATTAGTTGTATGGTAATATAACTCATTATCATTATAAAGTAAAGGCCTAGGGTCTTTTGATTTGAGGTCCGTGGTCCAAAAAAATGAAAATTAGGTCAAGGTCAAAGGTCAAGGTCATATTCTAAATTTTGATTTTGCCTTATTTTCACTTGTTTTTATAAACCGTCTTAGATATCGATAACATATTTTTTATAAATTGTCAATTGCGACATGTCGCAACTTGTGAATTTTTGTTAAAAGGATGCGTAGACATGAAATTGGAGTTTTCGCCCCTCTTATAGTTAGAATTAACATTAAAGTGATATTACTCATTAACTGTACATATTTCAGACCTAGGTTGTTTTGATTTGGGGTCCTTGGTTTATGACCTTGAAATTGAGGTCAAGGTTAGCATCAAATTTGACGTTCTAGATCTTGACCTTTGCTTAAAATTCATATTTATACATCACAAAGCAATAGGAATTGACATTTGCAAATGCATTTAAATATGTTTATACCAAAATAGATCCTTACTGGTGGAAAGACCTTCAATTATTCTTTGAACAATTGGTTTTTAATATTGTATTTACATCTCTTCTGAAAAAAAAATCCACCTCCTTGTTATCAGTTATACTCTGAAACTACAAGTCAAATCGACCCCTAAATTTGCAGTCAGCAGGGCATACAAGTACTTAAGGTTCATAAAACAACGTGGTGACGATATCTCTCAAGATTTTTCCTAGAGAAAAGAAATGGCAATGCCGTAAAAATCGCTTGCTAGGTCCGTAAATCTAAGTGAAATCCTACAATAAAATGTCCGCTCCTAGATTGAAATACTGATCTGTGTTACAAACTGGTGCAGAAAATAATCCTTAAACGTGTTTTAAAGTTACACCGGCTCAATTAAAACCAAACCATGCACCTGGTGAACTGTGATCAAAACGTCAATTTCCTACGATGACAAAAGAAATTACATTGTGTACATTCCGTCTCTTTACATGTTGTTTGTTCAACATCCCCACCTAAAAAGGAATAAAAATACTAAGTTTTCGTTATTATAAACCCGCGTCACGTGACGTCTCCTCAATCTGGCGCGCGCTGTACCTAAAATAAAAGAAAAACTTTCCGAACTAAACATGGAACTTCTCCGGTAACACAATAATATAGACCCCATACCGAAACAAACAAACAAACAAACAACAAACAAACAACCCCCCAATTCAATCAATTTCAAAGGGGGAAAAGACCGTTTACAATTGCTTTTTAAAAGCAATTGATTTATATTTTTCTCCTGTTATCAGATAATGACAAAGCATATCATAAATCTCTTATCTCACAATTATAACAAAAATATGATTATATGCTATGTAGGACTGTATGAATATAGAAAGAATTTTACTGTTCATTTTCAGACATTTTATTCAGTTTGTGTTACCCCGGAATTTCACTATGCACAGTAAATATATGGATAAGATTAAAACATTATAACTTAATTCAAATATATAAAGGGTTCTTTTAAATGCTTAATCTATACCTGTAGTTGAATACTAGATTTTTGGCACAGTTTTCTAGTGGGTTCAAATCAGAGTCCAAAATTAATCTTTGTTTGATTCAACAAAAATTGAATTAATTTGGTTTTTTGGGAAATCTTAATCTAAACATGTATTGAGATATTTTGGATTGTAGGTGCTTTTATGAGACTGGTCCAAATTGAGGTCAATAGGGTCCTTGATTAAACTCTTGTGTCTTTGATATGCTAATTCCAATGATACACTTATATTTCTGATACTGGAACTTAATAGGTAACTGTTCAATTTCAAATATATCAGTTCTTTGACCACATTCATTTTATGTCACACACCTATGTTGTGTCAAATATTCAGTCCAAATTCAGAGCTGTTTAAAGCTTATATAGTGTGTCCATACTTACTCAATTGGTCATTGTTTGTCTGTCAGGAAAATCCGGTTTGCTGTCACTCTGACAGCTATTTATCATATATATATAATATTGAAAATAAATGAGATATTAATTATCCTCAATATACAAAGATGTAAATTATGTGTTTTCATTATGTGTGATTATCACACTCCAAAGGAAGAAAAATAAGTGGAACTTTTAATCAAAGATTGTTATTCTGACTGTATGGTGTGTTTTTAGATTCACCATCAAACTTAAAAAAATATTCAATAATGTTTCTTTATTAGGTCAATTGCCGGTTGTAAAATCATACCTAGGGAAGGACCCAGCATGGAAAGAGGTCGCGGACGGAAACCTTTTGAGAGCTCTTTAGTAAAGGACCCAGAAAAAACTGCCGAAACTTGTGTTCAATTAACGGAAGCTGAAATGGCGAGGAAAGCACGTGCAATCTTAGATGAATACCTGCATTTACAAGATTTGAAGGTCAGTAATAGTAATTTATGATAAAACCACAGCCCTTTAATATGAGTCTAATGGTTTCTAGAATTACAAAAAAATGTTTTTCAGCTTAACCATTTTTCATTAGAAACATGATTGTTGAGTTTCGGAAATGATTTTATTTATCTATTTCTTTTGGTTTGTTTTAACAACTTGAGTGATAGCCTATCAATATTTATTGTAAATATAAAAGATGATATGGAGAAGGTACTGTTATGATCTGATTTGAAAAAAATAAAGGCAACAGTTAATATACCGCTGTTCAGAACTCATAAATCCATGGACAAAAAACAAAATCGGGGTAACAAACAAAAACCGAGGGAAACGCATTAAATATTGAAAAAAGAGTGTAATCAAAATGCTTGAAGGCAATTTATTTTAACGTAATTATTATACGTTTAAGGACCAAATGCTCAATGTTTAATATATTTAATTCAAGGAGGCTCGTATTTGTGTAGGAGAACTGAATTACCCCTCACTCAACCATGTGTTCGTTTCTGAATGTATAAATCAAGTGCTAGAGAGATCTACAGTCTCTAGACGACATACAGGTCTTTTACTTCACGATCTAGTCAAGAACTCAATAATCACAGATAAGCAATATTTACAAGGGTAAGTAATGTAATTTGGTTCGGAAAATGCATTGATATCCTGATTTCATTAAAAAGTGTTGATAAGCGCTGTCAAGGTCATCTTATAACATCCATGTTTTCAAAATTGAGCTGATTTTCAGAGATGTGAAGAAATGTGGGCATCAGTCAAATTTAAATAGTCTGATACCTATATTGATGCTACTGAAATATTCAAATCAATGATGTATCAGGGTTTTCGATATAACAAACTAGTCAAAACATTTACTAAATTTTTATCATCGGTATAAGGAAATAATTCTTAAATATAACTGAAAATGCAGACATATTATACGTTCATGTATTTCACATCCAATCCTTTATTGTAATATTCTTTCAAAGCACAAAAATGTCAGTATTAACCTCAAAAGCTTCCAAAACTTTTAAACAGACTTATTAAGAAGGGATATAGTTACGATACTGTTGTTAGGTCATTGCATATTTTGGCTTTAATATTGATCACTTATATGGTCTTTGCACCGGAACTAAACACATTTATTAAAAAAAACAGTTGTTAGCATGACACGGGTTATGCTCTTCTCATATATTTTATGATATTATGATACTAAATCCCTAACGGGAGGAATTGTGCCTGATATTCATATGATGAAGACATAATCTTTCAATCAGTTTGATTGAGGTCTGGAGCTGACATGTCAGTTAACTGCTAATAGTCTGTTGTTATTTATGTATTATTGTTATTTTGTTTTATTTCTTTTGTTACATCTTATGACATCGGATTCGGACTTCTCTTGAACTGAATTTTGATGTGCGTATTGTTATGCGTTTACTTTTCTACATTGGCTAGAGGTAAAGGGAGAGGGTTGAGATGTCACAAATTTGTTTAACCCCGCCGCAATTTTGAGCCTGTCCCAAGTCAGGAGCCTCTGGCCTTTGTCAGTCTTGTATGATTTTTAATTTAAGTTTCCTGTGTATAATTCGGAGGTTAGTATGACCACCATTATCACTGTACTAGTATAAACATTGTTTTAAGGGGACAGATGAAGGACGCCTACGGATGCGGGAGTTTGTCGCTACATTGAAGACTGTTGTCTGCTCTATGGTCGGGTTTTTGTCGCGTTGATACATTCCCCATTTCCTTCTCAATTTTATTGCATCCTTTTTTTTTTAGTAATCATATGATCAAGTTATGATGTGGACTTTATAATCAGTAATTGAATTGTAAGATTTTTTTTCTTTTTTAACACTGCTTAAAAGACAATAAATGGTTTTAAGCCCTAATTATAGGCATTATGTTTTCCGGTCTGTGCGTCCTGTCGTCCTTCCCTTCGTTCCTCCGTCTGTCCGTCTTCAAGTTAAAGTTTTAGTCAAGGTAGCTTTAAATAAAGTTGAAGTCCAATCAACTTGAAATTAGTACATATGTTCCCTTTGATATGATCTTTCTAATTTAAATGAAATATTAAAGTTTTGACCACAAATTTTACCGTCCACTAAACATAGAAAATGATAGTGCGAGTGAGATATCTGTGTACTATGAACACATTCTTGATTTTGATTAATGCAATTTGTAGTCAAAGATGATTTTATACAAAGTTATCCAGAATCAATGTTGATAATTTTCCTTCTGATACTACATATCTAATTGTTTGTGAAGTAAAATTATAAATTGTATCTTGTTGAAAATGACAACAACTGTACAACAAAGCCGAAGCAGTAGAGAAACGATATCTAGAAACGTACTTGATACTCTGTAGAATTGTTAAGAGCCATCAATACACACACAAAAAATTAATGTTTCTGGTATTTTTTCTATTCAAATTATTTTCATGGATGATTTTTTTTCATTACCTGATTCCCTCATTATTTTATATTGAAACCATGTGCAAGAACTACTTAAAATGATTGAAAATGCCATTGCACAGGCTTACTTACCTGCTTTGGTTTTATCTGTTGTAATTCGTCATAAAATATACCTTGTCTACTACAGATGAAAATATAAGTTTTTATCCTCTTTTAACCCAGGTGGCTTCGTGCAATAAATTAACAACTGCAAGGATGTAAAGAATTTCTCTCACCAAACTGTAAAAAAACAATAAATGTTTTTTGGTAAATGCAATTTGTACTCAAAGATGATTTTATATAAAGTTATCATGGTCTGTTTTTTAGAGTACCCATTTTCAATGACCAGTACTGCACATTTAAGTCCGCAGCAGTTGAGGAATGATTTACAGAAATTAAAACTTGATTCTCTATAGAAAAACAGTTGACAGGAAAATAGAAAAAAAATAGGGGAAAATCGCATTAACAAAATTTTGAATTATATTTTGTTAATTCAATTGAGTATTAGTGATTTCGTTTGTTGGCACAAGTATGTGAGAAGCAAAAAGACCATTATTGTTTTGTTTTTTTTCATAAACCAAATATTTTATTTTAATAAACATGGTTTATAAACTTCTTATCAGTGACTCGTTATTTTACTATAGCTGTGAAGCAGACCTTCAAGCAGCCTAACAAGAGACATATTTATAAATGTAAGTGTTAAAATCTTGGTAATGAAAATGACTTTCAGGAAGGGCTTCATTATTGTTCATTTTATGTAGGCTGAATTCAGTTCTTGTATATGCAGAAGATATGGAAATCGACATTCCAAAACTCTACCAGTATTTTGGGGAACTTATAAGTCCAATGGTTCAAGATGGCAGTGTACCTCTTAGCTTTCTCAAAGAAGCATGTCAGCCTCTGAAGGAATTTGGAAAAGCTGGAATTCTTGGGGCTGAGATTCTCCATGATGCCAGTGACTGTGAGGTTAGTTAATTATATTAACTTGCTTTTAAAGGGTTGTGTTTTATGATAACAATGTGATAGTCTAGTTCAAAGGGAAATGCTGTTAGAATGATTGAGTATTTAAGTAGAGAATTAATTTCAAATGTTTTTTGAAATTAAAATACGTAAAATTTGTTATTTTCTAAAATTGATCTATATTTTGAAAATATGTCTTGCAGGGTAATAAAAAAGTTGGTTATTTATGGAGAAAATCGGGTTTAAAATGGTCAGATTTTGTACCTGAAGACCAGGTTACACAGTTTTTGAAAGAAAAGGTAATAAAAAGAATATGTATATTCTTAATGCAACATTAGTAAGAATAAGCCTGTGCCGAGTACTAACAATATAATTAACCGTTTAATTTTACCTTCAATTTTAAATTTCGATCATTAGACAGACACTCTCCGAAAGTTGTGTTGTATATTTTCTTGGAATATACATTAAGAAAATTTGTTGAATGTTTATTTTTGTGGACTTGCACACAAAACATTGGGAATCTGTTTATTGTGAATAATACCGGTATGAATTATGAATACAACTATAAAAACCTTTGTTACTTGTATTTTCAATCAATTTTTATTTAAAAAACAATGATGCTAACATCTTCAATGTTTGAACATTACATTGGAAAAATGTGTTTGTTAACTTGAAAAGGCTCATATTGTATTGATGAGTTTTTCAATTGCTTGGTAAGAATGTTAAATTTTGCAGGATTGCATTTATGATTTTAGTAACATTGTCCTTTTATTTCAGCAATTAGAATTTATAATCGGGGAGGATATCACACCAACAACACAACTGTTAGAATGACATTAGAAAGAATCAAAGATAATTTACAAGACTTAGTTGTAGAAAAGGCAGTTAGGAACGAAAAAATATTTGATTGGATAGAGGTACACAACATTGTATATTCAGCTGATAGAATTATTAATGTATACATAGTAATCAAAGGTACCAAACTTATATAATTTGATACGTCAGACGCGCGTTTCGTCTACATAAGACTCATCAGTGAAGCTCATTTCAAAATAGTTAGAAACCCAAATAAGTACAATGTTTAAGAGCATTGCAGACTCACGATTTTAAAAAATTGTGGCAAATACGGCTGAGGTAATTTCTGCTCTGGATAAGAAAATCCTTATTATTTCGAATAATTCATACTTTTGCAAACAGTATATTTTTAAAAATGACTCTATAATTGATGTTCATAACTACACCGAAGTGTGACTACTGGGCTGCTAATACCCTTGGGGACAAAACGTCTACCAGTAATGAAAAGTAAAATCACAAAAATACTGAACCCAGAGGAAAACCAATTCGGAAAGTCCACAATCACATGGCAAAATCAAATAACAAAACGCATCAAAAACGAATGGACAAGAACTGTCACATTCCTGACTTGGCACAGGCACCCTCAAATGTAGAAAATGGTGGATTGAACCTGGTTCTATAGCTAGCTAAACCTCTCACTTGTATGACAGTCGCATCAAATTCCATTATATAGTCACCGATGCGTGAACAAAACAAACAGACATAATAGGTAAAAATGTCAAAAATAGGGGTACAGCAGTCAACATTGTGTTATCATCTTAATCACTATAAAAACAACAAATGTAACGAAGAAGCACAAAAAGGCATACATCAAATTAACATCCTCATTTTGATTATATTATACGATTATATTTGTCTATGTAAAAAGTAAAAACACAAAAATACTGAACTCCGAGGAAAATTCAAAAAGGAAAATCAAAAATCAAAAGGCAAAATCAAAAGTCCAAGCACATCAAACGAATGGATAACAACTGTCATATTCCTGACTTGGTACAGGCATCGACATCGACCCAGTGGTGTACAAAACTTTCAAAAGAAACAATTAAATAGCATTCAATCACACAATACCTCATTTCAAAGTAAACAAATATAAAAAATAATTTGTAAGGGTTATATTATTTTAAAAACTCCTTCGGAATAGATGTCATATATTAAAGTTCGAAATCATTATTAGTACACAGTAGTTCCTGAAATTGTAATTAGTTGAAGGCTTTTCCATTAAAACGTATGTGATAGGGGAGGAAGAGACTTACACAAATATCCCTTCAGCAAAGAACAATACATTAGATAATTTTGCATAATGGTAATAGACTAATACTGAAAATGAATCACAATTAATAATTTGACTTCTCTTCCTACCTCCCACATACATTTGAAATAAATAGCCCTAATTCGCATGTGTGTATATTGTTCATCAATCACCTAAAAAATGCACACAATTATTTCTGAGATGACATTTAGAAGTTTTAACTATTTGCCAACAAAGAAAATTGGGAGCAAACATTGGAAAAGGAAAAATGGAACTAACTAAAATTACTTTCACCTCAAAAGACAACAGCTTTTATATAACAAACAATAGAAATCAGTCAAAATAAATACAAAAGAGGGAATAAAATTGAATATTATATTAAACATTTTATTTTTCGCAGGCTTTTTTAGATGATTTTACAACTAAAGATAAAAAGTTTATTCGTGCATTGATGACTGCAGTATGTTCGAGTGCAATATCAGGTAATGAGCAGTTTGATTGTAAACACTTGTCAGCTTATTTTTGTGTAGGTTCAGTGTTGACATGTGATATCATTTGGTTTGTTGTATGGTAGAGTTCATCCCTAATTTAAAAAAGCTATTTGAGGGTTAAATGCATGGTATGGTTGTATATCCCATGATATTCGTTTCTGTGGCAAATAAGGGTGGAAGCCATACAATTATATTACAAATGAAAATATCAATAAGAAGTTATTGGTTACAAAAAAGGGGGGAGTCCATAAAAGACATATCATAAAATGAATTAATTGTAAAAATACATGTCATTATTTTACATGTGTACCTGTGGTTAGCAAATAATATCTTTATTTACATAATAACATTGCAATAGATATTAAAGTCGAGCGATATATTTTCCAGGCCGTGGTAACAGTGCTAAGGTAGATGCTACAAGAATTTTAGCACGAGGAGTTATATTACAGAAATACTTAGATTATCAAGTAGAGTTTGAATTACAGGCACTTTATGCACTGCAGGCTCTTGTACATAAATTGGAACACCCACCAGGTTAGTGACAAATAAGAACAAAGAAATTACAAATATTTATGTTAAAAAGTATTTTAAAAAAGTAAATGCAGGATACTTGGCATATATTGTGTAGTCACGTTATCTTGTAACACATTTTAAAGAAAAAAATCCAATATTAGAAAATGTTTGCATTCGTCTCGCAATCAAATTTTTATTTAAAATCCACATTTTTTGTGGCATTGATGAAATTTATACATTGTATAGATTCAACAGCTCGTATTCTTCAATATGAATTAAGCTGAAATTTAATTTTAGAAGAAGAAGAAGTACAAACTTCTTTCTATTTGACATCTTTTCGGATGACAATTCAGTTTTGTTTCCCCGTAGAATTTAAATTCATTAAAGGTAATAGACTTATTTATTTTCTCTTTGATGAAGGTAGACATACTGTTTTAGTTCAATTACTTCTAATAATTGCTTGAAATTTGAAATTTAAAGACTGAACAATAATGTGAAAAGTCTCTATTCTAAAGATTGTGGTCCATCTTTTGAAATTTTTTAAACAGAAATTTTAAATACAAATAAACTGGACAATTAATTTCATATCAAACTAAGCTAATTCATTGATCGCTTTTTTACAGGAGTTTTACGGACATTATTTGATACATTATACGATGAGGACATTATTTCTGAGGATGCCTTTAAGCAGTGGGAAGCCAGTAAGGACCCTGTAGAACAGGAAGGAAAAGGTGTAGCGATGAAACAAGTTTTTAAATTTTTCACATGGTTACGGGAGGCTGATGATGAAGTGGATAGCTGAGAATAGCTTCATTTGATCCAAACAATGTTTTGACAATTTTTCCTATGATGTCTGTTTTGTTTACGCATCGTTGTAAATATAATGGAATTTGATGCGACTGTCATACAAGTGAGATGTTTAGCGCTATAAAACAGGTTTTTGAAAATGCCTGTACCAAGTGAGGAATATGACTGTTGTTGTCCATTCGTTTGATGTGTTTTATCATTTGATTTTGCCATTTGGTTAGGGACTTACCGTTTTGAAATTTCGTCGGAGTTCAGTATTTGTGTGATTTTACTTTTTTTTCATGTTTAAACTGCCCTTGTCCTGAATGATATAAAAATAGTGTGGCATAAGGCAGTTATTAACAGTTGATAGATTGAATTACAACATAAATGAAATTTATAACAGTGATGTTATTATGATCTTTTGAAATTGACAATTTTTAACGTCATCATGCATGTATAAAAACGGACGTTTTCAACGTCTTCAGCAATTACAGATTATTATAATATATAAGGGATTTGGTTGTATAAATTCGAGAAATGTGCATGTGCAAGAAGTTAAAATATATAAAACAGTTTGATTGATCAGTGCTTATATTAAAATTCCCCTGCCCCCCAGAAAAATGAAAATAAATAAAAAATTAGTATCTTATATTATGCATGTCTATTATTATTATTACTATTATTATTGATGCTACATAATTATTCTATTTGCACATGTACTATTAAAAATAAATATATTGTAACATGTTTTGTTGTTATATTCTATACAAATTTATAAAAATTTATTATTTTTTACAAAAGTTTCTTTCCTATCAAAGACTGGACATCAAATAATTACACTATTTTAATTCCAATTATCATTACATAATTAAATTAATAATGGAAGTGGGCAACGTGCCAACGAGACAACAACCCGACCAAAGGGCAGACAGCAACCGAAGGCCACCAATTTATCTCTAATGCAGGGAGAAACTCCCGCACCCGGAGGCGTTCTTCAGTAGGCCGATACACACAAAAAATGTGTACTAGTTATAAAGGGTACCATGCTTATACTTTAATACGCCAGACACGCGTTTCGTCTACATTAGACTCATCAGTGATGATCAGATCAAAATAGCATTATAAAGCCAAACAAGTTAAAAATTGCGTTAAGGACCCAAAATTTCAAAACATGATGCCAAATTCGGCTAAGGTTATCTATGCATGGGAGTGATTATAGACGTCATACTAAACTTCGAAATATACACAAGAAACTAAAATTAAAAAATATACAAGATTAATAAAGGGCAGATGCCTTGACTTGGGACATACGCTAACACATATTTCTATCCTACATGCGTATTTATAATATCTATAGGATGCACATTTACCACTAGTACTGTCCGATTGTGATATGAATCCAATTGTTTTACAAATTTATTTTTCAGTTAAGTATGAGGTATCTTTCTTGTATCATAATATTAATTGTTGAAATGGTTTCCATCCCCCTCCCAGCTAATTCAGGAGGTGGAAGATAGTTTTACAATAATGTAATATTTTTTTATTTTTGTTAGTGCAATCTTAACACAAGGTGGGCTCGATCTACAAGAATTAATTTTATAGTTTTTCATAAGAACACAGATATCTGATCCCAAAAGGATGTTTTGTTTTGATATAAGAAGCTCATAATTGCAATCTGAATGTAACATATCAACTTGTTGAAGTCAAAAACTTTTGAAAATGTAACATTCCCAAAGAAAATGTTATATTTTCTCTTTTGTTTCATTGTAAAAACTACATTGGTGTGTTTCTTAAAGTTTACACTTATATATTAGATTATTTGTGATAAAATTATGTGCAGAAAATCAGTTCATTACTCAAAGAAGACTTGTAAGGATGCAAAAATAAAAGATCGCAATGATCTATTTCCATATTAAAAATGTCTTTCCATTTATTTTGTGATTTTATACGGATTTCATAATAAGTAGAGAAAAATAATTTATAAAAATATGTTCATGATTTCTCATTCGTTTTCAAATAGTCTAAAAGAGGGACGGAACATACAAGAGGGATAGTCAAACTCATATATCAGAAATAAACTGACAACGCCATGGCCAACAATAAAAAAGACTAACAGACAAACATCAGTACAGAAGACACAACATAGAAAACTAAAAACTAAGCAACATGAATCCCACCCAAACCGTTAGGTGATCTCAGGTGCTCCAGAAGGGAAAGCAGATCCTGCTCAACATGTGGCACCCGTCGTGTTGCTTATGTTATTACAAATCCGGTAAATAGTCTAAATCGGTAGGTCACAGTCGTGAAAAGGGAAGGGCATTGTAGTTATGACATAAAGAACATATCCGATATCATTTGTGAAACGGTCATTCCATAACGGTCAACCAATTCGTTATGGCGTCAGTAAAATTTACGAAGGGATGATTTCAACTTCACCATTTGGAACTCTTGGTTTATTAGCTTCCCTCGTTGTTATACCTACATGTACTTCAAAAATATGAGACAGACTTAGCTGTATCTGTAGTATCCTTTATCTCTAATTCGATGGAATAGATTCGTTCAACATAGTCACCAAATTTTGTATTATTTAATGAGAGAACATCATCTATATAGCGGAACGTAAAGTTAAAGGATATTACTAACTCCGTATCCTTCTTCATTAATTGGATTTACTTAGAAGTTACTGTATGAAGTCAGCCTCATAATGATAAAGAAACAATTCCCATTGGAATTCCGACAGTCTGTTGAAAAACACGTCCTCCAAACGTAGCAAACATGTTGTCAATCAAGAAATCAAGCATCTTGATAATGTCAGTTTCAGATAATTTTTGTTTGAATCAGAGTGATTCTTTACAAAGTAGGAATTATCTCTCCCAAAGGCAATATACTTGTATCTTTTTTCGCCATTCTTTTTAATGAGACAAAGTAATACCAAATCTTTCAAAATTATCGCAAATAACGTTGATTTTATTTTACAGTTTTTGATGTGGTCCGTCCAAATACTTGGGATCATATGAAAATTCCATAGAATTGAAAAAAAAAATGTTTTTATAACATATGACTATTTCTTTAAATTGATCACAAGAGAGAAATTCATTGTTCACATTTTGTTAATCATGGACAAAAATGTTCTTGACTTCCACTATATTTATAGAAAATAGTTGTATTCTTAATTTTTAAAAGTGTATTAAAACAAATAGACTGGGCCATAAAGTCATTTTGGTCATGGGAAGAATTCCTAAGTTAAGCCGAATTTAGAAAGATGTCCGTCCTAAATCTATCAACTATACTGAAATTTGTTCAATACTATCCTTATTCATCATCCATATTTTATCTGCACCATATTTTCTATAGTTCACTCTGAAAAGAATTTCCCAAAGAAAAAGAATGAAAGGGTCTCATAATTTATAGATCTATGTCATTTTCAGTGCATAGCAGAACGATTTAATATGAGGCATCTTTAGTCCACCAGTATCATATGATATGTTTAGAAAATTTCTTTTGTTTTATCTGGTTTCCCATTCCATAGAATCTTTTGAAAAATATTTTCTTAAAATTTTCAAAAGAGGGATTTAGCAATATTGTTAAAGACTGAATGAGAATTGGCAATGATAAAGACTTTATGACTTATAATTTTTCCTAGGAATGAAAGATCTTGGTAAATCCAATTATTTGTAATTAAGGTCTTATCGACAGCAAAAAAGATCATAGTTTATACCTAAGCAATTACATTTCCCTGTTTTTTCTAAGTTAGAAGCATTATAACATGGAGTATCATTTTATGGTTATATATCGATCACCTACCTTCCATGCTCGTCTTGTAACAATTGAAACCAAATTTTCCCCAAGATGAAATTCAACAATATTATGTTACACAATTTCTCTCGAGAAAGTGCATTTAAAACTTCAGGGGAATAAATTCATGGCATATGGCGCTACTAATTTATTTGTATTTACTCTAATCAATTAACCAATTATGTGACAGTATAATTGCTGGTAAACGATTTAAAGCATTTTGTGCATAATTATGTGTATGAAATGCATTTTAAATGTATTGTGTTATGTATGCAAATAAATACTTATTTATGTAGTGTGATAATTTATCATTTATGAAAGATGAATATTATTTATGTCTATTTTCTCTTGCTGTAAATGTACCAATATGCCTTACCATTAAGAAGGTAGCCCTTTGGTAATTGTATTGGTCTGTTATTTTTTGTGTAAACAGGAAGTTTGGGTTTCGGTTTTGTTAAGAGTGTTCATTAGAATGACTGAGCAAATGAGATTTCTTATGGTTTATTCTTTCCAAATTATTATTATCTTATTTCTGCTATAATGATAACAGTTTCATATTTCGAGTCAAAGTTTTATCTAAGTGTACTTGAAAACTACTTTCATTGTTGTCATGCCTTTTACTTTTGTTTGAAAATTATGCATAGGGACTACAATAAGTTAATGGCCTAAATTTTTCTACTTTGGTGTTTTATATTATAGAGGATAACAGTCATGAATGAGTCATACCTTGTATACAGATGGATTGTGTTAGGAAGTTTCCGTCTGTCATATGTTCAGTGTCCTTTGCGTTAATACTTTGGTTCTGTGAATGCTTTATAACAATTTTTTTTCTTGCGACAGAAATTTAAATGTTTTGCTCGGCTGATATTGCTCTCATAATTGATAACTTGAATATGAAAACATCATGCTATATATTTGAATTGTCCGAAGCGCTTTTCTTGATTTACCTCCACAAGTAATTCTCAAATGTGAATAGTTGAAATCAAAGGATGTATACAACCAATCTAATTGCTCCTGTTTCCTATATGATCGGGTTTTAATTAGATTGTTTAAGAACGGGAACAGTTGTATGAACCAAAAGTACTATTCCAGTAATCAAATTTTAAAAGTAAACCCAGTATTAATAAAGAAGTAATATCATTATGTTATGTTTCCCTATGTGGCGACATATGCTGTGATTCGGTAATTACAACCATATAAATAAAAGTGATTCAACCGAATACTTTAAAATTGCCAAGTCCTGAATAGCACAAAATTACCGTATTTACATGCTAATATTAATAAAGTGATACGTCAAGAACGCAACTGAAAATGTAAAATCACTTCGTACATGATAGATAGCATCAAGAATGTTAATTTAAAAGTGATATGACGATGCAATAGTGGTTATAAAAGAGGTATGATAGATGTGGTATCAGTGCCAATGAGACATCTCTCCATCCAAGTAAAAATAAATGTGACAATTTTAATTTTTACTTTTGCTACCTATTAGACGAGCTTCATTTGAGTCAAATCATGTTCGGAATGTTATGATACGGTTTATTAATGTCCCAAACGGTGTGATGACACTTTTATCCCCTGTATGTCTAAAATCAATCGATCCATTTATTAAATACTGAAACGAAACTGGGGTACTGTCTATGCGACCTTAACCTATACTTTCTATAAACTAGACAGCAACCCAACTTTTCATTTAATCTATCTCGAGGGTAGGTTCGGCCTATGCTTTCGCTCTAGGACTTCTATTATAGTGATGCCCGACTAGAATATTTTAAAGAGTTTTATTAGGTATAATTTTTACCGGTCTATGCCACCAGTTTATAATTCATTTAAATATGTGTTCTGGAACAAGATGTCTCTGATGTTCAGTACTCTCCAAGTCTCAGTTAAGTGTGACTTCTGGATTCTATTACAAAAGGTAAACAAAGAAGATCTAGTCTACTCAGAAGGCCAACCAGATCCTAACCTTTGACCCTGACCGCAGTCGTGCTATCCTAGTGTAGAACTAGGTGAACAACTGAAATGACAATCTGGACTGTTACCAAATATAGGATCTGGCAATACCAGTTTACCAGAGAAATCACAGTCCTAACACTACAGTTAGGGTAGTAGCCGAGTAATATACTGCACCTCTAAAAATAAGTCTAGGTATTTTTATTGCTCAAGTATGAAGTACCGTCCTACACTAATTCTATATTATAGATCTGTATGGGTTGGAGTAAAACTAAAACATTTCCCATAAACCTAAAGGTAAACAATAAATAAAGGGGCAGACAGACAGACGGACAAAATGTAAATAGCCCGACCCAACAAGTGTGGTCGTTTCAAGTACGACACCACAAAATTGACAGACTTTTAAAACAAATCTATTTCAGTATTTCCAAACCTGTAGTAGGATTTATATACCAAATACACAAGCAAATACCAGAAAATAAATATCCAAAGGGAAGCTAAGACAACATAAGACTCGTTCTGTCCTGAATATGCTTTCACCTAAATAATCTGTAATCAGCAAACCATGAAACGCAGAATAATGGGAGGTTCAAAATCTAGGTTGTAACCAATACCAAGGGAAGTAATCAGGACGAGTTTTAATCGAAGGATCAATTCAGGCAAGGGACAAGGCGTTTCTCTGCAATAAAATAATTCAGTAAGATACAACTTTTATTAGACAACACGCATATGAATCAGCTGCACATTTAATAAGTTACAGTTTTACGAGTCAATGGTCTATTTCTGCAGTCTATAACAAGATTTCTTAGACCAAGAAAATAAATTCTTTCCGTATCTAACTTTCTTTAACGACTCACTCTGCCGTTCTGATCAGGGTTTGCATATGGATTTCGCTTGTTAACACTTTAATACTTAAATTTACCGTCCTTAAGTTCAAGTCATAGATTTGAGTCACTCACGTAAATGTCAACAAATAATGACTCCGAACTTTTACTTGCTTAAACCCGCAAGTTATAAATAAGTTTAACCTTAACAACTGAACAGCTGAACAGTTAACCGAATCTCGTTATTCGCCAACTGACAACTTTTATTCAGTTCAAAGAACTTTTCAAAAACTCAACTCATAATTTAACCAGCGAACCGCTTTCTAAATAATTCACGCCTCAACACGTAAATATTCAAAGTTTTCCGCTAAATCTCCAATGCAAACCGTGATCAAAAACCAGCCAGTTTTAGTCACTCAAAATATGTACATGAAAATCATAGGAGGGGGAACTTCTTACCTAAAAATACTGTAAAACATATTTTCTTCAATACACTAATTATAGTATATAAAATAGCGCGTGATTCCTACCGAGACCACTTCCAAAAATATCGCGCACATGGTTGAAAATTCCCTTTTTTACCTTACATCTACACACCTGGAAGTCTGGGCTGAGAATCATTTCTAGCAGACAATATCTGCACGAGCTAAATTTTCCCCGGGAATTCAATCGAGCTCTCTGATTGGTTGAGAAGGGAAAACATTTTTAATGCTAATGCGAGGTTCGTCACGTCACTAAAATTTAATGAATGAAATAAAAATCGGAAAGTAATAAAATAATAAAAAGCAATCTTTCTGGGAAAATAATTAAAAATAGTAATAATGAAATAAATAAATGAACCAAATAAAGTGACCCACAAACGTTACAATACAATGGTTTAAAGAAAACAAAAAGGAATATTTGTTAAGTGTATCTATTTAGTTATGTTGACCATGGTTTAACAATTATGACGCAAGTATCGCTCACGCAATTTAATAGTCGAGTGTTGCTCAGGTGAGGTCATCTTCAAACAAAACATTATATAAACATTTAAATGAACAAGTAATATAGAAAAAAAACTAATTGTTGGCCTTTATCTGTTGACGATTGAGATGAAGGAACACGTCCTCCTTCTTAATTTCTTTTTGTATTCATTATTAAATTGATTCAGCCCCTCTCAACGTACATCTCTTCCTAAAACTACTCTCCTGTACCTCCTTCTGGTGATATATATATATATATATATATATATATATTAAAAACATATTCCTGTCTATACATTATTAATTTCCTCTTAATGTGTGCTCCTTTTTCTCTTCCTGTTCATACATGTTCATCCTCTTATAGACTTTTGTTACTCTTCTTTCACATATTCTTCTATTTATTTATTTTCCACCTTGTCTTACCGTTTGCCTTCCTCTTCTTTTCCCTTCTCGAACATTTCGTATCTTCTCCCTCTTCTCTTTCCTCCCTATACATCTTTAATTTTTGAGTTTCAAAAGATTGTTACAAAAATAAGCCGAGATTGTAACAATTGAATGTTTACGTATATTTCAAGTATCTTTTATTCAAATGTTGTATGTTTTAAATAAATTTTTTTCTTGGTAACAATCCAATACTTGGATTTTACACCAATAAAATGATTTGATTTGATTTATTATTTGTTATCGAAGATAACTATAGCTATATCTTACGTCGTCATGAAAGGATAAGAATACATTTGACCTAAATACATCGTGGATTTAAATTTGTATAAAGAACTTTGTTTTGACACGAAGAAATTCAACCTTCTGTTCTGAAAGATTCTGAGGTAAGTTTTCATTGAATAATACTTGACACCTTGCTGTTATATTTTACTTATAAAATTTCGAAATCTCTTACCAAATTATATTTTGTTTTTGCTTTCAAACAAATCTACTTTCGTTTAATGTTATGCATAATTGCGGTGTTAAAGATCAATCAATAAAAATGTCGGAGAGATCGATCTTTCTTAAGTCGTTCAAAAATATCTTGATGCCTTTTTTGCTTTCCTTTTTAATTTACATTTTTGAGAAAAATACAATATCAAATAAAACAAATACTAAAATTAGATAATGTTATACTGTTTTAAGATAATTATGTCAACATTTCAACAAGGTTAAACGACCCGTTTGATAGTTACCCTAAATAATTAACAGTGTAAAGCTTGGATGTGCTGGTTTCTTTATCTACTCCTACTCTCACAGATTTCATTCACAGTACTTATCCAAATAACTAAGGCGATTAAAAGACTTCAGAACGGGCATTTTTACAACAAAGACACGTGTCACTGTTTTCATTGAAAGTGAAGATCAAAGGGTCGACACATACCAACTGCGTCCAATGTAAGATTGTGTTGGTGTGAGAAGAAGACACAAGTGATTGTAAATAAAAAAAAGGTGTATGTGACTACGAACATGCAATATTGACATATTTTATAAACACAGAATTGTGGGTCACAACATAGGGGTAAAACAATTTTTTTTTTTGACTTATATCTCTGAAACTAACGCATTTAGAGTAAATCAGACACGGGATAATAAAGTTTATCAGGTTAAGATCCATCTACTCTGAATTGTTAAGACTAATCAGACAATCCATTGTTGGGTTGCTGCCCCGGAATTTATGATTTTAAGGAAATTTTGTAGTTTCTGGTTATTATCTTGAATATTATTATAGATAGAGATAAACTGTAAACAGCAATAATGTTCAGCAAAGTAAGATATACTTAAGACAATATATTTAAAATTGCCAATTGCTCTTTATAATCGATTTTTAACATTTTTTCGTTATTTTTTTTAATCATTTACAAAACTCTTCTCCTCTGAAACTACTGTGCGACAATCATCATTATGTTATCTAGTTAAAAATATGTCCAATGACCCCGCTTGTCATCCAACCGGGCCGACATGGGTTAAAATAGAACATAGGGAGAAAATGCAGTTTTTGGCTTACAGTTCTGAAACTTAAGCATTTGGAGCAAATCTGACATGGGATTAAATTGTTTATCAGGTCAACATCTATATGCCCGGAGATTTTAAGACGAACCAGACAACATGTTGTTGGGTTGCTGCCCCATTATTGATAATCCTAATGAAATTTTGCAGTTTTGAGTTATTATCCTAAATATTATTATAAATAGAGATAAACTGTCAACAGCAATAATGTTCAGAAAAGTAAGATCTACGAATAAGTCAATATGATTAAAATTGTAAATTGTCCCTCGAGAAGTAATTGCCTTTTATAGTCCATTTTTAACAATTTTTCGTATTTTGTTGTACTCTTTCACAAAAGTCTTTCTCATCTAATCTACAGGGCCAAACAGAATTAAAATGAGCCAACATTTCCAAAAGGATATCTTGATTAAAACATGTATCCGCTGACTCTGCTATCCAACCAACAAGGCCATGGAAATTAACATTGGAAGGGGAAATAAAAAATTAGTCCTTTTATGTTATTTTTTGGTTGATTTTCTTAAAATGTATGTAAAGTATGATACTTTGATGGGGTAATAAGTTCATATTTGACTAAATTATATAATCTTCTGCTCATGAAATCAGCAAAACCGATGTGGTATGGGTATTTTTATTTTTTTGTGCATTTTTCATTGTAGAAATTGCAAATTTGTAGCTTTGTGACCATTTTGAAAAAATAATGTGAAAATTTGATATTGGTTATATCTGTATATTATATTTGTTCAGCATTTACCTTATCTAAAGGAAGTTTAACCCACAAAAAGAATATATGCTTAATTGTTTTTTATTAAATTTGGGATTCTTTACCTTGATATGTTGAAAAATTCAATAAATGGTCAACTAATTAATTAGGAAATCTAGATTGTTGCTTGTTAAAAGATACGAAAACACCTTTAAAGTTGTTTGTTATACTCTTAAGACGGCTAAGATATCAAGAATCAATACATTCTGTTGAACAGAAGCGGTAAAGGTATAATTTTGTATCAATTTTTATTGATATTTCTGCCTTTTTTGCAAAGTTATCTCCCTTTTCAATGCAAATCTCCATAGGAATTTTAGATCGTAATTTTTTAGTTTTCCTCAAGTGAGATTTTATGGGAGTTTTTTCTGTATATATATGGGTTATAATGCTAAAGATTAAAACTTAAAAATATTCTGTTGCAATTACTTCAAGGTTAGGGTCAAATGTATGCTAGATTGACTGGACTACTGGTCCAGTTGGTGAGAAGAGAAGTTTTGTTAGAGTTAAAAGATGACGGCCGACGATACCCGTTTGATGAAAAGTAGATGAGCAAGTGACAAATAGAAAAAAACTAAGGATTTTGTATAATCCTTCTGGAAAAGATTACATAAGCCGTATAATTTGGCACAACGTTTTGGAATTTTGGGTCCGGAATGCCCTTCAACTTTGTGCTTGTTTGGCTTCATAACTAGTGTGATCTGACCGTCACTGATGAGTCTTCTGAGGACGAAACTCGCGTCTGGCGTATTAAATTTTAATCCTGAAACCTGTGATAACAATTAAAACATCTACTTTCTTTTTAGTAACAGGATTTCACCAAACCATAGTTCACAAAACTATTTATAAAAAAATTCATTTTGTCATTTGAATTAAAAAACTATCGACATTTATAGCAGTAAAGGGCTAAGTTTAAAGAAACGAAACGCTTTAATGTTAATAAAGGAATAAATTCATTGCTAATATTTTATTAATGAAGTGTGAACAGTAAGAGATGTCTGACGTATCGAATGAGGATGATAGTGCTGAAAATGACCAGGATGAAACATGGACACCACCATCTGGTAAGTTTAATTAGACAACTTTATAGTACGTTTTTATGATTTAATAGCTTTGCTTACCTTTTATAATCTGAAAACAAAAAATAAAATACAGTTCAGTAGCATCACGTTTAAATCTTATTACTTTAATTGAAATTTTCAATGAATCTTACCTATATAATGGCAGTGTTCACCCCTTATATCATTTTTTGAAAAGAATTAGTTTTAGGTTTTCCTTTGTCAGAGACTATGGAGTTTTAGGATATTTTTTTTGTATCATTATTTCATCCTGTTAACACTTTAGTGCCATTGCTCACCTTCTGTTAAAGGTGTGTATCCATTTCATATAAGCAACTTTGTTGAAGTCAGTTGACAGTGCCACTAGCCTTTCAATTCTGAGGTTGTTAACTGGAATATCGGACGCGGCAAATGCGTTCGATCCTAATATTAACTGACTGATATTGCTAGCTTTCCTGTTAAAGATCTGTGTTTCCCGTTAGGAAATCCAAACTCATCTACCAATAAATACTGATATTATCAACGGCCATTATTAAAGCTGGAGTTTAACATTAACAATTAATTAGCAATCACACAAAGATGTATTAAAAAAAATAGATTTTACAACCAACCATCCGATACAGTCACCTACTATGATATGTAATTGAAAAAATCATTTAGAACTTGAATAATGATGTGTACAATTCACCTTTATTTTTCACAGTCATATCCGAAAACGAAACAAAACAACTAGAAGCTACAAACAACGAATTAAAAAAGAAAGTGCAGAATCTTGAAGCAACGTACGCAGAGGAGGGACAGGCCAAATATGAAGCAGAAAGACGGACAGAAATTGCAGAGAAAAAAATGGAGGATTTACAAGATAGACTTAAAAAGTGCGGATTCCTTTTTTTTAACATTATAGTTCTCAGACCTATTAGTTTTAACACTGGACATAATAATGAGAAAATAACAAAAAAAAAAGTTTATTATCTGTATTATTACGTTACCAAGCGGGAAAAAATCTCAACATAGACAATTTATTTTCTGTATATAATCAAGTCCAACTATTAGTTTAGGAATTTCGATTACTTTGTTGAGGAATTGAAAATGAGGTTTTACTTTTTAATAAGAAAAATTAAAACATTGCAGGTCATTTCAAAAGCAAGAACTGATATTTACTTTAAGTACAGTGTAGCAGACAAGTGACAAAGAAGTAGGTCCGGTAAGGGCCGATTTTAGCCTCAAATTTCAGGTTCATCTAACGGATGTTTTAGGACACTTTTTAAGCACTTAAGTGTCTATTTCAATCGATTCGATTAGTTTATGTGAAAGATTTTAACTGATTTAGTAATTAAAAACACTCTGATATGCCAAAAAATGTCACTTTTCAGATGTTTTTTGTCAAAAATGAAAGTGGCCCCATCCGTGTTCACCTTTATTTATGTTTTGTATTATCATCAAATACAACTTACATTTCAATATCATGAATGAACACGAATGCGGCCACTTTCATTTTAGACGGAAACCGTTTAAAAATTAACCAAAATGCAAAATTTTTGAAGATTTCAGTAATTTAGCATGACTTCATGATGATAGAACGCGATATTTGTGCATTGTATTGTCAAAAACAGCTCATATTTATGTAGCAGAAACATTTTACTTTCCAACATATAGCTTAAAGATTACATTTTCCCAATTTTCTAAAACTGCTATATTTTGGGGCCAAAAAGGGGTCTTACTGAACCTACTCCTTTGTCAATACGCAGAAGAAAATTTTCCACTGATCTGTATGTATGCTCACCATGATATTTTTTTAAAAGAAAATTGTACAGATTCATCTTGTTATACAAACATATATAATGAACGAGTTAAGAATATACGTAAATAGAGGTAGCAAAAGATAAAGATCACTGTTTGAGCTTTTGATTATGCCATTTGATTAGGGACTTTCCGTTTTGAATTTTCCTCGGAGTTCAATATTTTTGTGATTTTACTTTTTATTGAAGTGTTAAGAATATTCCATAGAACAAGCTTTCAAACTACTATATGAGACATACTACCTACCAGTTATGGTGACAATCTGATAAATATGAAGTGTTACATTTGAAAAAAAGCAAGTTTCGTATAAGTATTGAACAGACTAGTTCGTATTACGTAAATGTCTGGATTATAGAAATAAGATTTTATATTCACAGTTATAAAATACATGTATCAATTTATAATACTGTATTCATTGTAATAATTTACTGAAATATTGGACTTTGCCTATTATAGAAATTGTGTCTGGGTCAATACAATAATTGTTAAATAAAATAAATGCAAGTACCAAGTCAGGAATATGTCAGTTGTTATCCATTCGTTTGATATATTTGAGCTTTAGATTTTGCTAATTTAGTAGGAAGTTTCCTTTTTAAAATTTCCTCAGAGTTCAGTATTTTTGTGATGTTACTTTTTAAAGAGAGATCATATTGTATGAAATGTATCTGTTGTATTTCAATTTTGTATGATTAAAACACCTTTTTATATTTTTTGTTAATATATCTTAAGTTACATGTAATAATAACATGCATGACATAAACTTTTTTTCTTGGTATCTTTGCGACATCATCTGAAAAGATATAACTATTAGGACTAGTATAGTTTCCAAGTTTCTTTTTGTCGTTGTATTCAAAATGTTTACTTTTAAGTAGTTGACAACGACTTTGATCAAAATCATTGTTTTAACAGGGAAACTGAAGATAATGAAAAACTTTCAGACAAATTAAGACAACACTCAGAAGATTCCAATAAGAGAATAAAAACGTTACAAACAAAACTTGAGGAAACGGAAAGCAACCACCATCAGCTGATAGACAAAACATCACTTGTAAGTATATTCAAAATGGGGAAATCCGGTACTGGGTTAAAACAGTATGTTAGCCGTCTGTTTCTTACATTGACAGTATTTATGGTATCTTGTGGATAGTTGTCTCATTGGCAATAATATAACATCTCCTTATTATTTAAAAAAAAAAAAAAAAAAAAAAAAACATTTTTTTTTCTTCATGTCTGTTTTGATTCACTATATATATGTATAGATTTTAGTTGTTATAATACCATGTTAGAAGTTTATATATATGTGCACTTTGTTTAAAACAAAAGCAGATACTGAAAGCATGTGTATAGTTTTTTCAAACTAATACTATAGAACTTGTTTGCATTTAATTGATCAAGATTATTATTCAATCAGGGAAACCAAAGAAAAATGTTTATTATCAAAGAAGGTTATTGAACAAGAAGAGGAATATGATGCAATAATCAAGAAATTAGTGTTAGAACTAAACGAAACAAAAACAGAACTTCTGAACGTACCAGACAAATATCAAGAGTTGCAAAGGTGAGTTTGAAGACAGATTATTAGTATTTCGTTACAAATTATTGATACCATTTTCTATATTATTAACTACTACAATGGAACGTTAACAAAAGAACAAGATTAGGTACACATTCTGTCAAGCTAAATTATTCACATCTTTCCATATGGTATTGCAACTTCCGAAGCAAGGTTGTCGGCTCTCCGGACTCTCCCTAAATTCTTCGTTTAATTTTTAGTTCGTTGATGGTTTGAAAATTGATGAATCAAATTTTGTTCTTTGGTGGAATTCATGCAGTGATCTGCTATTTTCATCTTTTCCGTTGGTAAAAACAAAGTTGTATCGTAGGCATCTCTTTATTTTTAAATTAGTCAAATTGTGTTTAAAGGTTTGAAAATATGAACAAATATTAAAAATAAAAAACAAAACTCTAAGTAATCATTCAGTAAAGTGGACAAGTTAAGATCACATTCGAAGAAAGGGGTTTTTCATATCTGTTCAATATAGAAAGAAAGTAATAAATTTATTTCTGAGTTAATTTTGAGTAATTTGGTCCAAACAAATAATCGCTTTTCTCCGTGTTTCTGAAAAATTGCATATTTTCAAAATATAGTACATATAGAATTGTGAATGGAATTTGGGAATGGGTCAAAGAGACAACAACCCGACCACAGAAAAGACAACAGCAGAAGGTCACCAACAGGTCTTCAATGTAGCGAGAAATTCCCGCACCCGGAGGCGTCTTTCAGCTGCCCCCTAAACAAATATATACTAGTTCAGTGATAATGAACGCCATACAAAACTCTTAATTGTATGTATTACTTTTAAGGGAGTTATCGAAAGATTTATGCGAACAAAGGAGTGAATATGATATTGAATTACGAAAAGTAAAAACCGAAGCAGTAGAAGCTAATAACCAAGTTAAAACAGTAACAGACTTTGACAGAAGGTAAGTACATTTTTAATTATCGATATTTTACATCCTTCCTCGGCCTCAGCCCCTCACCCCGAAAACAAACAACAAAAAACTTCACACACATTATCACAAACATAAAAAGTAAAATCACAAAAAATACTGAACTCCGACGAAAATGTTATGTGCATATATTTAAACAGCCACTTAACACTATAATGGATTGTAAGAACTGCACAAATTGCTAGTTGAAGTAATAGCAGGATTTCAGGATGATGACAGATTTTCTCGACATTTCTAGGAATGTAATTTTTTTTTATTCGCTCAACTGTCAAATGGCACAATCGGTAAATTTAAGGATCAGACGATGACTGCATTCGGTTGTTGTTTCTTTGTGATTATAAGAAAGTGTTTTTTATGTTTCAAGTCTTGATGAGGCACTCTGTATTTAATTTGGAAATTGTAATTATTTGAGCAGAAAGATGAAGTTATAACTTTTGAATATACAATATTTTTTGTAATGTAGAGAGAAAGAAGAAAACGGACAACTTCAAAAAGTGATAAGCATAATGACAGAGGAATTAGAAATAGGGAAGAAAAAGGTACTAAAATTAATGGTTCATATGTACTCCAGTTGCGTAGAAAAGATGGAGACCAAATTATTTTTAAAATTCAATACCGAATACAGACGTTAGATAGCTAATAACACCAAAAACAAAATTAATTATAGCAATGTCCAGAAACAAATCTTTATTCTTAGACTGATTGACTGTTGGTTGCATTACTACTATATTCTTAATATGAAAGTGCATGTTTTATGTTTATATCTTTGTTGTGATTATGAGGATTGTAAAATTTCTTGTTAGTTAAGGACAATCAGAATGTGACTATAACATATCCAATGTCTTTATGCCTGTGTTTTGTAAGTATCAGTCCACATTATAATGATAAACATGTACTCCACTCCTTCCCAACTTGTGCCACTTTGTATGAACAGCCATGTCTAAATGTGAAATAATTAATTACGGCTGTCAAAGTATATTTATGGTTTCTACAAAGGAGCAAGTAAACCATAAGTTATTGGAATTCCAATGGGGACTAACTGTGCACCACTTATTGCAGACCTGTTTTTGTATTGTTATGAGTTACAATTTATGACTAAAATTAGCAAAGACCCATCAAAACAACATTTGATACAAAAATTTAACAATACTTTTAGATATTTGGATGATATATTGGCTCTAAATAATGACGACTTCAGTATGTATACTAAAGAAATTTATCCTGTAGAACTTACTTTAAATAAAGCTAATGATAACAATGACCACTGCCCTTTCCTCGATCTTGATATCTATATCATAAACGGGAAGCTTAATACAAAAATTTATGATAAAAGAGATGATTTTTCATTTCCTATTGTTAATTATCCATTTTTAGATGGTGACGTTCCCTTGTCACCATCTTATGGTGTTTATATATCTCAACTTGTACGATTCGCTCGTGTATGTAACAATGTATTAGATTTTAGCGAGAGAAATTTATGTATTACTGAAAAATTATTACACCAGGGTTTTCGATATCACAAACTGGTCAAAACATTTACTAAATTTTATCACCGGTATAAGGAAATAATTCGTAAATATAACTCAACATGCAGACATCTTATACGTTCAGGTATTTCACATCCAAAATTTTATGGAAATATTCTTTATAAAGCACAAAAATGTCAGTATTCTCCTCAGAAACTAACAAAACCTTTAAATAGACTTATTAAAAGGGGATATAGTTACGATACTGTTGTCAGGTCATTAAAGATTGCATATTTTGGCTTTAACATTGATTCACTGATAGGGTCTTTGCATCGGAACTAAACACATTTATTTCTAAAAAAACAGTTGTTGGCATGACACGGGTTATGTTCTTCTCATATATTTTATGATAGTATGATACTAAACCCCTAACGGGAGGGATTGTACCTGATATTCATATGATGAAGACATAACCTTTCAATCAGTTTAATTGAGGTCTGGAGCTGGCATGTCAGTTAACTGCTAGTAGTCTGTTGTTATTTATGTATTATTGTCATTTTATTTATTTTCTTTTGTTACATCTTTTGACATCAGACTCGGACTTCTCTTGAACTGAATTTTAATGTGCGTATTGTTATTCTTTTACTTTTCTACATTGGCTAGAGGTATAGGGGGAGGGTTGAGATCTCATAAACATGTTTAACCCCGCCGCAATTTTGCGCCTGTCCCAAGTCAGGAGCCTCTGGCCTTTGTTAGTCTTGTATGATTTTAAATTTTAGTTTCTTGTGTATAATTCGGAGTTTAGTATGACGTCCATTATCACTGTACTATTATGCATATTTTAGGGGCCAGCTGAAGGACACCTACGGGTGCGGGAATTCTCGCTACATTGAAGACCCATTGGTTGCCTTCGGCTGTTGTTTGCTCTATGGTCGGGTGGTTGTCGCTTTGACATATTCACCATTTCCTTTCTCAATTTTATCATAAATTTACTTTGGCCTTTAAAAAAACCATATAAACATAGGTCATCTACCACACAAAACGCATTCATGGACAAAAGAAGCCCAATGCTAATATACATTTGAACCTAGTTGTGTGGTGCATGACTAACACGCTGAGAGCTGTATATTGAAGTGCTACTTCACAAACGAGCTATGTTGAGTGGCTTGCCGGTTGCACATTCATACCGTTTTTGAAGTCTTTGACCTGATTCAACCGGTGATTCACCAAACATTACCCTCATCGTAGGGAATCAAGCTGTCATGATACTTCAAGGCTGCTCACAAAATTTGACGTTATATCAGATATATATATATATATCAATATACAGTAGGTGCCGCTTCTATATTTAAAGGATATGATTAAAATTTCCCGTCGATCATATATCTTGTACATAAATATTTTTTTATTTTTGTTATAATTACAAGCACATATACCCTTCTTTCGATGGTACTAATACCTATAATTTCAATCACATAAATATTATGGCAAGGATGTACAGACGTTTCAACAACAATTAACCCTGAACATTAACAAATGGACATTATGAACTCTGAAAATACTATCAAATTAAAGCAAACATTCTTCTAGAGTAATGTTACCTTGCTAATCCAATGGTTTACAAGTACGTAAAAAAAGAATGGAAATGAGGAATGTGTCAAAGAGATAACAACCAGAGCAGAATTTATAAAACAACCCGAATGCAATAAACGCTGCAGGGTTAATCATGTTTAGTGTGATCTCGATCTCCCCAAAAGAAACTAGGCAAAACAACCTATGATACACAAATTAACAAAGAACTACTTGCAGTTACTGGTATGCCAGGTCCAGCTCTCAGTTAAACTTATTGAACAATTATGTCTTGATCATATGAAAATCAAGTCTTTATTTCTGTCATAATTTTCATCTTTGCACAGTTGAGTGAGAAAGATGTAGAAATCGACAAGTATCTCAATGATTTTCGCTCAATTTTCGAAGGACACAAAAGAGAAAGTGAATATCCAACAGACCCATATGATCTCCTCGAAGTAAGTTAATTATTATAAATTACTGTAAGTATGCCTCGAATAAATCTCATTCCTAACTCATTTCTGCGTGGATATAAACACAATAAATGCTAATTTTAATATATCATAATCGTAGACAAAGCTCTTTGCATTCTGAGATAAGATGTAGATTCGAACATATCAATATCACCGCTGTAAGAAAACCTCCAAACTTTCAAATCCAAAAATAAGAGTAAAGGCCTTTATAAATAAAGGCATCAGTAGTATACCGCTGTTCGAAATTCATAAATCGATTGAGAAAAAAACAAATCCGGATTCCAAACTAAATCTGAAGGAAACACATCAAATATAAGAGAAGAGGATCGTCACAACAGAAACACAACATTAACATGAAACATACACAGAAACTAACTATAATATAATGATGGTCATTTTCCTGACTTGGTACAGGACATTTTAAGAAAAAAGTGGTGGGTTGCACCTGGTTGTGTGGCATGTCAAACCTCCTTGTATGGCAATGGTAAATATAACATCAAATGACAACATTACGTGACAGGACTAAAATACAAATAAATGGGAGAACATATAGGACAAAGAAACACACGAATAATAGCTAGCAAAAGCTACCAGAATAAATGCGAGTAATGTTCAAAATAAAAAAACACTGCATACTAAATAAACAGTCGATGTTCAAATGACGCTGATATAAGAAAACAAACTAGATAGCTTGTTGTTCGGTGTGAGCTAAGGCTCCGTGTTGAAGGCCGTACTTTAACCTATAATGGTTTACTTTTTAAATTGTTATTTGGATGGAGAGTTGTCTCATTGGCACTCACACCACATCTTCCTATATCTAGATGTACCTTTAGGTTGCAGTTTTAGAATATATGTTTACTGCTTTACAATATGATAGCAGGTCACAAATTGGTGGTTATTACCTACTGACTATTTTCAGACGACACATTTGATGAGTAGTGAAGTAAATAAAGATGTATTACAGTATGTTGGTGAAAAAGTCATTTCCAACTCTGTACTCCGAAAATATCCTGATGTCAAATTAAAGAGGAAAAGTGATAGGTTGATTTTGATATGTTCCTCTCAAGAAATGGTGAATGGTGTCCAGCAATTTCTCAATGACATGATAACATTTGCTGGGGATACACTGTCCTGGTCACTGGGTCACACTCACAATGAGACACAGTCAGATGATAATTCGTCTGATGAGAGTAATCAAACAATGGTTACTTTCGAAATGAGTTCAGATGACTATGACAAACTCAAGTTCTTCTGTAAAGATGACATATTCCAACATGCTTCGTATGATGGTACTAACTTAAAACTCAAACTCAAATCGCCAGCTGAAAGACAAAAGTATGAAGATATCATCATATCTCATCTGCAACAACTGTTGTTGTTAGAACACGTGACGGTACATTATGTCGAACCCTTGCAACAAGATGTAACTAAAGGTGTTATTGCTGAAGAATTTCCTACTATTTATTGTCAGTTAAATAACAACGTCATTCAATTATATGGAGACAAATTGTTCATTCTGAGGCGAGCCAAACAACGCTTAGAAATGATTCTGAACATAAATCAACAAATTCTAAAAGAAAGAAAGGATAATGACATACCAGATTCAGATAATATTGACGTGTTTAAATCAAAAGAAATAGATTAAATTTCACCAAATCACTTTGCATCAAGAAGTGTCTCAATGAATGATGTAAGCTACGACGATGAAGTCCCCGCTAATTGCGTGTTTACTACTGCCGAGGGAATAAGTGTTAAAGTTTACCTTGGAAGTATTTTTAACCTAGATGTAGAAGGCATAGTTAAAGCCACCAATGAAAACATGTCTTTTTGTTATGGCAATTCTGCACCTGTGTATGAGGCTGCAAGAAAACAGTATAAGTATGAGTGTGAAAACAAGAGTAGACGTTATGACACATTGCAAGTAGACACGTGTGTGTCATCGTCATCTAATAACCTATATTACAAATACGTTATACACATCGCTGAGCCTAGATGGAAAGATTATAGAGAAAACGAAAAGCACAAATGTGCTTTAGATTTAAAACAATCGATCGTGTGTTGCCTTGTAGAAGCGGACAAGTTGCGGATGAAATCAATCGCCTTACCGTTTGTCAGCACAGGTATATATATGTACTGAGACAAAATAGCATTTCTGTTGTAGTAAAAGAAAAGAATCATGTCCTTAAATATAGCTTTTACAATACACATATTTAACTAAGGTTCCTAGTAAAATGTCATACGGTTGACATTGTAATAATGTTCATCAATTCAAAAAGACTTTGGAGTATTTGGTATAATGATATACACGAAACAACAAACAATCAACACTTGATATAAACCATGGTAATATAAATCATGTACAAGAAAGACAATTTTTATAGTTGTCTTTTTGTTTAAAGTAGAATATTGCTGACATGTGAACTGCTCAGTTTAGAGTAATTTCACATTGCAAGAGATAAGTAGGTCTGTAATTTAAATGTGACAAACTAAACTCGCATACATGTATCTTTAAATGATTTGGTATACTTTCAATAAATTCTAATTGTTTTCTCGACTCTGTTTGTATTACAATATATTGAAATAAAATACAGCGCATTGTATACATCCATTAGAATATATAGGTCGAGTTGTTGTTTCTTTGACACTTTTACCATTTCCATTCTCAATTCTATAAACGTTTTGTACTTGTCATAAGCATACAATTCTTTAAAATTGTTGATTAACAAGGAAGTAATTTTTTTAATGAATTTGGATTTACTTTATTTCTCTTCCCCATTGTTTGTGTGATATGTATACTTTTCAAAATTATAATAAAAATGTAGGCCTGATGTTTGACTGTTGTGAGAGTTTTACAGTATAAACCTCATGATGTTTTATTGAAGACAGGGATTCCCAATACTAAGTATGAGTAAAATATAATCTAAATTACGAATAACACACTTTTTATGCAAAGAAGAAAGTAAATCTCAAAACGAATGCCTCCACAATCATATTTGTATTGTTACAGGCATTTCCCCAATTCCTAAAGATATTTGTGCTAAAGAATACTGCAAAGCAATAATAGAGTACAGCAGAATCAGAAATAATACGTCAAGTTTACTTGAAATACATTTCATAGATAAAAACTATGCTCTTATTAGTTTGATCAGACAAGAATTTGCACAAGCGTTCAACAAATCAGGACAGCGTTGTGTTAGTAAACTAGAACCGGGAAGACAAAATCTCAAACCATATTCCAAGAGCACAAATGTACGTGCAGCGCAGTTACGTGTCAGGACTGGGATGGATAGTGGAAACTCAGAAGTCTGTTGTATTTGCTGGAACAAGATGATTCAACCCAAAAAACTTCAATGCAGTCATTTCTTCTGTTCCGTTTGTATTGATCGCCATTTTAAGAATGAACCAACATGTCCACAATGTGGTGGTATACAGGGAAGTCAAACAGGGATACAGCCCCCAGGAAGAATGAAAACTAATATCAAAAGTTCCTCACTGTGTTGTTTTCCTGGAACAGACACTATTGAAATAGTGTATATTATACCATCAGGTATACAAGGGGTAAGTAGCTGAAATGTTTAGCAATGTTATAACGTAGTTAGTAAGGAATTGTCGTTCAATAACTCACATGTCAAGGAGTATTAGCACTGTATTACAAAGATACCACCAAATCAGAGAGCTGACATCATAAATAAGTCTCATTACAAACGTGACAATTTCTAGCAAGCCAATGAATGAAAACAAACTCATTTCAGCCTTTTGTACGGTTTTTGGCATATCCGGATGGACTATTATTATGCTAGCATCTCCACATCATACCTGGGCATTAACAATACATAAATGGAAATAATAAACATTGGTTTTCTGCAGCATACAGTATATCCTAGAACGAAGCATAAGTTTAAGCAGTCAATCAAGGTTCATATCCGTCACAAATAAGCCAACAAATATTGCTGCTTTGATTTTAATTTTCAGCATTTTACGTGCTATTTATTTTTGTTGCTTACAATTTCCAGGAACACATACCACTGGTCAGTTCTTGAGGGTATTGTTTAAATTTTAAAATACTAATGAATGCTGTATAGTATGCTCTAAAACATTTTTGATGTAAAGTCAATTCTGTGGACATTACTTTTGTATGGAACGCCAACACTGTCTTTTTATGACCATTTTCTTTATATGATGTGCATTTACCTTTATATGATGTGCAATTGTCATTATATGATGTGCAAATATCCTTACATGATGTGCAAACATCCTTATATGATGTACAAACATCCTTATATGATGTACAAACATAATTATTTGATGTGCAAACATCATTATATGATGTGCAAACATCATTATATGATGTGCATGTATACTTATATGATGTGCATATATACTTATATGATGTGCTTATATACTTATATGATGTGCATATGTACTTATATGATGTGAGAATGTACTTATATGATGTGAAAACATTCTTATATGATGTGCAAACGTACTTATATTATGTACAACGATCCTTATATGATGTGCAAATATACTTATGTCATGTGCAAATATACTTATATGATGTACATATCATTATATGATGTTCAGTTACCATTATATTATGTGCAAATATCTTTATTTGATGTGGTTGTGTCATTATATTATGTGCTTGTAATCTTATATTATGTGGTTTGGTTTACTTCATTATATGATGTCGAAACGTCATTATATGATGTACTTTCATCGTCCTTATGGTCAATGAACATGATTACGATTAGAATGATTACTGTCTACGTGATAACTGATTCCGATCTGCTTCTGTAAACTATAAACCCGGCTGAAATATGTGTCCATCGCTAGCGAGAGTGCAATTAATAGGAAAAATGAGACAATGCAATTTAACAAAATCAACGTTTTAAAAAGTTCAGAGGGAGATTATTTAAAGATCAATTAATACAGGAGCTAATTGGAGAAATTTGTGGCTGTGGCGAAAATATGATAAAACAAATTTTGAGGCTCTTTATAGGTTGCTATTTGGGTTTAGCTAAAGCTACGTGTTGCAGATCGTACTTTGACCTATGAGTGTTTACTCTTACAAATTATGACTTGGATGGAGAGTTTTCTCATTGGCTCTCATACCACATCTTCTTATTTCTATTCGTTGCAAAATGCATCATTGAACTCACAGTCAGTTTTAAAATATTTCACAATAGCTATAAAATTATCTACTCATGCATAATATGGCGAGATGGTTTGTTTTATAAACTGTTATTGAATAATGTAAATGGTAAGATGTAGAATGTAATAATTACATTAGATGTATGTTTCATTATGATACTTTATTCTGATTGGCTAACTGCACATCACGTGTTATTCCGTAAGCAATTGTATTTCTCAATAAAACTTTTCATTAATGATAACACGTGGTCCCACAATAAAGTGCACAGGTGAATTAAATAAAAAAAGGCAACAGTAGTATACCCCTGTTCAAAACTCATAAATCCATGGACAAAAAACAAAATCGGGGTAACAAACTAAAACCGAGGGAAACGCATTAAATATAAGAGGAGAACAACGACATAACACCGAAACGTAACACACACAGAAACGGACCAAGCATCAGACAAAACACCACGAGAATAACAAATATAACATGAAAACCAAATACATGAATTTGGGATAGATAAGTACCGTGCCACGTCTTATCTCAATATCTCAAAAATAAGATAAAACAATGATAAAATTCGTGTTTTCATGATAATTGCTAAAAAAAAAATGTAATTATAAGTATTGAATGCTTCTTTTTGTAACTTCATATGCACATTTTTAGTATGAAGCGCTTGCGCGCTTCATACAAAATGTGCTTCGGTCAACGCTTTTACACCCCAATGAAGTTACAAAAAGAAGCATTCAATTCTTTAGTGTTACTCCTCCAAAACCATACAAAGTCGGATATATTTGTGATATGACGTATACATGTAGTGTTTTGTACTTCCTTTATTTGTTTTTGAAACAATCTTTTTTCCCTCAGAAAAAGTCAAAATATTCAAATTCGGAGACTGCATGCTTAATCCACGTACTGCCCGCGAAATGCAAAATGGTCAGGTTTGGTAATGTTCACATATTTGTATATACAGATTGTTTATTTTCAACTTATTTCAATGGAGATTTTTTTAACGTATTGAGAAAGGTGTGTGTAATTGTTCTCTTGTGTTTTTTTTACGAAGGGGGGGGGGGGGGGGTCGTGAAAAGTTTATGTCTTTGGAATGATTGTTTGTTTCCCTATTTCACGGTAATAACTTGGAAAATAAATTAGAGGAATTCCCATCTTTCCTACGCCGTCCCCACCACCAATGATGAAAATGACAATAATTATAATTTACTCATTTTTAAATCTTTCTTATAATATAAAAAAAGAAGACGTGGTATGATTGCCAATGAGACAGCTCTCCACAAGAGACCAAAATGACACAGAAATTAACACTTATAGGTAACCGTAAGTCCTTCAACAATGAGCAAAGCCCATACCGAATAGTCAGTACAAAAGGCCCCGAAATGACAATGTAAAACAATTCAAACGAGAAAACTATTTTTCTCAGAAAAGGTTTCCCTATAAATAAGTATCAAGATAAAAGGCAATAAAACAACAAATCTCATAAGAGCCAAAATTGCCCAAAATGGGACCTTAAAATTTACCATAAAATATATTTAGATACATTGCAGTATTTTTTTTAATCTATTGTAGTTTTAAAGATAAACCTAAAATATTAAAAGTCACCGCCGTAAATCTTCACTTAGAAAAAAATAAAACACAACTCTTTATATGTCAGAGACCACCAGGTCTCAGTAAACAAAAAATAAATATAGTATTTTTATGTTCATTCAGACACAAATCTAATTAAATTACAGCTATTGTGTGTCAAAGCTATGCTTACGCGGATCTGAAAATGCTCCATTCTATTTTCTGTTTAAAGACCATTGGGATTCTCGGTTTTGTCGGATTTATATACACCTTCAAAAATGTGAAGGCTGAATGTCATTGGCTTATGTAACATTTACTAGAACAGAAAGTATCAAAGGACTGAAGTACTGAACATCGGATGACCACAAGTTCTCGTTGATGGTAACACGCACTTGTCTTAATGAAAATCACACCACAATACCTGAAAGTGAGGTTAACTTACAGAGACATATTTTTTCTGAGACAAGTTCGTGCGTGGATGATGAACGGGCTCGTCTAGATATTCAACATGATATAGTCAGTATCAAAAACGAAACTACCTATTATTCTATATATAACAGTTACATATATACATAATTTTTATCCAAATGCTATAGCATTCTATTCTACTATTCTAATAATAGTGCAGTGCAAGTGCATGGTGAAAACACTTCTATAATAATTCGGATTTTCTAATAGTTTGGATTTATGTAGGCATTCATTTTTCCCGTATAAACGTTCTTGAGATGTTCTTCCGAATGCGTTAACACAATTGTCCTGTATGTGTGCCTAGATATAACTTACTTATAGCTTAAAAATATATTTCTAACGATGCAACATTTTCATATAATTAATTTAATATGTTCTAAAAAAAATGTTTTATTAATATTACTTGAAGCGACAAGGAATGCTATTTTGCACTCGGTTATGTCTGCGTTTTTATACGATCGGTAACATGTACCAGTCAAAGTCGAAAGTCAAATCTCTGTTGCGACAATACTTCGGAATGCCCTCACGGTCATCGTGATGTAAACATGAAGTGTGAACAGGAGGACGTGTGCTTCCTTGTTCCAGGACAAACACTATTGTTTTATTTTTTCTCTCATTTTCTCATATTTATCAGAATAATCTGTCCGGGTAAGGTGAAATGGATTTCTGCGAAGTAGCATGTTAAAAATACGACTCAGGGTGTTGGTCAAAACAGGGTTAATATTCATTTCACATTAGTATGTTCCCGTACGAATATGCACCTGTCCCAAGTCTGGAGCCTGTAATTCAGTGGGTTGTCGTCTGTTGATGTGTTACATGCCGGTTTTTGTTTTTTGTTCATTTTTGTACATAAATTATGTCGTTAGTTTTCTCGTTTGAATTGTTTTACATTTGTCATTAAGGGGCCTTTTATAGCTGATTATGCGGTATGGGCTTTGCTCATTGTTGAAGGCCGTACGGTGACCTATAGTTGTTAATTTCTGTGTCATTTGGTGTTTTGTTAAGAAAGATAAAAACCGGTATGTAATACATCAACAACCCACTGAATTGCAGGCTCCAGACTTGGGACAGGTGCATATTCGTACGGGAACATATTAATGTGAAATGAATATTAACCCTGTTTTGTAATAGACCAAACCCTGAGTCGGATTTTTAACATGCTACTTCACAGAAATCCATTTCACCTTACCCGGACTTTGTATGGTTTTGGAGGAGTAACACTACATTATACATCTTACCATTTATATTATTCAATAACAGTTTATAAAACAAACCATCTCGCCATATTATGCATGAGTAGATAATTTTATAGCTATTGTTGTGAAATATTTTTAAAACTGACTGTGAGTTTAATGATGCATTTTGCAATGTATAGAAATAAGAAGATGTGGTATGAGAGCCAATGAGAAAACTCTCCATCCAAGTCATAATTTGTAAGAGTAAACACTCATAGGTCAAAGTACGACCTGCAACACGTAGCTTTTGCTAAACCCAAATAGCAACCTATAAAGAGCCTCAAAATTTGTTTTATCATATTTTCGCCACAGCCGCAAATTTCTCCAATTAGCTCCTGTATTAATTGATCTTTGAATTATCTCCCTCTGAACTGTTTAAAACGTTGATTTTGTTAAATTGCATTGTCTCATTTTTCCTATTAATTGCACTCTCGCTAGCGATGGACACATATTTCAGCCGGGTTTATAGTTTACAGAAGCAGATCGGAATCAGTTATCACGTAGACAGTAATCATTCTAATCGTAATCATGTTCATTGACCATAAGGACGATGAAAGCACATCATATAATGACGTTTCGACATCATATAATGAAGTAAACCAAACCACATAATATAAGATTACAAGCACATACTATAATGACACAACCACATCATATAAAGATATTTGCACATAATATAATGGTAACTGCACATCATATAATGATATGTACACATCATATAATGACAATTGCACATCATATAAAGGTAAATGCACATCATATAAAGAAAATGGTCATAATAAGACAGTGTTGGCGTTCCATACTTTTGCATCTTATGGTCCTTTACCAACCACATTAACAGCTTTATCAGCGTAGCTTATGACAAAGCAAGACTGACATTTACACCACTCAAGTTTGATATATGTGTTATATCATCACTGCAAATTATTTGGTTTACCGATTTGAGGAGTCAATCTGTGTCTCGACGCATGAAAGATGTTTACGTGATATTTAATCTATTGATACCTGTAACAGCCGTCGAAAATATATTTAACAACACGACGGGTGCCACATGTGGAGCAGGATTTGCTTACCCTTCCGGAGCACCTGAGGTCGCCCCTAGTTTTTGGTGGGGTTCGTGTTGTTTATTATTTATTTTTCTATGTTGTGTTATGTGTACTTTTGTTTGTCTGTTTGTCTTTTTCGTTTTTAGCCATGGCGTTGTCAGTTTATTTTAGATTTATGAGTCTGACTGTCCCTTTGGTATCGTTCGTCCCTCTTTTACCAAGAGTCACCTATTAAATATCGTTATATGTAATTGAATTTAGATTACATGGAAGAATGCATGCACAGTAAAAAATAATCATAATGTTAATACACCCCGTCTCGCTCCTTTCAAAGTTTAAGATGTCTACTAATTTTTATTTTCAAGATCATTTTTTGCTTTTGCAGGCAGAGCATCCAAATCCGGGAAGACCCTTTGAAGGAATAACAAGACGGGCATATCTTCCAAATAACACGAAAGGCCAGTTGATTGCAAATCTACTGCAAATAGAATTTGATAGACGATTGATATTTACTATTGGAACATCGAGAACAACGGGCAAAACTGGAGTTGTAATTTGGAATGATATTAGTCATAAAACTAATCCAGAGCCAAATGCTATGTAAGTTAAACCTTCACTTATTTTTAGTCTACGTTTTTTTTATTTTAAAAAAAGTACTTGTATAGAGTTTTCTTTTGTATTAGTTTAAGTGGTAAACCAGGCTAAATCTTAAAGTGTAATGTTATACTTGTCGTTGTAGTTATTTTGATTTTAGAGACCCTTTTACTCAAACTCATAGAAATGCAAATAAGTCTACTTAAATGTACGTACGGGTTTACCCTAGTTTGAACAGCGGTATACTACTGTTGCCTTTATTTACTATGCCGACTAGTTTAATTAGTTATCAAAGGTACCAGAATTATAATGTAGTACGCCAGACGCGCGTTTCGTCTGCATAAGACTCATCAGTGACGCTCATATCAAAATATTTGTAAACCAAACAAGTACAAAGTTGGAGAGCATTGAGGATCTAAAATTACAAAAAGTTGTGCCAAATACGGCTAAGGTATTCTATTCCTGGGATAAGAAAATCCTTAGTATTTCGTAAAATTCAAAGTTTTGTAAACAGGCAATTTATAAAAATGACCACATTATTGATATTCATGTCAACACCTGAATGTTGAATACTAGGCTGGTGATACCCTCGTGGACGAAACGTCCACCAGCAGTGACATCGACCCAGTGGTGTAAATAGTTACCAGGTACCAGGATTATAATTTAGTACGTCAGACGCGCGTTACGTCTACATAAGACTCATCAGTGACTAAAAATTCTGACACAGTACACTGGTATTATTCTAGTATGTTTCTCAATATAAATTGGATTTTGATTAAGAAAACATATTTACCAGGAGAAAAGTAATATTCACCGCGCCAAACGTAACACAGTTCTACAGGTGAAGTGATAGTGAACGTTTGGTTTACTTTCGGTTTGGTAAATATTTGTCATTAAATACACTGTTTTCTCTCGGAACATTAAATAAAACAATTACTTTCGTGTTAATGTTCAACCTGGTCCACAGAACAATATAACGATTCAATTACAAAAACCAATGGCACTATTTACTAATATATTCTTCCATCTTATAAATTCTGATACATTTGGAATATGATATAAAATGACAAGCATGCACACTTTACTTATAAGGGGAATCTGAGTTCCCAAGGTTTGATATATTATTCGTGTTTCTCTTCTCTTTTTTTTTATTCAACAACAATATATCACATACTGTTAACAGATTTCTTCACTGGTACAGCTTATCAGTATTCGTGTTTCTCAATATGTATGTATCCGATCAGTTTTATGTTCGATCTGAGCTAAAGACTCCGTTGAGAAGGCCTTATTTTGACCTATAATTATTTATAATACCTTATGACTTGGATGGAGAGTTGTCTTTTTGGCACTCATACCAGATTTTCTTATTTATATTCAGAATATTATTTTATTATTTGAGTGTTGCAACGATATGCTGTAGTTTCGATATTGATGTTTTTTAGTGTTTAGGAATATTTATAAATAAAAAAATGTAAACTTCATTCAAACACGTTTAAATTGAAGTTTATGTAAAGTTTGCTGTTTGATTGGTTTTTTTTTGCATCCTTGTATATATTTATGTATATATATATGTTTGTTTACTATAATACTACTCATATATTAACTGTTTACACTCACACAACCCTGATAAATGAAACATCTGTATTATCTAATAAGTTGTCCCTTTGTTTGATTTTTAGGTTTGGTTTTCCTGATGATATGTACTTTGATAGAGTACTTGATGATTTAGGCTTTAAAGGTGTGACAGAGAAGGATATACAGCCCTAATGACGTTATTCCTATACAGTGAAACATATTTGAATATAAAATCTCAATAGATAGGATGTAATCACAAATCATGTTTTATTTCTTCAAAGTATAAAAACTTCAATAGCATTTCTTGAATAAATTGTGTTTTATTAGCTCACTTGGCCCATCACTTTGCGTCCGTCGTCCGTCGTCGTTTGTTAACTTTTACAAAAATCTTCTCCTCTGAAACTACTGGGCCAAATTGAATCAAACTTGGCCACAATCATCATTAGGGTATTTAGTTTATAAAATGTGTTCGGTGACCCGGCCAACTAACCACGATGGCCGCCATGGCTAAAAATAGAACATAGGGGTAAAATGTAGATTTTGGATTATATCTCTGAAACCAAAGCATTTAGAGCAAATCGTACAGGATGAAATTCTTTATTAGGTCATGATCTATCTGCCCATAAATTTTCAGATGAATCGGACAACCCGTTGTTTGGTTGCTGCCCCTGAATTGGTAATTTTAAGGACATTTTGCCGTTTTTGGTTATTATCTTGAATATTATAATAGATAGAGATAAACTGTAAACAGCAATTATGTTCAGCAAAGTAAGATCTACAAATAAGTCACATGACCAAAATGGTCAATTGACCCCTTAAGGAGGTTTTGCCCTTCATAGTCAATGTTTAACAATTTTTCGTAAATTTCTGTAATCTTTTACAAAAATCTTCTCCTCTGAACCTATATAGAAAAATTTAACCAAACTTGTCCACAACCATCATTAATGTATCTTGTTTTAAAAATGTGTCCGATGACTCTGTCCACAAACCAAGATGGCGGACATGGCTAAAAATAGTACATAGGGTAAAATGCAGTTTTTGGCTCATATTTCTGAAACCAAAGCATTTAGAGCAAATCGTACAGGATGAAATTCTGTATTAGGTCATGATCTATCTGCCCATAAATTTTCAGACCAATCAGGCAACCCGTTGTTGGGTTGCTGCCCCTGAATTGGTAATTTTAAGAAAATTTGGCAGCTTTTGGTTATTATCTTGAATATTATTATAGATAGAGATCTAGTTTCTTTACTAATTGTATTCATACGACATTTAGAAGTTATTGTTGAGAATATTTTTGGAGGAATCTTCAATATACAAATATATCTATCGTAATCGGTGAAAAGAGACAATGTTAGCAGCAACCCTTACCTAAGCTCTTGAAATTTTCAGTAAACGTTTAATAATTTTTTTAACACTTTTTTGACATGTGTCATCCGTAGTGATTATCATAATTCGGTACTGTTATATTCGAGAAAAAGAGGACGGATTCGTGGTTTAGACAATTTTAGTGCAGCAGCCAACATAGTGTTATACTCTTAATAACTATAAAAACAAACTTCTAAGTCAACAACAACAAAACCAAAATAGTATATAGAAACTCTAGACAAAGCACATAGGCAAATATGAAAGACAAGAATACAAAACATCGCACAATAACACAAATGTTGGATATGTAAAAACTGAGTCAAAGGATATAACCACAAGAAAGCACACGCTGAAATGTCTAGCCTGCGTAACTGCCTGGTGATTTTATGTTTTTGGTCCTGAATATAAAGATATACTTAAAGTATAATATAAACCAAACATGATCTATGAAAATGAGGTCATGGTCAGATAAACCAAACAGGAAATATATGTACACCTTACCGTGAATTAATTTTGGCCGTTATGAAATAACCGTTTCACAAATGATATCGGATATGTTCCTTATGTCGTAACTACAATCCACTTCCCCTTTTCACAACGAATGTGATCTACCGAAAGAGACTATTTACCGGGTTTGTAATAACATGAGTAACACGACGGGCCACATGTGGAGCAGGATTTGCTTACCCTTCCGGAGCACCTGAGATGACCCCTAGTTGTTTGTGGGGTTCGACTTGCTTAGTCTAGTTTTTTATGTTGTGTCTTGTGCACTTTTATTTGTCTGTTTGTCTTTTTATTTTGTAGCCATGGCGGTGCAGTTTATTTTCGGTCTATGACTTTGACTGTCCCTCTAGTATTTTTCGCCCCTATTTTACAATCATTCCATATACCAAAAATTACCATAGAAACAAACTAAGCAATGGTCGTATTTTGTAGACGAAATGCACGTCTAGTGTACCGAGACTATAAGCCATGTACATCTGTTATGAGTCTCGTTTTTCATGTTCTAAATGTACATCTGTTATGAGTCTCATTTTTCATTTTCTAAATGTACGTCTGTTATGAGTCTCGTTCGTCATTGTATGTTTATTTTCTAAAATGGTTGAAATGTTATGTACTCGACAAGGGATGTACTTGTTTGGCTTTTAAACTGTTTTGATATGAGAGTCACTGATGAGTCTTGTGTAGACGAAACGCGCGTCTGGCGAATTAAATTATAATCCTGGTACCTTTGAAAACTATCAATACATTTTCTCTAATTTATAGACTAGTCAGTATGAAACTATAATCCGTCTTTTAAAACCATTAAGATCGCAATTACTACATGATAGAAAAAGATAGGAATGTCCTTCTTGTTCAGCGTTACGAATACAATCATTGATTGTATCAACATCAACAACGTTCTTCAGCACAGACATGTGCTTATTATATTTGCTCACACATTGTTTTCCATATATTGGAAGGATATGCGACTGTCATACATGTGAGAGCTTAAATTAGCTAGATAGTAAACCAGGTGTTATCCTCCACTTTCGACATAAGATCATGCCTGTATCAAGTCAGGAATATCCCAGTTGTTTCCATTATTTTCTTTAATGTGTTTGATCTAATGATTTTGTCATTTGATAAGGGACATACATTTTGAAAATTCCAAGGAGTGTGTTTGTAATTTTATTTTTTCCATAAGACTGGGTGCTATGATTAAGAGGTTGAGGTATAGGGTTGCATTTTAGTCAGGTCTGACCAAGAATTAGATTTCTTTTTATTATTGTTAAACTGCAAGAAGCAATGATCGAAAGGCCTAGTCAAAAGATAAACCAATGTTTCAAGATCAATATTTATCTAAATAATCTGAGACAAATTTGGTCCATTTACATCTTTTTACGGATGTTTGCTTCATTTACATCCACTATTTTCCTATCACAATTGTTCATATACTGATCATACTGTTTAAATACACTATTCATAACCTCGTCGCCGTACAAACGATCACCGACCTTCAATATCAAACAGATTGCTATCATAGGAACTATGGTGGAGTTAACAGTCGATATGATAGAAAGTTTTATCCCAGAGAGTGTCAGTAACTTTATGATGCGTCTGTTCATGTCTATTTTGGATACATTTCCGTTTTCAAATTCATTACAAATGGCTATATATTTGACAATAACCAGTGTAAGCGAACCAGTAGTATTTGCGATCAGATTTGCATAAGACTCATCTTCCAACATTTTATTGAATATAGCACGCATTGTTTCTGCTGATATTCCGTAAATCATTCCATCTTTCATACCAATCGATAGTCCCTTTGAAGTTTGTTGACGAATGTTTAGCAATATTATTCGGATGTCAGATTTCTTTTTACCCTCATCATATAGTGTTGCAATCAACGAAAAAGAGCCCTCCAGTACGGCAGAAAATGCAATACGACCTGCTAAGGCTTCTGCAAAATTCATGGCAGAACTATCATCAAATGATTTGGAAGATGTATTTCCAGTAAAGACATCTGTTAATGGCGTAGAAGACGAATCATCAAGCATGACAAATGATTTAGAAGATGTCTTTCCTGCAAAATCCTCTGTATATGGCAAAGAAGATAAATCATCAAATGATTCGGAAGATGTCTTTCCTGCAACGGCCTCTGTATATTCCGTAGAAGACAGATCTTCAAATGATTCGGAAGATGTCTTTCCTGCAAAGTCCTCTGTATACGGCGTAGAAGACCAATCTTCAAATAATTTGGATGATGTCTTTACTGTAAAGTCCTCTGTATACGGCAAAGTAGATAAATCATCAAATGATTTGGAAAATGTCTTTCCTGCAAAATCCTCTGTATACGGCGTAGAAGACGAATCTTCAAATAATTTGAATGATGTCTTTACTGTAAAGTCCTCTGTATACGGCAAAGTAGATAAATCATCAAATGATTTGGAAGATGTCTTTACTGTAGAGTCCTCTATCGATCGCGTAACAGACGAATCATCGGAAGATTTTGATGATTTCTTCCTTTCCACATTTTCATGAACTTATGATTGCAATATTGTCTATCAGATTCGCCAGGAAATTTCATAAAATACGCATACCAAATTTTTAAATGTTCCGGAATGTTTTGTAATGCACGAACGACAATCTTGGAAGTATTCAAATATTAACTTTACCATGAATAGATATATTTACACGAGAAAACATGATAAGCATTCCCTGGTGAATCTGCTGCAAATAAATACACAATTAATCATTGCTAATTACAAAAATAGAAATATCCTTAAACAGAATCGCGGCTCTGTAAAAGCATAAGTTTATTCATCAGAATTAGTTGATAACAGTTTTATTAAAATTTCTATAACTTGTGAGATTGTATATTTCTCAGACTAGCTCAGTACTGTAAAAATATGAAAGTAACACTTTTAAAATTTCACGCCCTGGTGAGCTTTTCTGATATAAAGACGAATATGTGAAAGCAAACGATTCATAAGATCCGAAACAGTTAAAGAGCTATATGACAAAGTGGTTAATGAAAAACCAAATCAATCAAAAATCCACTTTATATGAAGGTGTTGAAACCTAAACTTTTCCATTTAATCAACCGATAATCTGTTCTAAATCGTGTCAGTATCGACACAATGACTGCTAAGCTGATAAAATTCTCTATGGCTAATAGTCAGGCAGTAGAGGTATCGACCCTGTGCTGTAAACATGAATTGAACGTGTTTTTTTTTATTTTTAAAACGTTGTCAGCACTCGACAAATCCGAAAAGATTTCTGCAAAAATAAAACATCTTATCTTTATATTCTGTGTTGACTGTGCATGACTTTATATATATATAACTGTTTTAAAAATTGCAATTCATGTAAGTTGTGTGTGTTTATGTGTGTTATATACATTGATATTACAGTTCAATAACAACTATCATTGTCAATTGATAAACCTATTTGGTATCCCAAATATGTACCTAAACTATATCAATTATAATTACAACTGCAACTTTGAAGAGGGCCGTACAAGAGGAGGGGTATCTGCACGGAAGAACACGAAATAAAATTGGCATTTCACGATGAACGAACAGTTACAAATATCTTGCACGTTGATCTTTTTACCGATTTAATGAAACACTGTGAATAACGAACCTTTTTCACGGCTGCACGTGAAATAAAAATGGCAAAACATTTTGCACGAAAATAACCATTTACCTCCCTCTTTTAATTATGAAATATAAACAAGAACGTATGCATTGAAACTTTACGTGTCATTTATGGACTTTTATGAAAAGAACTGATTTATTCAGCATTACGGTTTTGAAAAAGATTCATTAATGAACTTGTTGGAGGTTAATGATAAAGTTGGTATTTTATGCCATTTTAGGCCATAAGTGAACCTTGTCCTTTCTTGTAGAAAGAAATTCCCGACATTATGGATTGAGGTCAAAAGAAGTTTCCCTAATGCTATATCAATCGAGACGATTGATATTTTAAATAACATGTATGATAAATAATTTTAATGTTTTCTTAAGGCTATAGAAACAATCGTTTAAATACTGAATTCAAAATGAAATATCATACATGTGTAAATAAAGATTTGTCAAATTATTTATCGATCGTACCTGAGGAAATTCTATAATTGCATATAACTACTTTATAAATAGTTAGCATAATACATTTACAAATACAACATTTTCTCGTGACTCGATAATATACATCACACCTTGGTATTGAGATATGAGCAATTTTCTGTTCTTGTCTTTCAGTTTTGCTTAGAGGTTTATCTTAAAACGTTATCAAAGGTACCAGGATTATAATTTAATACGGTAGACGCGCGTTTAGTCTACCTAAGACTCATCAGTGACGCTCAGATCAAAAAAGTTATACAGCCAAACAAGTACAAAGTTGAAGAGCATTGAGGACCCGAAATTCCAAAATGTTGTGCCTATTTACCAATTTGTTTTACTTTGTTGATATAACTATTTATTTTTTCATAGTGATTGAGATTATATTACAATGCTGGATGCTGTTACGTTATTTCATTTTAACATTTTTACTTAAAGTGTCTGTTTTTTTGTTGTTGCTCACACTGTTTTGTCAAAATAATGGTCTTCTATGCGAATGTCATATAAACGAGACGATTAGCTAACTATAAACTAGGTTTTATCCATCGTTTTCTACTTAAGGAAATATCTGTTCCAAGTTAAAAATATGACACTCGTTTTACATTCGTTTGATGTGTTTGAGCTTTTGTTTTTGCCTTTATATGAAAGACTTATCGTTTTGAAAGCCACTTGAAGGGTTATTTTTTACTTTTTATAGGATAATGTCCATAAAGCATTGTTTCTATTCATAAAACGTCAAATGTGAGTGTTTAACACCAACAAGCATTCTTTGAGTATTGCATGGCAGTACATACATGTAGTCCCCTACCGAATAAATTCAATGTAATGAAACGAAATTCTAACTCGATCTATAACTTGTCATGGTGCAACCCTACATGAAATAAAAAACAAACCTAGGCCTTCAACTCAATTCTTCAAACAATATCATTAAGAAAGGAATAAAAAACTGTTATTATCTTAGTACAATGTCTTTTCAGATCTTAAAAAAAAAAACTTCGTAAATCTATTAATTGATAGATATTTCATCAAAAATCTATTCCTAGGGAAAGTTGAAAAGTTAGTTATTTCCCTTTGAATAGAAATCTAGCAACTAATAATTATTTCATCCACAATTTTGTTCTAGGGAAAGGGCTTTACTTGAACAAGGAAGAGAGCTAACATCGTGAAAAAAGATCTTGTCTTGTAACTTGTCATGAGGAAACAATACACCAATTATCAAATTAATATCTTCAAGGATGAAGAAAATAAAACTAAACAACTACATTGTAATTTGTCGGACTGACGGATGGACAGACGGACCGAAAGACAGAGTGCCAACCTAAAGTACCCTTTGACTTCGTCGGTAGGGGACTTATAATTGGAAGCAATTACAATATGCCGCTATTCGTCTGCGTGTTGTATATTATTATGAGAAAATCAGCTTAACAATATTAACAATATACAATACAAGTTTTGGTGACTTTGTTGAACGCATTCATTCTACCAAACTTGAAATATAATATAACCTTAATACAGATTAGCCCGTAGTCCTGAATATGCTTGATATGTTTGCAACTTGACTTTAAGCTACAAACAATCAATCAATGAGATTAGTCTGTCTCATGAAAACTCATATTATCTAGTGACTGATAACACCAGCTTTCTATTTATGTATAGCAATATTCGAGCTGCTCCTGAATACAGTGTATATATCTCAGTTGACACAAATGGCACCAGTTCAATCAAACGAGTCATATATCCTAGGCTTTGTAACAACTTTTCCCCCTTAGCATTTCTATTTACTTTGAACGATTGAAAGCAATAGCGAAGGGGCTTAAGGTCTGGGGTTTGCCATGGCACCAGAGAATGTCTAATACATGGTTCAAACAAGTCCCAGATAGCTTCAACTGGTTTGAATTTTATTTTTAATTTAAGATTTTATGTTATAGATAATGCTATTTTTAAGTTTTGTCTTAGAACGCACCGCGGAGTGTAGGATTAATCAAATTAAATATGTGAAAAACCGCCCTAGTACGGAGGTCTTTCCTTGGTAAACCCTGACACCCCGAGATTTAGGCCATACTGTCTCATGTGAATGTGAATAAAACTCAATATTAATCTATATACAAACCTTTGTAAGCATTATCATCCCACAATACAAATACATGTATTACTGTAACTGAATGAAGTAAGACATGAATTAATTGTAACCATCCGAAACAGTGTATTGAAAAATACAAGTCACTTTGTAAGTAATTTATTGTACTTAGTTCATGGAAAGGGAGATATGTTGATGTTTTGTTTTAATTTGTAATGACTCTTATGTAGGAAAAGTAAACATTTTTCAACAATTTTAATCGAATCGAATGAAAAATGCAGAAAATTTTCGTTTGATAAGCTATCAAATTTCTTTACAGATAATCAAGAGGTAATCCTATGCCCTCCCAAATTACAGGTCATTATTTTATGCCTTGAGCATATTTCCTTGAAACATGGTATTGTCAGATTAATTATTCGAAAGAATGACCTTTCATTCTGAAAGAAAACAACTCCATATAAGCATATAAGAGCTTAGTAAAAATAGTGATACTGTGTTTGTTGATTACAATTGCATAAAGTCACCAAACAATTTACAACAATTAACAAAACTCATACTATATAGTTTCTGTTACGTAACTGTATTTAGTAGACCTGTCAAAACAATTATACATGCATCAACTAACAACAAACACTGAATTACTTTAAATGCTTGTCTGGCTAAAAATGAAAAAGACAAACAGAAAAACAATAGTAAACATGACACAACATAGAAAACTAAAGAAAAAAAACAACACGAACCCACCAAAAACTAAGGGAGATCTCAGGTGCTCCGGAAGGGTAAGCAGATCCTGCTCCACATGTGGCACTCGTCGTTTTGCTTATGTGATTACAAATCCGGTAAATAGTCTAATTCGGTAGGTCACATTCATGAAAGGGAGAGGAATTGTAGTTACGACGTAAGGAACATATCCGATATCATTTGTGAAACGGTTATTCCATAACGGTCAACCAACTCGTGATGGCGTCCGTAAAATTTACGAAGGGATGATTTCAACTTCACCATTTGGAACTCTTGCTTTAATAGCTTCCTTGTGAGCAGCAACCCTCTATCAAGAAATCATGATAGGAAATACAAGCACGGGAATATCGTATCAATTGGGAGATATATACCCCGTATGCAGGTGCTGCTGGAATGTTGCTACTTAGAAATGGAAAGTTCACAATTGAAAAGCTGAAATCATCTCTTTTGTCGTAAAGTTTTGTTTTCAACCGACCCTCATTGTCAATTTCTAGATGTAAGTCAAGATATGAAGCCGACTTAACTGTATCTGTAGTATCCTTTATCTCTAGCTCGATGGGATAGATGCGTTCTACATAGTCACCAAATTATGAATTGTTTAATGAAAGAACATCATCTATATAGCGGAAAGTAGAGTTAAAGGATATTGCTAACATTAACCTCGCCGTTTTTAGTCAATAATATATAAATATATTGTTTAGCCTGCCTATCCTTTGTAAGAATAGCATGTTTTCCCCTTCCTCGATCCATTTTATTCTTGATCTAACTTGGGCTCCTTCGGCTTTTAAAGAGAATATCTCTTCTAATTTTTTTTTATTTGATTAAAAAGATAATTATTTTTCTCTATTAGGCAATTTGTCTAATCTTTCATTTCTAATCTTTAGTTTTGTTTTCCATTACTTAAATATTATTTTTCCTTTCTTTTGCTTTAGATTTACAGTATTGGATAGTAGACTCTCTGATGTCAGTTTTTAGCACTTAATTAGGACATTCTTAAATGTTGTTCGTACATTTCAATTAACGTATTTATTAGTTTATTGTACTGAGTATCAGCTTATATACTTTATTCATTTTAAAATATCCCATTACCACGATTGGTTACATAAAAGTCTTATTCAAACAAAATAGGTAGGTGGTCTGTGAATGAAATTCTTGCTAGCCTGAACATATAAGCAGATACAGTTTTTATGCGTCCTTGTGTGCATATTATAAATAAAAGTCTATTTTATTAGCTTTATTTGCAGAATTTTTCCTTTTCCATATATATTGTTTTTTTTTATCTTCATTTACTTCTCTCCAAATGTCTTTGTACTTGTTTGGCTTTTAAACTATAATAACTGAACGTCACTGATGAGTCTTATGTCGACGAAATGCGCGTCTGGCGTATCAAAATATATCATTAAATGATCCTTTTTATAAATATCCTGTTTACAAATTTTTTTATTTATCGAAAAACTTATTTGGCACAACTTTTTTAATTTTGGGTAGGCAAAGTTCTTCAACTTTGTACTTATTTGGCTTTATTACTATCTTGATCTGAGCGTCACTGATAAGTCTTACGTAGACGAAACGCGCGTCTTGTGTATTAAATTAAAATTCTGTTACCCTTGATAACTACTATCAGTTTGTGTGTTTTAATTAACTGTTTTCAACCAGTGACTGGCTTTTAAAACTTTGTATGTAGTTCATTATGCTTTGTATCTAAAGTTGAGAGTAGATCATTCATATCTCCCCCTAATAATAAAGCACCAAAAGTGTGTTCTTCAATTAAGTAACTTGCTCTTTTATAAAATTGGTTTCGTGCATGAACTTCATTAGGTGCATACAACTTTAATAAGGTTAACATCTTATCTTGTATTTCCATATTGATTATGAAAATTCTCCCTTTTTATCACAAAGTTCACTAATTAATTAAGAATCAAGTGATTTGTTAATAAAGAAAGACACTCCTCTCGAATTTGTAGTGCCTAGTCTATGAAGTTGGATGCCACGGAATTCATTGTTAGTTTGCTTTTTATATCTTTTGATAAATGGATTTCTTGTGCCATTTATATGTCGTATTCTGTTAACATGGTTAATAAAACTAAGTAAAAAACCTAAAGTGTTTATTTTTTCTCGCTAAACCTTGACAATTTAGTGAACAAATGTGAAGGTTTTATGGTTTTATTATAGTATTAAATTATGTTAATTTTTAATACTTTAAACGTTCTATTTAAAGCTGTGAGAACCTGTTCTATATATCGTGACTCAGATAAACACAAAGTTATTTTTAGACCTATAAATAGGATAGGTAAAATAATTTCAATTTTAACTTCATTACTTTACTTTCCGAAACCATCTTGTATTTTAGACATTTAAATTGTCACATACTGTTATTGTTATAAATAGTGAACGTAGTTTTCAATTCAGACTGTATGTATGTATATATATAACATCACCAGTGTGCCATAACAGTATTGGCATTATGCTATGAAACTCAACGAAGCATTGCAGTATTTGAATTCATATATATCTACTAGTCTTTGACACATACCAAGTAATGCATGGTATATCAATAAATGTATTTGTTTATTGTTATAGCTGTCCAGCAGCGCGTTAAATTACATTTAAAGTGCACAGATAAAGACGTCATATATATTGTATGATACGCCATTTTTAAACAGTAAAGGCATTGCAGAGTATGATCTTACTGAAATGGCTCAAATTATGGCACAAACGTGTGAATTTTCCTGCAAAGAAGAGGCAACATTGTACTGCAAAGTGTGTAAACAATTTTTGTGCATTGATTGTAAACAGACAATTCATGATAAATTTCCAAAATACAAGGATCATGCAGTAGTGAATATTCACCAGGAGGGGAATTGCGTTTTCAGACCACACCCTGTTTGTGAAACTCATAAGGACACATTTGTTTTTTATTGTTGTAAATGTGAGTGTCTTACTTGCGCGGAATGCATGACAAGTACTCATAATGAACATAAAACAGAAAAAATAAAGAATGTTGCAGATGACCGTCGTCATAACGTTAACAAAATTGTGCAACAGTTGAAAACGAAAGTGGATATAGTCAAAAAGAAACTAGAGACAATTGATACAGAACAATCAATTCAAATACAGTCTGATTGTCTGTCATATGTTAAGAAGGTCGAGGAAACTGTTGACGATCTACATATGATAGTTGATAGACATAAACTTATACCCTTGACCACTGCTTCTGACTTTAAAGACATCGAAAATGAGGATTTAGGTAGAAAAAGGGTGTTCTTTAGAAGACGTCATGATGAAACAGCGATTCGTTTATTGAAGTTTGAAAATCTTTTGAAAGAAACGCATGATAGCACATTTCTCACGGAATGGAAAGCTCTACAAACAGATGTCCAAATGAATAACGAGGAAACTGACGATCCGCTAGTAGCCCCTCGTCGAATCGAAAGTTTCAATCAGAAAAAACTTACGAAATTCGTCATTGACGAAATTGACGAAAAATTCCAAATGAAGTAAGTGATAACAGATATATTATCTCTTACTTAGTTTTTCCATTATGACCAGGTGCCCGAAATTTAATTCTAACTAATATCCAAAATGAACAGAGTTCAATACTCGTATTTTGATGATCTTATAACATTTTTATAATCTTAACCAAGGTATAGATACCCTTAAAAAAACTTTTTTTTTTAATTTGTTTGGTAAAATGCCGATCAAGAAAGAGATAGAAATTGTTTTCTTTTTAAATCAATCCGAGGTTATAAATGATATGAGATATATTGTTTGCCACTGACCCTGTTTGGATCCAAAAGGGGGTAAAAGAAATCCACAATAGTGAGACGAAAGTTATTCTGACACTACTTGTATCAGGAGAGGGGAGTAGCAAACCGTATAGCGAAAGCACATACGGTAAGATCTATAATGCAAACCATTGTAAAAAGTAAGATAACAAAACTAACAAACTCCAAAGAAAATTCAAAACTGAAAGTCCCTTTTTGAAAAGTCAAATTATTAAAAATACCGAACTATAATGAAAATAGAAAATGGGAACTCCCTTTTCCAATGTCATAACCAAATGATCAAACTCATCTATCGAATAAGAAATAACTGTCACATTCCTGAATTGGTACCTATAATATATGTTCAAGACCATCATGTATTATTTGTGATATTGACACAAAAAAATTTCAGTATTATCTGCAGTCTTGAATACCATATGAGAACATACATATCCCATATACATGTTAATTTGAAATATTTGAACTAAAGTGGAAAAAATTGACAGTGTCAAATTATAATCGTCCCGTTTTTGAATTCTGATACCAAAACATTACCACTTATTACAAAATCGAGTTACAAGTCTAAATATGAAACCTTCAAAACCGAATTCCTCTTCATTTCGCCAACATCACATTCATAGACCTATACTTCCACTGTTCACCTATCAAAAACGCTTAGTTAGAAAAAACTAAATTTCTATTAAAAACTATGATTAAGTTAATTCAGCTGCAAATCTATAGGTGGCACGGTAGTATTTGCATTCCAGAATTTAGGTTGCTCTTTTTTGTACCCTACTTAGGTAAATGTATCTAAACAGTGTGATTGGACAAAAAATACAGTATCAACTGAACATACTTTCCCAAACTGAGGGATGAATCAGGTGTAGAAAAATATGAAATAATTTTACATACAGATGAAAATTAATTTTTTAGAATTTTTTTAAATTTTGTATTCACTGCACCATAAAATACCTAAAAGTACTAGTGGCCTTAGGTTTTTAAAAATAGCAAAAAAGTAAACGGTCATGCTACATATTCAAATCATTTCTGAATAGTAAAATGAAAGTACTTCAGTTAACTGTGAATGTAGAATTTTTTGCAATGTTAAAAAGTGGTGAAAATTCTAAAAAGGCTATCATTATCCCTTATGGGCCAGGAAATACTACCGTGCCACCTTAAGGGTAATATATATTTTTATACTAAATCAATAAAGGAACTTTTTTCCCCATGCAATTTGTAAATTTATCAATAAAAAGTTGATTAAGGGCAACTATGATAAAAACAAGCCTTAAATTCCACCCTGAGAGTAAAAATTGCCGATTCAGCAAATTTTGGCTGATGTGTGGGTTATAATGTAAAAATTTACCTAGAAAGTAGAACTTCATTATTTTTATGTAACTTGCAAAATATTTTTAATTATAAATGCTCGCTTTAACATTTCGCAGTGTCTGACACATGTGCAACCACTGAAATTTGAGACGCGACATTCTTCGGTTGCATGTACATCCTATCATTTTCACCGAAATAAATAAATTGCATAATTTCTTATTTTTTTCAACACAAGTACAGCTAGTTTTCTTGAGGTTTAATTCGTAGTTCTAATGTAAAACGACACCAGAAGGAGCTTTTGGGGTATCAGTAAGTGGTGAAGGGGTTCTTACTTAGTCATTTATCTCTTATTGGTCTGAAAAAGAGATAGAAATAGGGGTTTCTGTACATTAACTAGACATTATTTTTGACAAAGAATGTATTTATGATGCTATATCAGCAAAATTTAATGGTTTATTCATTTTCCATGCAAATACCATTAGTTGTTAATATTTTCTGACAGTGAAAAGCACAATAAAGGCAAATTGATTATGTAAGGGAAGATAATTTAACTTAATGCATACATGAGAAATAGACAAACAGTCAACTTAGAGATGTATTCTAGTACATGTATTGTCAAACAGATTTTGGAATAATAGTTAACTGAAATCTAAAGACTCTTGTTGTATTGCCCTCATAATCTGGAAATGTTTAAAGTAATATAAGGCATGCTGTAAACTGTGGAATGGACTTTAATATCAGTTTTCATGATTTGGTTCTTAAACTGTTTCTTTTATTCAGATTGACCGTAAACATAGTTGGCAATCCAATAATTTCTCCTGAATCACCATGTTTGACTTCTGTGTTGATTTGAAACATAATATATTTGGGTTTTGTTCACTCCTTAAGTAAAAATGGTAAAATGAAAAAAAAGTGAAAATCTGCCAGATGGGGTAGGGATGTAATGTTTCATTTTTTTGGTACGAAATGAGTGCAGACTAGTATTCTTTATTGTAATATGTTCCAAAGTAAGAAGTCTATGAATCATAGGTGTCATGACTGGTTTCAAGTTTGTTATGTCTTGGTTAAGGTGGCACGGTAGTATTTGCATTCCAGAATTTAGGTTGCTCTTTTGTGTACCCTACTTAGGTAAATGTATCTAAACAGTGTGATTGGACAAAAAATACAGTATCAATTGAACATACTTTCCCAAACTGAGGGATGAATCAGGTGTAGAAAAATATAAAATAATTTTACATACAGATGAAAATGAATTTTTGAGAATTTTTTTAAATTTTGTATTCACTGCACCATAAAATACCTAAAAGTACTAGTGGCCTTAGGTTTTTAAAAATAGCAAAAAAAGTAAACGGTCATGATACATATTCAAATTCTTTTCTGAATAGTAAAATGAAAGTACTTCAGTTAACTGTGAATGTAGATTTTTTTGCAGTGTTAATAAGTGGTGAAAATTCTAAAAAGGCTATCATTATCCCTTATGGGCCAGGAAATACTACCGTGCCACCTATAACAGCATGTCATGACAGCAAGAAAAACTCGTTTGATAAAGAAAACGATACACTCTACAAATAAGATTTCAAAATGTATAATAAATGCATGATATAGTTTAATACTTAAGTGCAAGTCATAAACATCAATACATACTTCAAAACCTTATGAAGAAAACTTACGTCTTAGCAATTAATTATATTGTACGAGTTCGCAAGTGCAATAAAATATAACGATAAAGAAAAATGATTTAAAATCCTAAATTACAGGACGGTTACACATTTGACAAATATTGATTAGATTAACCATAAGTACTTGAATACCGAATATTAAAGTATCAATAATACTTCGTTCAATTTCGCAAGTCGGGAGTCTGCAGCAGATGAAAAGGTTGCATATCTCGTTTGCTTGCGTGTAATATTGTAAACTTGAAAAGTCTCTCTCTTATTTCGTTTTACACTTTAAAATGAAAGTTATACAATTTATTTAATACATGCCATATTATTGAAGATGCAATATATTTATCTATCAAAAACGCCCAATCGTTAAGGTACATTTGTAAAGGAAGACCTATTACAGTATCGGTAAATATTATATTCTACAAAGGTATCTTAATGAGATGTTGATACTATATATAACAAGAGACACACATACAGTCATGTAAGAGTCAAGAGCCAGTTAACCGACAAGTTAATGAGAATGACGTCTTAAAATCTTAGAAAGAAACGACTTTATATGAAGTTTAAAAAAAAACATAGTTTCATATCTTCCGTGATAACAGTATTATCTATTTTAGTACTTACGATGTGTTTACTAGGACGAAAAAAAACCAGATAAGGTTATCGAGAAGAAAAAAAATAATCTACTAAACATCAAAATACAAAAAAAGTAACTAAATAAATAAAAGTAATAAATAACAACGAAAACAGTGTCAGATCAAACAACTACAAGAATGCTCGTAGTAATTTTAAGTAATAGTAAAAGTTCAATGATAAGTTAATATTGATATTAAAAGACCTCCGAACAAAAAGGGGTGTTCAGATCTGAGCAGCCCTTTTTGTGAGGAGATCTTTTAATGTCAATATTAACTTAATCATTGAACTTTTACTGACTTACAAACCGTCAAAAATATAAGAAAAGTACATAAGAAGCACTCGCAGAAACCTTATTCCCCTGCACTGGACGGGTCTAAATTTGGTCAACTTAAATGACAGTTAAACAGTTGTAACAGGAGGGTCGGGTGGCTATGCGTCACCAAACCCTGCTGACTACTAAAATGTCTGATATTGCCACAAACTACAGACTGACAGACTGACGACGGATGCGACAATTGATGTACTTTTGTGTTATGTGTAATCAGACTGGTTCTTCCTTGTTGTACTGAGACGTATGATATTGGCAATGAGACTCTAATTTCAATCAGTTTTACATACTTTATTATCACAATGTGAAATATAACAAGTGTAAAAACAAGTGTAACAGTTTAACAAATATATCTGTATAAATATTTAACAGTATTCTCAAAATGTAAATTTAGTAGTAAACATAGGTAGTACTGGCAAGGACTACAGCATTCACGACCCTATAACCGCGAGAACACACTGTGGTAGTTAGCGAAAGTTAAATATTAAGCTACATTTTGAACGGTTTCCTAATGTTTTAAAGTGAAATTAATAAATTAAATATTGCTAGAAACTTGTCCAAAAGAGTGAAAAGTCTACATTTTAGAGACTTATTTTTCTACACACTTCACTTATTGGTCGGACTATTGATAAATCCAAGTATAATAAACGAGTGGCGGATTGATGATAAATCCAGGTGGTCTTATGACCTTTAAACAGTAAAGTATTCGACTAATTACCAAACAGGCACATTTACTATAAGAAGGAAAACATAATATTTTCCATACGCGGTATAAAACCGTACTGCAATCTTCAAAATATCATCAACATCTATTATAAAGATATAAATACTACTTAAATTTCTTACATAAACAACTTATTTAACTTAATGACAAGCTTTATTTAGAAATTTATACACAACACACAAAATAATTCATCACCTTGTAAATCCGTCAAAATAAAGGGGAAGTAATACTTGGTGTCATTCATAATAATTGAATATCTACCCCTAACAAATAACGAATGAAAAACTTCGTATATTTAACTGCTAAAGTGAAAGGAAAAATGTCAACAAAGAAGCATGGGAATTTTATATCAAAAAGATCTAAAGAATTACTAGCGAAAACAGGTAAAATTAAGCACCGAAATGTATGAAATTAAAAATCAAAATGTGTGCAATAACCACATCTGCCACATTCCTTCCCCCTCAGAACAAATTAGATTTTTGATTATAATTTGTTCTAAATGCATTAATTTAGAAATATAAAAGCACTAGTAACACGTGTCAAAAACATAGTAATGCATGTTAGACAAATATATATATATAGTATCAAAGTATAACAACGTATATGTAAATTAAACAGTATCAAAATATTGCAATGTATCACTACAAAAGTCAAAAAGTCTGAAAAGACCAGTTTTTGTCTGAATTTGCATGAATTTTTACTCGACATTCTTGATTTGTATGAATAATTTTTAAAAATTCTTGACATAGTATTGATTTGTTTAATAAGTTTCTTGATTTTTCTTGACAAGTGTCTTGACAGTATGAATATTGTTTTAAAATTTCTCGACACTTCCTGTATCCTCTGATAAGAGTCTGGATTAGTCTCGACCAATTCTTGACTGTCTTGAATTTGTCTCGATCTGTCTTGACATATTCTTGACATTCTTAATAATGTCTGAATGTGTCTTGACGTATTCTTGACATTCTAAATAATGTCTGAATATGTCTCGACACATTCTTGACAGTCTTAAGTATGTCTTGACACTATCTCAACAGTATAAGTTTCGCCTGAAATGTGTCTGGAGTTAGATAGAAGAATTTGTTCTCATCTTGATTTAAAAACCTTATTCATGTTTTAGAACAACCAATAAACATTTTTTATACAAATTTTGAGTGTTGAATTTTATAATTTTTTATCAAACAAATTTTGTGATAATTCCTTCATAAAAAAGAAAAAAAAATGTTTAGATCTATATTATGCATGTCTGTTTGAGATCCACTTCATAAGACCAATGATTTCTACAGAAATCATTGATGGGACCCATTATGAATACTTTTTTTTATCATTCCTGGAGTAGATAATAATTTTCTTTTAATCTTTGGAATGGTCGACAACTGATAAGTTGTATGGCTGATTACAGGTAAATCAGTAATTTCTTTTTGACAGTGGCGTGTATTCTGGGGTGTGGAACATCCTGCCCATGTGTAATACTTTATATATTTTCCAACAAATGACATTACACAAATGTTTCTTCTGTTAAATGAATGATTTGTATATCATCATAATTTGCTATTTATATAAACCACATTTTTGTACAATGAATATTTACCATATTAACCTTGAATATTATGAATGTAGAATGAAATATGTCTACAGTATGATTGGGTTTTTAAAATCATTTAATTAATAAGAGTTTTAGGAATCAAAATTTGTAATTTTTTAAAAACCCGCATTTAAATTGTTTTAAATCAACACACCCACATTTAAATTATTTTATACATTAAATTTCATACCATATATGCATTTGTAAAAATATTTAGATACCAAATTTCACATGTCTAACTTTCATATTTGTTGTAAGAAGTGTAACTGAAAACAACAGTACATTATGTAAAGAGAAATAAAGATTAAAGTTATATGATGAATATGATGAATATTGGTCATGATTTGTAAAACTCAGAACTGTCAAGTAAATTTAAGACACAATTCAAAATGTTCAGAATATGTCAAGCCATACTGAGAAAAAATAAGAATGTCGAGAATATGTCGAGAAATTTCAAGACAGTATTCAAATGTCAAGAATATGTCAAGACATTTTCAGACTATATTCAGAATGTCAAGAATATGTCGAGTAAATTTCATATAAATGAGAATTTGTCAAGAAAAATTAAGACACAAGTCATACTTTTGGAGAATGTCAAGTAAAAGTTCATGCAAATCAAGACAAAAACTGGTCTTTTCAGACTTTTTGACTTTTGTAGTGTATGTAAAACAAAATAAATATATATGTAACAAAATAGTATAAACTTGCATAAATGCACCACCCTTTTCACTGTCCTGAAAAGTTTATTAACGATCAAACTAAACTTCAACACCTTTTAACAACTTTAGCTTCTGTTAAGTTGTTGTTAAAATCCACATAATGGCCTCTACACACTTGCAGATCTCCGGACGGTTGATCACGAACCGGTAAATTTTGTTCTCGGATATAATCTTGTCTAGCCTTCCTAGCTGCGTCACTAGCTTCGGTGTTTACTTTAGACACTTTACGGTACAACAAATTTCCCGGACATACATAGTGCATGTTTTCTTCTTTAGAAACAGGAATTTCAATGGCAGAAACCATATCTGAATTATATTTGTGTGTTAATTTCAGATGTCTGTTCATCTTCCATTTCTCAGCATATTTCTGCTTGCACTCATGTGGACATGAGAAAACATTTATTTGTGTCACATGTTTCAGCTTCCAGTGAGCTGTGTATTTGGCATGTGTTTTGAGGATAGGGCCTGTGCAACCCACTACCTCACAACACATGCCATCTGACGGGCAAATATCCCTGAAATCATCTTTAAAAGACGACTCCTTATCTTTAGACATTTTGTGAAAAAAAATTAACTTTTAATTAAATGTTCAATATAAATATATATATATATATATACATAATTTTACAAATTTTTAAATCTGGGTAAAACACTTCCAGGATTTATGTATTTTGTATTCAATTTTGTTTCTCTGATAGCCTCAGGCAATGCCTTTTGAGCTATTTTATCATGTAACTTATGTGATTATTTTAAGTGTTTCAATAATTTGCAGTTGTTATTGAACTCTTTGGTACAATTAGTACATTGTAAAATTTGAGTATCTGTTCTATGATATTTCTTCCAATGTTTGATGTAACTATTGTAGGAGGAGTATATATAGTCGGAACAATCTTTAACGTCACATGACATGCCATTGCTAGGCCATGGCAATCTCAAATCCTTGTCTAAACTCATCATTTCATGATCATCTACGTCAATTATAATACTAACAATTTCGGCCATAATGAAGCGAATCTACAGAGAGAATTTTTTTTTATATTTTCTATCTTCAAAAGCTGGTACTTATATTCCCAAGCATTTATTTCGATAAATATATATATATATATATATATTTTCTTCCACACTATTTAAATACACAAAATTAAATTGCTAAACCAAATACCCCTACTAATCTCGGAAATTTTGGCTTGAATGATATTTCTAGCAATTCTTATAAGACTAAAATATGATTCCCTACTACTTTCGGAAAATCAATACTTATTTTAATTCAACTTCTACCATAACACTAACTATACTGCGCAATATAGTTTAATCTCAATCTCCATATAAATAGTGTTCAAGAAAAATACATCTCTACTTGGAAAAAATAAATTCTTTCCTTGTGTGATCCCTAATTCGGAAATATAAATTTAAAATTACATCCATACTAACAGATCAATATTTAATTTCTCTCTTTATAAACATCAGCATATAAGTCTGATATACATTCATTAAAATTCACCTTTAGAACTAATTGAGCTACTTGGATCATTTCATTTACATCGTAATGTTTACAAGACTATTTACTCTCTTTTCCTTACAATTTTGATATTTGATTATTTTTTTATTCTATCTAAAAATCAAAGTCAAAACCAAGCCTTAACACGCTAATGCGATATTTTAAAAAGTAAAGTATATTAAGAAATAGTACTAAATTTATTCCTATACTTAATTATTCAGTTCAAATATCCTACTTATGAAGAGATGTTTTATTTCGACACCGTAAAGTTTAATCGATTAACAAAAAATGGTACAAATAGCTACACACTGTTATTAAAATATATACATATTTACAAAAGGAACTCTGTTAATTCAGTAAACTCTATAAAGATTGAGAATATTTTATTGGTTTTTTAACTGAACGACCACAGCGTGTTCTGCGGGGAGGGGCTACTGGTTTATCATCCACAGGGATATGATTATTGACCCTCGCATCGGGAGTATTTAAACTCGGTATTTCCGTAGAACTATTTAAGTCGTCAGAAAAATCAATATTTTCGGTTTCATCCGGTAATTCCACAAAACTATTATCTAATTCCGACTCTTCAATTTCCCAACCGTTTGGCCTATTTAAACCTGTATAAGATTTAAGATGATCTACATGGACGACCAAAAATCGTCGATTTGGTAGCAACCTAATTTTATATAAAACATCGCTTAACTTCTTTTTGACATGATAAGGACCAGTCCAACCCAGGGCTAATTTTAATCCTGCCTTAGGGGGATACCAACGCCAAACAAAACTACCCTCGTCAAAAGCACGCGGTTTTGCACCACGATTATAATTTTTCTTCTGACGAGAAGCAGCCCTATTGAGGTTAGAGTTTACAAATTCATAGGTTAAAGAGAGGGTGTGTTTTACCCATTCGACATATTGGACAGGACATAAAATATTTTCATTTTTAGGGATAATCTAGAGATTATGGCTATAGGGCACATCATGTCCCTACCAAACAATAATGTATGTGGGGCGAACCCAGTACTATCTTGAATAGTAGACCTATAAGCCACCAAAAGGTATGGTAGATGATCATCCCAATCATTTCTATTGTCATTCACAAAAATTGACAACATTTGAATTAATGTCCTATTCATTCTTTCCACTAAGCCATCTGATTGAGGTCTATAGGGGCAGGTTCTTGTTTTATCTTTATTTAAATAAAACACAAATTTGAGTGAATAAATCCGACATAAATTCTCGACCTTGGTCCGAATGCAACTGACTTTGGACACCAAAACGACAAAACACCTCTGTGACTAATTTATCTGCTACTGTGAGGGCTGTATGATTACTCACTGCAAACGATTCAGTCCACTTTGTGAAGTAATCAGTAATTACAATTAAATATTCATTTGCATTTCTTGTAACTGGACAAGGGCCTAAAATATCTAATGCAATTCTGTCAAAAGGAAAACCAACCGTTGACTGTTGTAAATAATAATGACCTAAACCAGGACCAGGTTTTGCTTGTGCACATTGATTGCATGTTTTACACCATTGACTAACATCCGAAGTCATACCAGGCCAGAAAAATCTACGTTTGACTGAGTTTAATGTCTTATCCCAACCTAAATGTCCAGCCACATGAGCATTGTGTAAATGAGTCAATATTTTAGATCTTATCACATATGGAGCTATCAATAAGTGTTTAACCTCTGAAGTTTCAGTTTCAAAAAGATTCCATAGAGTTCTTACAGAATATGAACACCCTTGAATGAACTCCTTGGGAGGTTTGGCTAAATGTAGCGACTTTAATTAAAAAATGATTTTAATGTCTGGATCAGCTTTTGGCCAGCATGAAATTTGTTCCTCGGACCACATAGACAACCAGTTAGGAATTGAATCATCCTCTATATCGTCATGTGCTGCAATTGAAGTGTCTCCGGGGTCTGTTTGAATAACCCGTATAGGAGTTGGAATTGCTGAAGCTGCTTTTGTACTGCAAGTTTCATTATTCGCAACCGACAACAAATTTGCATTTCTACAATCTGGACAATCAGTCCTTTTACACTTCCTATGGGGACGTCTAGATAAAGTATCTGCATTGCAGTGAAGGGCACCCCTTCTATGTTCGAGAACCATGTCACATGTATCTAAGACACTTATCCATCTAGCTACCATTCCTTCGGGATTTTTGAAATTTTTTAACAAAATAAGGGAAACATGGTCTGTCCTAACCTTGAAATTTTGACCCATAAATAATGCCGAAACTGTTTAACAAGAGTGACAACTGCTAATAATTCTTTATATGTAGTACAGTATTTTCTTTGTGGCTCATGCAAAGTTTTACTACTATAAGCTATGACTTTTTCATGACCATCCTGAATTTGTGATAAAACTGCACCTATCCCATTTGCACTAGCATCAGTATCAAGAATGTATGGACCCTTCTGTTGTGGATAGGATAAAATGGGAGCTGAGATTAATAACTCTTTTAATTTTTCAAAACTTAACTGGCATTCATCTGTCCAAATAAATGTTCGTGCCTTTTTGGTCAACCCTGTTAATGGGGATGTAATTTGTGAAAAATTTGGTATCAACTTCCCATAATAACCAGCTAATCCAAGATAACTTTTAACTTCAGTGACAGTTCTGGGAATTGACCAAGTTTTAACAGTTTCAACTTTAAGAGGATCGCAACTCACTCCATCTCTTGAAACAACATGACCCAAAAATAAAACTTGGGTTTGAAACATGGTACACTTACTGGGTTTTAATTTTAAATTATGCTGTTTGAATCTTTGAAAAACAAGCTTAAGATTTTCTAGTGTTTTTGTGAAAGTATTACCAAAAATAATAACAAGTTCTATGAGCCTTTCAAAAGTGGCTGAGGCATTACAGAGCCCAAAAGGGAGTACTTTAAATTGGTATAACCCTTTATGAGAAGAAAAAGTTGTTTTCTCTTTACTTTCTGGGGACATCTCGCACTGCCAATAACCAGAAGTTAAGTCGATGGTACAGAACCATTTGTTGCCTCCTAACGCATCTAACGAAGAGTCAATTCTGGGCAATGGATAGGCATCTTTTTTACCTAAAAAAATTAAAGCTCTAAAGTCCACACAGAAGCGAACAGAGTTGTTTTTCTTAGTAACGAGTAAAACTGGACTTGACCAAGCACTATTACTAGGCTCAATAACATCGTTCTTTAACATTTTGTCAATTTCAGATCTAATGACTTGTTTTTGACCTAACGGGATTCTACGAGGTGGAACGCGTACAGGTTTTGCATCTCCTGTGTCGATAGAGTGTTTCACGATGCCAGTACGACCCAGTTTACCATCAGGACTAGAGAAAATATCCTGATATTCAAAAATACATTTTTCTAACTGCTGTCTTTGTTCACTAGTTAACTCTGGTGAAGCATTATCAATAAGACATTTTAAATGTTCTGGTAAACATACTTGTTCTATATTTTCTTCTATTTTATTTTCCTTTTTAATAGGCTGTATACTAATTACAGTATCTAACTTCCCTATTAAGGTTTCTTTTGGCAAATGTATAGCCTGACTTGTCAAGTGAATTGCATTAACAAAAATATGCCTATCAGATTCATGACATAAAGTTCTAGTCATTAACAAACCATCTTTATAAAAATCCTTTCTGGGTTCTAAAACAGAAGGTGTATTCAATTTCTGTCCAAAAACATTGCCTTTTATAGTTAATTCTGACTCAGGGGGGATAACTACTTTTTCAGCTAATTTAATGTGGGCACAGGTAGTAAACCCTAATTTATAAAGTCTAATTTTATGACCAGCAATTATCATGTGTGATTTTGATACAAATATAATTGCATCAAATTTTTCTAAAATATCCATACCAAAAATTCCAGATGTTTCATAAACTTCTGCTACTACAAACGTATGAACAAAAACCTTATTTGAAATTGTAAATTTTAATTTAATTTGTCCATAAACTTTTATCTCTTCACCATCTACAGCTGTCAAGGTCGCTTGAACCTTTTCTTACATAGCTGTAGACAGTTTAAATGAAAATTTTGAAATCACACTTGCTACTGCTCCAGTATCAACTAAAAAATTTAAGGTACAATCCTGCATTTTAGTTTTGGCAAAAAGGCAATTTTGTTTAATATAATTTATTTGAATATTGGGCCTTTTGGTTTGCTGAACTTTTTGGACTGACTCTTTGGCCACAGAACCAGCCCTATTTATTTTTTTTCATCCTTATCTTGGGAGTCTTGTTGAACTTCATCGTTTTTATTTACAAATGTCTTACTGTAACAGTATCTTTGCATATGAGCTTTCTTTCCACATTTCCAACATTCAATTGGTTCCCTTCTGTCTCTATAAAAACTCTTTTGATTTGTTTCCCTTGTGGGTTTCTTAATATCATCTATTTTTTCTGATATTTTTTCAAAACATTTATTGAAAGAAGTGATTATTTCTTTAATTTCAGAATTGTTTTGCACCTCTACCTGTTTTTCAAGTTTTTGTTCTTTATTTTGTTTATTTTCTTTATTTATGGGAGCGATTTTGTATGAGAATTCTTCCGCTATGGGTTTTCGCGGCATTTCTTGTGCATTTGTAAATGCTTCAAACTCTACTGCTTGCGCTATTGCCGTCTCTAAAGTAGTTGGATGAGCGAATTGGACATGTTTTTCCATTTCTACATGTGCTAAACCCAATATAAATTGGTTAATAACAAGTTGTTCCAGAACATTGCTATATTCGTCATCTGGATATGCCAACCTCACTAGACGACGCAACGCGTAACCAAAATCTGGCAAAGCTTCTCCTGACTTTTTTTTTCTAGCCCGAAATTCACAGCGGTATGCCGTTACTCGTTGACGAGGATTAAATCTTTGTCCTAAAATGTCTTTTAAGGCATCATAATCATTTACAACGGAATATTTAAGATCTCCAAGTAACTTTTGAGCCGTACCGCGTAAGCTCATAGACAGTTGTTGTGCCTTTTCAAATTCGGTCCACCTATTCCACTTTGCGGCTTGTTCAAAATGAACAATATAATCCTTCCAATCGGTTGATTTACCGTCAAATTTTTCGGGTTCTTTTTCCCTCCTTACTACGGGATTAGTGATACGAAATCGATCAGCTCTTAACGATGGCGGTAGACCTTGAAAATCATTCGCTACACGATCATTAGTTCTGGGAATGTTATCTCTAAATTGATCATGGTCGTTTGATATGAGCAATTGCTCACGATATCCACGATTTAACCGTTGATCATGCGTTCCACGTTCATTCTCTGAATTATTTGAAATATCAGATGCTTGTCGAGAGATATCGTACATTGGACGAGATATATCATACGTTGAACGAGAATTATTATACGGTAGACGAAAAGTATCGTACGTTGGACGAGATATATCGTACATAGGACGAGTGATATCATACGTTGGACGAGATATATCATACATTGGACGAGGTATATCATACGTTGGACGAGAAGTATCGTACGTTGGACGATTTTTATACGTTTGACGCAGGTCGGTTTGCGACATTGGCGTACTGTGCCGAACATAAGGATAACTTGAATGTGCAGACAGATCATATTCTGACCTTTCTCTGTACAATTCTGGCGTATCTGGCACAGTAATTGACGGAAATGATGATCTGCTTTCCCGTTCTAATGAGTTATCCACATACAGATTCGCAAGAGGTTGTGGAGGTCGCGGTGGTGGTGACTCATCTCTGTAAAAACTTACTCGCTTTTCCCTTCTACCCTTTTGATAATCGGGCCTATCAGCATCTGATCGCGAATACTCATATCCACCATCAGCCATAATCCCTTACTTTATTATTCCCTTATTTTTTTCTTTTATATTTTCTTTTTAGTTCCTATGACTTTTATTTAAATAATTTAAGTTACTCAATGCCAACATACACACGTTCTCAGATAACACATTGGCCACCACAAATGTAACAGGAGGGTCGGGTGGCTATGCGTCACCAAACCCTGCTGACTACTACAATGTCTGATATTGCCACAAACTACAGAATGACAGACTGACGACGGATGCGACAAAAGTGGTGTACTTTTGTGTTATGTGTAATCAGACTGGTTCTTCCTTGTTTTACTGAGACGTATGATATTGGCAATGAGACTCTAATTTCAATCAGTTTTACATACTTTATTATCACAATGTGAAATATAACAAGTGTAAAAGCAAGTGTAACAGTTTAACAAATATATCTGTATAAATATTTAACAGTATTCTCAAAATGTAAATTTAGTAGTAAACATAGGTTAAGTACTGGCAAGCGAAAGTTAAATATTAAGCTACATTTTAAACGGTTTCCTAATGTTTTAAAGTGAAATTAATAAATTAAATATTGCTAGAAACTTGTTCAAAAGAGTGAAAAGTCTACATTTTAGAGACTTATTTTTCTACACACTTCATTTATTGGTCGGATTAATGATAAATCCAAGTATAACAAGAAATAATTGTAACAGGATGCTGTTACGAAGTCTCCCAAACAAAGCTCCAAAAATTTGCATTCCCATGGTTGCCTGACATTGGTCAAGGTCAAGTACACATTGGTTTGGTTTAGTAAAGTGATATGCATATGTGATGCCTTGGGGATTGACACTGTGTCATTAAAATCTTCTTGAAATTACGAACATGAATATATATGTGTTAGCGGTAAGAGTCTTGACCTTTTACAAAAGGTGGGTTGATCCCCAGAGGTCTGGCCTTTTTTTTCATTTGATTTGTTGTTTTGTTGCTACCCCTATAATTTTTCCCATTTTAGCTGTCAGATCTCACTTGCTAATAAAGGATTTAATGACAATGAAAATTTGAAAAGATTGTGTTTTGAAACAAGTTTTTTTTACTCATATTTTGCTAATCTAGATAAAGGTCATTGTTGAAAACCTTTGGTATGATTGATTTTTTTTTAATTTTTGGGAACTGTCTCATTTGCACTAAAGTTTATAAATCTTACCATTTTATGTAAAAAATTCACTTTAATCAAAATAAATCTGTACAACATCATGAAAACTATAATATATAGGAATAACTGTACATGTTGGACATTTGCCAAAGTTCTTCACAAAGGTTAAGTCCAGACAGCTGCCAGATTCTGTAGTCATCTGTTGCACTATCTGTTTGTAGCCATACTTTGTGAAGAGTTGAAGAATTTTTGAATTTAACTGAAACACATTGTCATTGAAATCTCCCATTATTGCAACTGCCAAATTTTCTTTATTACCGGTATCTACTTCATCTAGTAGATGAACTAAGTTATGACAGAACAGTTGTAGAGGATAAACTGGAGGTCTATAAATATTGATGAGAACAAGTTTAGATGGTTTTTCAATCTGGATAGCAACATATTCTATATTTACAGCTGAGTATTTTTTTTAGAAAAATGTACATCCTTGTGAACTAGTGTGGCAACTCCTCCTCGTTCAGCTGTAGCTAGTGTGCTGTATGGTGAGGTTGATGATGTGTATGCTTCTGATCTTGATTTAGAACATAGTAAAAAGTCTGGTAATAATGATGGTGGTAAATAAGTTTCCTTCTTTAACCATGTTTCATTAAAGCAAATAATATCTGCTTGTTTCATAACTGTTGCCTGTGTTATGTCTTCTTTGTGTGGTAGAAGTCCCTCTGTATTGTGAAAGGTGACAGACAATAAGTGTTCAACTGAAGGTTCAGTTGCAGCTTTTGATAGAGGGAAGGGTTCCATTGAATCAAGAGCTATTGTTATATCTTCTGAGGCATAAATTACTTTAGGATCAAAGTCTATAATGTGCATACCTTTTAGTGATGAAACTCTGCTAAGTGCTACATATGCCATTCCTGGTGCAAATGTTCTTTTTAGAGACACAACAATTTCTTTTACTGTCATTCCCTGAACCTTATGGATAGTTGCTGCCCATCCAAGTCTGAGTGGTAGTTGTTTTCTTGTTACATTCTTCCCATGTAAAACTTCTTCAACTGGAGATATTCGTACAGAATCTTTTGGTAAAGATTTTGTTAGTGCCAAATTTGAAATATGTTTTTTACCACTTTCAGGGTGGTCAAATTTAACATAAACTGCTCTTATTTCATCATTGTGACTTTTCTCTATGCCTGTTATGCTTCCAAATGCACCATTTACTAAACCATCAGTAGTGTCTATGTTACGAATCAACATAATTCTAGCACAAAGTCCTAGTTCAATGACATCTTGTAAGTCTTCTGATGTATATGTAGAATAAGGTTCATCTTTTTGTGATAATTGTCCTGTTAAAGAGTTTTTGAAGAAATCCTTTGCTTTTGACTTTACAGTCTGCTGACAGACATCTTTGATCATGTGTTCATTATGTGAATTTACTTCTTTATTTGTTGGGAAGATATGTAAAACATTTGCTGAACTCTCTGGAATTTTTGACACAGATACAGATGACAAAACTGTCAAATCATCTTCTGAGAATGGCTGGCCCTTAATGTGTGTTCTAATTCTGTTTAGTAATAGCGCAAATTGTTGGTCATCTTTCTGTCGCATGATCTCTGTCAGGATAACAATTTTGAAGACAGGATTCCAAAGATCAAGGAAAACAGAACTGATGTCTCTATACAACGGTGAAGCTCGGACAGGGGGTAGTTGATAAAAGTCTCCAACAGCAAGTATAGCTATGTTTCCAAAATATGTTTTTGTCTGTTTGATTTGGGATAATCTGCCATGAATGTATGACAGGAGTTTATGGTCGACCATTGAAATTTCATCAATAACAAGTATGCGAACACTTTCATATTTTGCTCGAAGACTATTCACGAGACTCTCTCCTAAAGGTTTGTAAGGAAGTTTGATAGCTTTGTTTATTGCAAATGCAGAGTGTATTGTAGATCCTTCAATGTTAAATGCAGCCGTTCCTGTGGGTGCAGTAAGTAAGACAGATGTTGCATCAGGAGTGCTAGCTGATTTTGAAAGTATTCTGTTAGCTTCGTGGTATATACAACGAACCAAATGTGTCTTTCCAGTGCCTGCTCCTCCAGTGAGAAAAAGATGGAATGGTTCAGGTTCTTTGTGAAGCGTTACTTCAATACACCATTTCCTGATTTCATAATAAATTTCTTGTTGTTTTTCATTTAGTTGTCTGACAGAACTTCTTATTTCGTTTACAGTTGTTTTAGGTTTTTTGAGCTCAACCAATTGGCTTGGATTACTAGAATGTGATTTTTCACTTACAAATGTGTCAAACTCTGGTAGATCTTCATTTTCTTCAGTGATTTTGACAGGTTTTTCCATTTCTATCTCTAACCTCTCTGCTTCTGCCTCTGGTGCTATTTGTGCCCAAGCATCTTGTTGAATGTTTCCTTGCTGCAAATCTTCCCATGCTTTTTCTAATTCTTCAGGATCCGTTTCATACCTTTCTCTGTTATCATTAACTATATCTAGCACCTTAAATCCATTTGGTAAAATCCCTATTTTCACAAAGTCCTCATATCTTAGATACAATTGTGGTTTAATGTCTGCACTTCTATGGGGTAAATACAACTGAAGTAAAGAAAGATAGAATTCTTCTGGTGCTTTTTTCCTGTTAAATCTTGGATATCTGTTGATATTTTCCTTTCCCTTACATTTTTGTTTTACAAATCCTAAATTATTTTGCATTTCATAGACAACACTTGCTTTGGATGATTTTGGTTTTTGAGAAATTGGATAAATATTGTACAATGAACAAAAGTCTGCTAAACAAAGGTCGTCAAATTGAGATGAACATGGACGTTCATAGTATTTTTCAAAGATTGTTGTCATCCAAATATTTTCATCATCATCCTTTCTAGATCTTATTATATTGATAGGTAGACTCATTTTCAAAGGGTTACTACCTGTAGGTATAAAAATGACATTTCTGGAGCAGTCCTTCAACTTGAAGCTGCAAACTCTGTAGACTGCTTCTTGAGCTGAAACCTCTCTATTGTTCATATAAACTTGTCCAATTTGTTTCATTGTGTTTGCTGAATCCTGGTTACCTTTAACAGCCTCTTGCTTAGCATTTAGAAGTAGTTCACTCATCTCCCCTTCTGATTTACTGATGTAAGACAAGATGTAAGCAACACATGAGTATACATCAGTAACAAATTGGATATCAATATTGGCATTCCAAGCTGATAAAAGATACTGATTGTAATTGTTCACCCATAGGTCTGAAAGGTTCCTCTTATGGTGTATCACATTTTTAGTTGTCACGGTTTGAAGACATTGTTTATATTTGGAATAAGTTGTACTTGCCATTGTGAAAATATCTTTTAATGTGAGTTCAGATAAAGAATCATATGAAGTGATCACAGCCCATACATCTTTTAGTACCTGCTTGGCAGATCTTATTGGCTTACAGCTGTCATCAAGCTCTTCTGCTGTTGAAGGTGTCTTCAGTGTTGAGCTGTCTTTCTTTTCAAGTTCATCTGTTTCAATTCTTGCAATAAATGTATTACATATTGGAGGTCTAGGAAAGTTAAACCTGCATGTAGTTGAATGTTTCTTGCAAGATTTTGTATGACTTCTACTATGCATTTGTACTGATGTAACAATTTCATAAAGTTTGGGATTTTTGTCTTTATCAGGTAACCGACAGGTTATGTGTTGATCAACAAATTTGCAAATATCTTTATCACTGTCTTCATTTAGTTTAGGTGCACCATCAATCCATACCAAACAATGAATATGGGGAGATCCTCGTTGTTGAAACTCGGTTCTGAAGAAGAAATCAACAATCTTTCCTATTGGCTGTGCTGGTGACATCAAAATATCAGTGAATAAAGCTTTCACTCTGTGATCAAATAATCTGACACAGATAACTGGATTATCTTTAATAAGTTTGCATTTATCTGTCCACTGTAGATCACAAATATTTCTCCTGTCATGACTTACTTGAAGTAAAGTATTTAAAACATCATCCCATCGTGTTTCACCAGCAGAAAATGTTAGAAAAAATGTTGGAATTCCAATTTGCCTTATCATTGCATATAGGTCTTTCATTGTTCTTTCCCAATATGGGGGTGTGCCACGAACAGGCTGGAGGAATCGGAAGCCAACATCTGACTTCAATATCTTCTTTAAATTATCAGGTTTTGTTAACATGGAGGCACTTACTTTCTGACCATCTTCACTTTTTTGTTTACCTTTACGAAGAGCTATGGATATGTTTGATGTAACATTCATAATTTCAGTCACATACTGAGCAAAAAATATATACTGACTGTCTGTGGCAAATCTAGTGTCTGCTGACAAAAGTCGTGCATTAAAGTATTTGGAGGGTGTTAATCTGACTTGTCTTTCCATAGAATATCCAAACTCTCCACCAGGATGCAAATGTGGAAATGCCATTGCATCTATACCTTTCTCTTTGAATATGCTTTTTGGTATTTGATTTTCTCCAGGAGCTAGACAAAACACCTTCCCATCAGTATCAAGGATTTCTTGACCCAGGTCTATAGGCTGTAAACAGGTGTCTACAGGATAAGCAGCAATATCATTACCTTCAATGTCTTTGGATTGCTCATTTTCACCTTCATCCTCACTGATGGTACCAGAATCATTATTCTTGCTTTCTTCATTTAATCTAATATCTTTGCTGCTTTCACCATTAAGAATGTCTATCTCTAATGAGTTGTCACAAACAATGAGATCTGAATCATCTTCAGTATACCATAAATTCCTTAGTTGTACATCTTTGTACCATTTATTGTTTTTTAAAAAGAACTGAACTGCTTCTTGCACATTAGCTGGATTAATCCATCCAAATTTGTGATAGCCTTTGTATTCAACTTTACGCTTTAGTTTAACTTTAATTAACTGTGCATCATTAATTGGTCTAGGCAATGTTGCGGTTACACTATTTAAGTCACATGGTACATTGATACAAGGTCCCTTTACTCCACATTGACCTCCTTTTGGCAAACATAGAATCTTCATGAACGGAATCCGTAATGCAACAAGTTGTCTTTCCAGATCATTTAATTTCTCAAGTTCAGGTGGAATAGGTTCAAGATTAAGGCCATTTGCTTGTGCCTGTGGTGGCATATTGTTAAAAGATAAATGTCTATGACATGTAAAGCATATCCATTCGTTTGCCTTTTCACATTTTACTTTACAATGTTTATCACATGTATGAACAAAATTTCCAGTTAAACATTCGCTTGCCTTTTCATTAGAATACTTCGCTCTGTTACATTTTTTTACTTGACTTTTGTACAAAGATCTTATGCAGACTGTGCAGACATATACTGGATGGTCCTGTATGCTTTTCTGAAATTTTTTTATTGCTTTCTGAACAGAATTTCTATTGGCTATTTTTTTTTCTCTGAAATATTTGTCATTATGATATTTGGTTTTTAACATAGTTTTCAGTTTACATCTAAATAGTGGGTCCGATGAATATCTCTTTATTGATGAAGCCTTCAACTTATTTCGTAAAGATTCATACCGTTGGTACTTGTTCTTTGAAACAGATTTGACTTTCTCTCTGAATTCTGCATTGTTCTTATACTTCTTAGAATATTGAGTTTTAAGTCTCATTTGAAAATCAGTATTTGTTCTGTACTTTGACTTAGACATTTCTTTCAACTTGTTTCTAAAAACGGAGTTGTTTGCATATTTCATTATGGAAGACACCTGCTTAAGTTGTTTGTATTTCAAAATTGTCTGGTATCTTAATCTGTCACTTTTCTTTTTGTGTTCCTTGTACACTTTGTCTGTGCTATACTTTAATCTATAACTTTTCTTTTTGTGTTCCTTGTACACTTTGTCTGTGCTATACTTTAATCTACCACTTTTCTTTTTGTGTTCCTTGTACACTTTGTCTGTGCTATACTTTAATCTATCTCTCTTATTTTTGTGTTCCTTGCACACTTTGTCTGTGCTATACTTTAATCTATCACTTTCCTTTTTGTGTTCCTTGTACACTTTGTCTGTGCTATACTTTAATCTACCACTTTTCTTTTGTGTTCCTTGTACACTTTGTCTGTGCTATACTTTAATCTATCTCTCTTATTTTTGTGTTCCTTGCACACTTTGTCTGTGCTATACTTTAATCTACCACTTTTCTTTTTGTGTTCCTTGTACACTTTGTCTGTGCTATACTTTAATCTATCTCTCTTATTTTTGTGTTCCTTGCACACTTTGTCTGTGCTATACTTTAATCTATCACTTTCCTTTTTGTGTTCCTTGTACACTTTGTCTGTGCTATACTTTAATCTACCACTTTTCTTTTTGTGTTCCTTGTACACATTGTCTGTGCTATATCTTAATCTTTCATTCCTGTTTTTCTTTTCTTTGTCCTTTCTCTCTTTGATTTTTTTATTTTCTAAATAGTGTTCTTTTGTGGTGTTATTTTGTCTAGTTTTATCCTTTACTTCGGCATTTCTAATCTTTTGTGTTTCTTTCTTCAGCTGATCACATAAATATGTTTGTAAACCCGATGAAAAATTCTGCAAAACAGGCTGAGTACTTGTGGTAAGAACAACATCATAATGATCTAAGTTTCTGTGATACAGATATATTCCTCTATTGTCAGATAAAGTTATTGTACTATGCTTAAGCCAAACCCAATGTACTCCAGACTTTGTATAGGTGTAAATATCAGTTTGAAGTAAATGGCTGGCTGTAAAAATTTCCACCTCTGTTGCCCAGGTTTTATTTTCTCTCATTCTTGTGTTAACTAAATAGGAATTTGCATTTCCTTTGTACTGTGGAGGTAAATAACCTTTCAAGTCCTTTTGATTCTCTATAAAATGGTTACAAATTCTATGTCTTATTATGTCATGAAATCTTTGATGACCACAAATGGTATACGACAATGCTGCAAAGAAGCAGTTTCCATCACCAGTAATGGTTTGAAATGTAGCTGGTGCAGCTAGTTGTAAAGATGATAAAACTTCTGTTGCTTGATTAATATTCGGAGTTTTGGAAGATTTAAGGTTTAATAATAGCTGCATGCGCTCCTTCCCTTCTTTATTTACCGGAAAATAGACATAAGATGAAGAAATCTGTAAAATATAAAGTGATTAATTGAGTATTTGTTCAACGATACATAATCTCTACTGATACATAGTTTTTGACTTATTACATTATTGTGCATTAATGATATAGTTTTTGAGTTTAAACACATTTCTTATATTTAGTATAACATCTTACAGGTATGTGTTTGGCAAAAATGTTGAGATATACTTAAGGCAAATGTTTTGCCAATGAAAACTATTTTCAAAAATATGGCTTCTACATTTTAAAATAAAAAAACTAGGAACTACCCAGTCGTAATCTTTTTATTACATTTATACATATTTAAAAAAAAGTTTCAGGGGCTTATTACTTTTTTTTCATTGTTGTATTTGTTAATAGATGAGATTTAAATATTGGTAAAACTTATTTTACCTGTCTAGAAAGTCCTATATTTAAACATATATACCTTTTCTCTAAATTGCTGCTTCCGTTTTTTGTCTTTAATTCTTTTTGCTCTATTTCGTGCCATGTTGTATGACGTCTGAAATGAAAACAATGAAATTGTCAAAATTATTGCAAAACAATGAAAAACAACTATTGAGAAACAACAAGTGAAACTGTGAGTAGCTCAAAGTTGATATCCCTGTCAGACCCAAATACTTGACAGTAAACAGGAGTGATGAATCTAAAAAAGCATGACATGTTAAAACTGACTTATATAATCCTTGAAACAAAATTTCAAATCCTTGTAATGTAGTTCCCGAGATAAATTTGTCAAAAATTTTCAACTTGGATGTCATGTGTGAAATGAGAAGTCGGGTATAAAAATTGACAAAACAAAATTTAGTAAGTTAACAAATGAAGTTGAACTACCCAGACTCCAATCTTGAAAATGCATAAATTTGATTGAATAAATTACAAAGCCATACTTTCATACCTGACTACAATATCTCTTGCGTGAAATAAATATCTTCACTCGACACTGGAGAAGATTGCGCTACTTACAAACCCTAAAAAAAAAAAAAAAACAACTTTATTTTAACAAAAATGAATACATCATTATGCAATATACATGTACATTATACTGGTATACAAATAACATAATATATAACAATATTCAAAATCACCAGAATGTCTCCTCTGAAAAATCATAGAATATGAAAAATAATAAGTGTCTTTTTAAATTGTCCTTTTAACAGTGTTCATATTTTCATTTTTTTCTGTTCAGATTCTTCTGTGGGAAGTTCTGATGTCCCAGCACCATCAGAAACAGAGGTTTTCTCATTTACATCAGGTTTTTTATCCTGAGAAGATTCTTGGGAAGTAAATGAGTCCTCGAATTCATCAGTCTCATATTCAGCCAATTTCCTTTTCAGATTATAGTTCTCTTTTAAAGTGTCAGATAATTTTTTTCTTCGGTCACTGTCTAGTTTTTCATTTTTCTTAATACTTGTCTGCAGCACCTCTGCATCAGCAGCAAGCTTATTTCCCATTGCTAGTATTTCATCTATGGTTTTATTTAAAAAACCTCTGTGTTCTACAGGAACTTTATTGGTGAATTTGGAATAGCAACCATTTAATTGGTATGCTCTTGCTTTCAGTTCTTCTGACATTTTCTTCATGTTTGTATAGGTTTGTTGCATCTTTCCTCTGAAAATTCAATTAAAATTTAACTATTAAGTATGTCATCTTACAGTAACCTGAATGAGTTAATTAAATCTGTGAGTTACTGCTCCCTACAATGATACCACTGTCAATAGTATACCATTAACAGGAAGATATTAAGTGATGCAACTGATAATTTATCAAACAATTTAACTCACTCATTTGAACCCTAGATAAATTGTCTTTGCCTACTCCTGTAAAAAAATAATTCTTTTTCACCTGTGCAAACCCAGGAAGATCAGCAAACAGACAGAGAGGACAATTTCAATGCAATATAACAGCTTCCACTTTGAGAATGAAGTATATTTTTTACAGGCAACATACTATGATACAAAGTAATACTATAGAGATACTAGAGTATATATGCATACTATAGTGCAATTTTTTTTAAAGAATTCAAATATGTTCCAACAGCAATTAAATATGAGAGTGAAATCTTGCATATTTCCAACACAAAACAAAAAGTGAAAGATAACTTTCAATTATCAATCTTTCTTGAATTAATTTGAATGTTGATAGAAACCTATCTTGTAGCGGTAATTTTTTTCATGAAGTAGGCCTGACATAGTACATAGAATACTATTTATGATTAGAATTTAAAAAAAACAATATTTGATATTACTGCAATATTAAAGGCAGATGTTTTTGAAAATAAAACAAAATTTCAATATATTTTACATCTATATCTCTGGATAAGATGATGCTGTCAATCATGAGTGAATAGTTATAAATGGTAGTAGTGTATAGATATGATGTAAAATAGCATGGTTAATTTAGCCAATCAAACACGTCCTTAATTTAGATATTGACTCGCCCAATTATTTCTGTATCTGAAATTTTTAATTGTAAGGAGATGTTTAATAATGGAAATTAGAAAAATCATTAGAGATCGAACTAAAAATGTTGCATTGTATTAAATTTTGCAGTATGTGACTTAACAATAGAATGTGGGAGAGTGCAAAACTAAAGATGTGAATGAGTGTTATCCGGCACCACCACGAGGAGGGTCTACAAATAAAGCATATAAATAAGCACTAGCTCACACAATTTAAGTGCAGATTTAACCATGCAATTTGAAACCTGGCCTTTGCAAAAGCAATTTAATTAAATGAATAAATGTTTCAATTTTTTAACCATGCATAAAGGTGTGAGTATGAAAATTGTGTACGATCATATTTTATGTTGAATTCATCATCAAAATCTTTTGAAGCCAAGTTTCAGATTAAGCAAAAGTTGAGGTTGCTTATTTCTAAATTTCATTGTTGTACTAGATTGACAAAATGTTCATCAAGTGTTAAAAAAGCATTGCACAACAAATTTACAAGCCTCAAATTTTACTTGGTGCCATGTAATGTGACAAACAGTGACATACAACATACATACATAAAGCCTTTGTAGATAATAAATTTACATACCTTTTAGTGCAATCTTCACGACACTTTCTTCAATGTTCGACTCGAAACTAAGAACGTTTGCAAGCACGTTTTTCATCACAAACTAAGCGCATTTGTCAAGCACTTTTGTCAACAGGAATCAAACTAACCATGTTTGAAAGCACGTGTCGAAAAAAAAATAAGATAAAATTTAATTGAATCAGTTTCATTGTCCCATACAGGATTATATATGGTTTAGAGGTGGGGATCGCGACCGGTTACAAGAAAATAGCAAATTCTCAAATTGAACAGGGTGGGGGTGACCCCCAGGCACTTTCCTTTTATTTGATTATTTGTTTTATTGTCCCATGCAAGAATTTATATGGTTTAGGGGTGGGAATCTGGACCGTTTACAAGTTCTCAAATTGAAGGGAGTGGGGGTGACCCCCAGGCACTTTCTTTTTATTTCATTTGACTAGTTTTATTGTCCCATATAAGAATATATATGGTTTATGGGTGGGGATCTGGATCGTTTACAAGATCTCAAATTAAAGGGGGTGGGGGTGACCCCCAGGGAGTTTCCTTTTATTTCATTTGATTAGTTTTATTGTCCCATACAAGAATAGATATGGTTTAGGGGTGGGGATGTTGACCGTTTACAAGTTTTCAAACAAGAGGGGGTGGGGTGAGCCCCTAGGGACATCACTTTTATTTCATTTCATTTGTTTTATTGTCCCCTACAAGAATATATATGGTTTACGGGTGGGGATCTGGACCGTTTACAAGATAATAGCATATTCTCAAATTGAACGGGGTGGGCATGACCCCCAGGGACTTCCCTTTAATTTCATTTGATTTGTTTTATCGTTCCATTCAAGAATATATATGGTTTAGGGGTGGGGATCTGGACCGTTTACAAGTTGTCAACCTAGAGGGGGTGGGGTGACCCCCTAGGGACTTCCCTCTTATTTCATTTGATTTGTTTTATTGTCCCCTACAAGAATATATATGGTTTAGGGGTGGGGATCTGGACTGTTTACAAGATAATAGTACATTCTCAAATTGAACGGGGTAGGGGTGACCCCCAGGAACTTCCATCTAATTACATGTGATTTGTTTCATTGTCCCTTACAAGAATATATATGGTTTAGGGGTGGGGATCTGGACCGTTTACAAGTTTTCAAACAAGAGGGGGTGGGGTGACCCCCTAGGGACTTCCCTTTTATTTCATTTGATTTGTTTTATTGTCCCCTACAAGAATATATATGGTTTAGGGGTGGGGATCTGGACCGTTTAAAAGTTTTCCAACAAGAGGGGGTGGGGTGACCCCCCAGGGACTTCCCTTTTATTTCATTTGATTTGTTTTATTGTCCCCTACAAGAATATATATGGTTTAGGGGTGGGGATCTGAACCGTTTACAAGATAATAGCACATTCTCAAATTGAAGGGGGTGGGGATGACCCCCAGGGCATCCCCCTATATTTCATGTGATTTATTTTATTGTCCTTTAATTATTTCTGAAGACTGTATGTATCTATCACTTATAGTTTTCAAGTTATATTCATTTAAAAAAATTTGAAAATAAAATCCCATAGGGTTCTATAGTAAAACCCTCCCTGCTTTCTACCCCCCAAAATACCCCTTAATAGACCCCAATGCACAAACAAAAGATTGATGGCTCACCTAGACATATTAGTCTACCATTTTATGAAATCCTAAGTCAATCTGACAAGCGGTTTTGGAGAAACGCTGCGGACAAGTTCATTTTTTAAAGCGGCGGAAGAAGAGGAAGAAGAAGAATAATAAAAATAATAAGAACTGAGCAAAACCAATAAGTCTCCAAACTTTGTTTGGGAGACTTAATAAACGAGTGGCGGATTGATGATATATCCAGGTGGTCTTATTACCTTTAAACAGTACAGTATTCGACAATATACCAAACAGACACATTTACTATAAGAAGGAAAACATAATATTTTCCATACGCGGTATAAAACCGTATTTCAATCTTCAAAATATCATCAACATCTATTATAAAGATATAAATACTACGTAAATGTCTTACATAAACAACTTATTCATCACCTTGTAAATCCGTCAAAATAAGGGGAAGTAATACTTGGTGTCATTCATAATAATTGAAAATATACCCCTAACAAATAACCAATGAAAAACTTCGTATATTTAACTGCTAAAGTGAAAGGAAAAATGACAACAAAGAAGCATGGAAATTTTATATCAAAAAGATCTAAAGAATTACTAGCGAAAACAGGTAAAATTAAGCACCGAAATGTATGAAATTAAAAATCAAAATGTGTGCAATAACCACATCTGCCACACAATATTCAGACTGATATATACAATTAACAGTTACAAAATTGAAATGAAAACGGACCGATTTAATGGCATAAAATCAAATAATTATTTATTTATGATTAAAAAAATAGCTTCTTAATAACACCAAATGATACTTTTACAAAATTAAGGGGTAAGTTTATATTTTTTAGCAAACTTTTCAAAATAACGATTTCTTATTTAATAAATCAGGCAATCAAAACCCCATACAGACCTCATTTATAACTGACCAATGAATATTATGCCCAACAACTTCTTGCTATATATACTTGATGTTTTTGATCTGTCAGTAATCATTAAATAGATTCGTAAAGATCAGACCTTAGAAAACAGTAAGTAAACTCTTCCAACAATTAGCTTTTAAACAGCTTGTTTTAGAACTTCTAATCGGACAGACCTAGATGCATAAGGTCCTTCACAATATACATCCGGCAAATGTTCCTTTTGTATCTGATTTGGTAATTTTCCTACATTACGTTACATGCGAATGCAAAATAATTAATTTTGTCTATTCAGTCTATTCAGTCCAATTAATTAATAGATCTTGCTTTATTTGTGTTCTTTTTTTAAATAAAAACTATGCATGCAAACTTCAATGCATAAACCCGTATTAAGGATGTACTTGTGATCTAAGGTAAAATTAAATAAATTAAGAAATATGGCGGGAAAATACTGACTCGAACCTTTCCCTTATATTTGCATTGTTTAAATTGTAAATTATAGCATTTTACAAGATCTTGTCTTTGTGTGCTAAGTACAAGTACAGAGAAATCAATTACATGTAAGTTGATTGATTGTTGTTTGCTTTACGCCCAGTAGCAAATATTTCATGCATGTTCATGACTATAACACATAAATTTTAAATACAATAGGTAGGTCGGACAATAGGAGGTCGACAGTGAGGTTGGACGAGAAACTTTAAAATACCACTGGAAAAGTGGATATATTGAATAAGGACAGAAATTTAGACTTTTAAAAGCTGGAAATATTCGGACCACTCAAATAATAGGTGCAAGAGTTTTTAATTTGCCGAGAGCGTTGATCCATAAAATCTACCCTGAAGTCGGTCATCCATGTTTACGTGTAGTTTACAATATCATTATTTTTAGGTTAGATTCTTTTAGCTCGCTTTAGTAACTGTGAGAAATCTGTGAAACTGTATTGTGTATTGTACTTTAGTTTTTGGTATGATATTATGTACTACCGATCACTACCGCTCTCCTGGTTGGTCTCGTGTGGGGGTATTCGCATCGAGAGCGGAAGGTTATTTGTTCGAATCCGAACGGGTCAAACAAAGACGCTAATTAAATCGGTATTCTATTTCAACGCTAAACACGTGGCATCATTGAGTAAGAGCACATACTGGCCGGCTCAGAGTCGGAAATGTGTTCGGGTCGGGTGACTTTTCCTCCTGCGAACTAGTATCTTGTGAACTTACAAGATAAAAAAAAACCGACTCAGATTGTCAGTCTAGTAAAAAACGGGGTTAATACTCTTGTTATTGTCCTGAATATTAATTTTGTTTGCCGCTGGTCGTCATCCATTATCATTATTTATTTTACCGTTATATTATACAGTGAAGTGTTTTGCTTTTACTGGTTTATATTAAAACTTAAATTTTCACAGATCAAAATTAAAATAGGGCAAGAGAATTTTTTCAACCAAACACTTGTGATTGTTGGGATATCTTTGACGGTAAATAATATTAAATCAAATGTGCCTTTTCGGATAAATAATATTTGACGGTAAATATTATTGAATTAACTCTGTTTAACTATTATTTGTCATGGGTCGGTTTTGAGATTATTATTCTGTATACGCATCTTTCCATAAAAAAAAGACCAAATGTTGACTCTAAATATTTTTTATTTATCTGTGTCTTTGGGTTGCTGTCGCATTAATGTATACCTTTATCTCCTTTAATTCAAAACCAAATGATTCGCTTGGGTATAGAAATATTGACATCTCTGGAACTCTGCCGTCCCACAGTATACCTTGCTAAATGGGTGCGTTCGTTTGGCTTATTGGATATATACACAGCTTTGTCCGATCAAAATATAATAGGAATGTATATCCGATGCCTGGTGCAGTGAGAATTTCACGCTTTCTCTATCTTAAAAAAACAGTAGAGGGAAAGACGATCTACGCACGAGTTGAATGATTGAAATGTGTAAACAACAAGAAAGATCAGCTAAATCTCTTCAAATAAGTCGCATGGCTGATTTAAACAACATTTTTTTTAACTTTTGCTAGAACAATTGTAGACGAAAAAAATAGAACAAAACCGATCAGCAAGACAATATAAAAAATGAAACGCCCATAATAAGTTGAATCTTTTTATAGAATGTTGTCAACCTTTTTTTTTTCATTTTGTTTGCTTTTATGACAACTATTATACCAGTCTGAGATATAAATAAACTCGAAAAAGAAAATGTTGTAACCTAGACGAGACAGTCGTCATTGTACGCTTCAATATATGAGTTATTGCCACTCAATAAAGATTGTTTTTTTTTCTGTTCTAGTCCCCTCCCCTATTAGTTTTGCTCAAAATCATTCAATGTAGCCCCTGATGTGTACTACGACAACGGTGTTTTAAAGTTAAAAAAAGATTAAATGCAAAGAGAAAATGATGGAAGAAATGCTAAGATTTACGCATAAAAATTCAAATATAAATAATAATGAAATATATAAAAATTGGAAAACTGTTTGAGACTATAGTCAATTGAGGACAATGATTAATGTATTGCTCCTTTGTGTCCAGTGGCAAATATGTCATGCATATTCACGACTAGATGCAAAGTGGATCAATCTGAAGCAAATGCTTACAAAGATAGCGTGCACTTTTTTCAATAAGGCAGTGCGTTCGCTAGAGGTAAAACGTATGCCGTAATAGAATAGATTTGAACCATAATGATCGAAATCGTAAGTTAAGCTATTAGCCCTCCTTCCCTCTTGTTTCTCACGACAGACGAATGCCATAAACAAAACGTCATGAATTTACAATCAATAACGGCCACTATAAGTAAATGAGATGTGGACTTTTTTATAAATAAATTCCTATTGCAGCCAACATCTCCCGGTTCGGTACAGGTTATTATTTCCACAAAATACCGCCTATTGATCGGAGATATTTAAGCAACCAAAAGCACTTTGAATCAAACAAATTCTTAAATTGTAAATTAAGGTATTTTGCTGGGTGTTTTTTTCCGATCCTATTTCGGACCCCTGGATTTTAAGAGGGCGTATCTAATTAGTCATGCCCGATTAACTTTAAGTAAATTGAACCTCAACTTAAAGACCTACATCGGGTAAATAAGTTCGAGGTACAATAAGTAAACAATAGAAATCTTTTGTGAAATGAGATCGTCCCAGGTTTCTTAGATAATTATTTTGCGTTGAATAACAATGAAAAATGCACGAACAGGTTTGTAACTTGGAAAATACCACAGTATTAAGTATAAAGTAACATGTGTATATGTCATAGATTAGAATCTGTAACAAGTCACTTGATAAATTTTACTATTTGTTTTATGTACAGACTGAAAGAGCAGGAAAATGAAGTGGTCAGACTTACAGAAGGCATTGGTGTACTAACGGGTGAATTGAAAGAAAAACAAGAACAAATAGATGATCTATCAAAGTAAGCCATACTAACAGGTGTTCGATTTTACTAAGTAGTCTTAATTAATATTGAATCAAAAATTCATGTGTGTTTTTGACAATATAATTTCCGTCTGAATAAATTTAAAAACAATCTAATTTAAACCGCTTTCATTTACAACCTATAGCTACATTATACTGAGTGCCTTAAGAAACGTCGCATCATAATCCAAGTTGATTTTTTTTTATCTAACAATACAAAATTACATTTCGAAATATTTTGCTCAATCTTACATACTAGTTAAGTCTGCAAGCGGCTCATACAGTTCATACACTTGTGTCACATAAGAGTTACGATCATAATTTTCACTTTTGATGACCTTTTCTAAATGATTTCAGTATGGAGGAAATTTGCAATCCATATTTTTGATTTAATATCAAAAATGTTCAAATCTGAAAATCATAAAGCTCTGAACATTATTGGATATTTTAAAAGGTCTCCATCCTTCTCGGCCACAATGTTAAAAAATATCATTACTATGCACATGTTTTTCGGTAAAGAAATTTTCAAAAAAATGAATTCACAAAAATACTAATCTCCGAGAACCTTTTCAAAACAGAAAGTCCCTCTTTGAATGGTTTAATGTTAAGCTCAAACACATCAAACGAGTGAATAAAAAATGTCATATTTCTTATTTGGTACAGGCATTTTCTTATGTAGAAAATGGTTGATAAAACGTGGTTTTATATCTAGCTGCACCTCTCATTTCCAAGTGAACGAAAACAAAAGAAAATTCACTCTTTTTATGAAAGAGTCGAGAGAAAGTCATTAATTAAACAATACTGATGACGATACTGATCAAAAGTTATTTCTAAATAATAATTGTACATTTTAAAGAAATTATTTCTCAAACTGTTTGATAAGGAATATTCATGTAAATAAACAATGTTTTATCTTCAGCATTATCGAGATAATTGCGTTATATTAGAAGCTTTTAACACTAAGTTTTAAATCTTTTATACCAAATCTCCATGACTTACATTGTACTAGTAATTGTTTAAACCTAACCATTCTTTGTCGGCTGAAGCTGGAAGAAGGACTTGTATCTTACAGTCGACCATTTTACTGTATAAATACAAAACAGTATATGCATACTTATCCTGCTTCTTTTTGAAGCGAACTTATACATTTGAATCATCGTTTTTGTGGCAGTTTACTTTGCGATTCCCGTTAAAATGCTGTCGACCTTTATGAAAGGTAACGTCGGTAAAATTGAGATACATGTTTTTATGTGTGAATTATAAATTGTCTGCTAAACCATTAGTGTGTACTGTACATTGTAGGAAAATAAAACATGTTTTGTACTCGCTACGAAAAAGGAGAAAGCTCGGCGAACACTGCGTTTCTCGCATTTAGATTAAATCTGATACAAATAATTGTTGCATATTCCAACAATGAACGAATTTTGTATTTGTAATTTTCAATGACGACTGTAAAAGAGGGAAGAAAGATACCAGAGGGACAGTCAAACTCATAAATCGAAAATAAACTGACAACGCCATGGCTGAAAATGAAAAGCAAAAACAGACAAACAATCATTTAAGATGATTTAAAATGCTGTTATCGGTTAATATTTTAAATTAACTGTAATATCATTTATTGACCTGTTAATGAAACCCCTCTTGTCCCCTTTTAAGATTAGAAAATTTGTTTACGATTTTCGGGATTACGATCCTTTTGCCTGATCACCAAGATACGGTGTAAAATATACAATACCTATAAAAAAACGATGATGTGGTATGTTTGTCTATGGACAAATTTACTTAAGAAACCAAAGGAAGTATGTGTTGATAACCATACGTTATCGTACGACCTTCAACAATGACCCACATCAACATGTAAAAGGTTTTGCATAAAAATGGAGATCATAAAAATTAATATAGATCAAAGGTCTTTTTTTTTTAATAAACTTGAGAATGGAAACTGGGAATGTGTCAGAGACAACAACCTGACCAAAGAGCAGATAACAGCTGACGGCCACCAATTGGTCTTCAACACAGCGAAAAAATACCTCATCGAGAGGCGTGCTTCATCTGGCCCTTACATAAAATGTAATCTAGTTCAATGAAAATGGACGTCACACTCAACTTCATAACATATTAATGAACTAAAATAAAAAAAAAAAAAAAAAAAAAAACTAACAAGATTATCAAATGGCTTCTGACTTGGTCCAGGCGCTAAAATGCGTCGGGAATAAACATGTTTTGTAAGAATCAGGCACAATCAATCAGGCAAATTTGTCAGAGAATGAAGAAGAGATAACCAAGATAACAGTAACAGAAATAAAAAATTTTAGTTTTGCATTTTATAATTCCAAAATACAGTCTGTTGTCAAGGATTTATAATAACGAATCTTGGTAGAGGGAGTGAACAATGTCTCCTACTTTTCTATATTTAAATTTATTTCATGAATAAAAAAAATATACCTTTTTTTAATTGAGTGAACAGGAAAAATACAGACTAGGAAATACACTTTTATCTAAATACTGGTAATATCACGAAGCTTTTAAGTTTTGTGTGTCAAACACACCTTCTCTGTTGTAATGACTCGACACTAAGGTATTTCACTTCACCCATTTGATACAGTAAATTCTTAGTATTATTATATTAACATGTAGCCTTTTAATATTTTATAAAAGTCAGAACTTGAGCCAGGAAAATCATTTTTTTTATTCATGCGTTTTCAGGACAAAACAATCAGCTCAAACACGCCATAAAAGTACAATGCGTACTCGACTGTCTCTTTACGATAAGATAATTGCCCATTTTAGACCCCCTCCAAACAAAAAACTGTTACCGGGGTGAGGGGTTTCAGAGATGCAAATTAAGATCAATATTTTATCCTTTCGTGTTTGTTTTTTTTTCAGTTGATTTTATGCTTGTGCAAATTAAAAATCAAGAAGCATTTGCACCTACCGAAATCGGTTGTTTTGTTTAATGTGCCTTTGATTTAAAAAATTAAAGTATCGCGTAGCTTCATGCTACCAATTGAATATAAACAAGTGTATAAGATGCAAAACAAATCTTAAATTATACAGCAACATTTATAAGTAATGATAAGGTAGCACTCCACAGTTAGAAAATAAAATAAAAAATGAGCCACAAAATGTTTTATCATCTCCTATTCCTGGATTGTTATTCATTAACCTAACTGTTTGTGTTGTACATGTGCATATGTATGTAATCAGTATCTTCGATAGATTTGGTTTTCGAAAGTTAAAAGGGTGAAAAATAAATCCTTTTATGTGTATCAATGGCAACATTCTGCATTTATTTACCCTAAAATATTACAAAACGGGGGATGAACATGTCACATATCCCCACAAAATTTAGATCAAACTAGAATTGCAATACCTTTGAGTGATATCTTTTTAAGAAACTGTTGCCATCCTTCTTCCTAATGGTCAAATAAAAAATGGGTGTCTCTTGCCTCATCACAATCACAAAGTTCGTGCGATAAAAAGTTGGAAAAAAAACATAACAATAATTGCCAGACCAATGTATGGTATGGACATGCATGCAAATATGGACTGTTATACAGAAATCAGCCTATATTACAGACGTTACATAATCTTGATGTTCATATAAACCCAATATGAAGGCTATTTTAATACTCAGCTATCCAATAAATGAATTTTATTTCACACTAGCTCTCATATATAAAAAATGCACAGGGGCCAAAATGCGAAACTACGCATCTAACTGTGGAGTGCTACCAAATATTTTGACCAACATAGTTTCCATTCAGCACAAATATTCTTGTCATAACGAATCAGATTAAATGCAAAAATATCAGTTGCAGCCTTTAGTTCGTTTATTTATATATGTATATGAATATAATTATGAAAGACAGCAGTGTCTTTTTTGGAAAGTTGTCATTGGCAAACATACCACATCTTCTTTTTATATGTTAAGCCATGTCAAGAGTGTCCAAAACAAGTAGTGGTCGATGGTTGCTTTCTGTCATATTTGTCTCTTTGTTCAAAGTTGTCACAGTTAAAATCAGACCGAAGATATGCATTTTTTAATCGTTTCCATTTTATATCTTGTATTTGTTATGTTTTTTGCTCGTTGTTGAATGTCATACTTTGAATTTCAATTGTTCACATCTTGTTCCATTCTAGTTTTTATTTTTCAGTCATGTTTGAAAAGAAGGTCTAGGTCGTTTGTTTTCATCCAGTAGAAATGTATTCGAGACAGAGTATTTTTACAAGGAAGAAATTAGAGGTAGCAGTTGTTAGATCATCTAACATGTTATATCTAACTGATATAAACCAGTCAAACCTTTAATGTCGTTATAAATGTCGCTTTACTCGAAGCATCTTTTGAATTGTTTTAGTGAACATGTTAAGAAGAGAATCATCAATTTAAGGGCATTTATTAAATATCTTAAATAAATTTTTTCTGTTTAAATATACACTGTGAACTGGTTGACAGTTTTTTGTCTTCACATGAATCAATTCAAAATAGTTTTTACGTCATATTTTGATTGTATTATTTTAGATTAGCTCGAGAATTAAAAGAAAAGAAGAATGAACTGGTAGAGGAAAACGGCAAACTGAAAACGGAAATAAAAGAGAGAAAAGTACAAGAAATCTCAAAGTAATTCATTTTGTATGATCATTTTCTTAATTGAAGTTGTCTCATTGACAATCAGACCACACCTTCCTATATCTATATATGAGATATTTTTGTTTTAAGACAGGTAAACGTTCCTAATAATTTAAAGGGAGTGCATGGACATGGTTAGTGTTTTAATACGAAAACCACTGATTAAAAATGAAGCTTACAAAAAAAATCGAAATTGGATGATTTATACGTAGAATTTTGCATTCTTCCACTTTTGCATTACTTATTTTATCATTTTGTTGGGGCTTCACATGTGTTTGAAGCAGGCATATCAAAGTGGTTGTCATATTCAATCTTTCTTTTGAGTAGTTTAACAGTTTGTTCTAATTCAAAATTCCTGGCGTCCAGCTGTTCACACTTTGATTCTAGCAATACTTTCTCATTTTACATCTCATTTAGTGATGTTTTATCATTTTAAGTTGTTCTTTTACTTTTTAACTATAATTTTTCTTGCTCTGAGTTCACTTAGTTTAGGAAGTGTTGTTGGTCAGGACGTCTACCATAAGATAAAACAAGAGTGTGAAAAAACAAGCAAATCTCCATACAAAATTCACAAAAAAAATCAAACATCGTTCTAGACGAAATGAATAGACAGCGCGACAAGATTAAGCTCCTTGATGCTACTGAACAACCAAAGACGGACAGTAGTAGGGAAACAGAAAAAAAAAACTGTAAACCCTACATTAAAAGAAAATATATCTCAAATAAAGCAAACCGCAGTACAACATCTTAACTAACTTAATCTAAGTTAACAGCAGCATTTAAAAACCACGATCTAAGGCAGCAATCTATCAACTATGTAGTAAAGATCATAGGAAATCATCAAAGAACGTACATATGGCCGCGTCCTTGAAAGAAAAAACAAAAAGCAAAGAAGATTTACAGCAGGGTCATCGCTACTGAATTCAGCATTACCAATAGAAGAAAGCTACAGAGAATCAAAAGACAACTCATTAATATGGCTTATGATTATGCATATATGGAAGGATACTAAGTACAACCAACAACAAGTGTAGTCTTGAACGTCCCCCACAAACAGCGAAAAGGAATTTAATAACCAGACCTTTAAAATGGGACCAAATAATATGCCATCAATAAGCCAAAAATCAAGGAATCATTGGAATTCCATCACAAGGGCAATTTAGTAGCAAATATAGAAGAAAACATTTAAAAAGAAAGACGAACTATTTATAGCCTGCTTGGTGGAGGATTCCATGGCCACAACGGTTTTGTCGTAGAGACAATGCAGCACCTGTACAAAATTAACATTTCTCCAGTACTTGTAAAAAAAAACCAGTAATACAACCCATTGTGGCCTTGGTGCACATCCGGGCATTATGCCTGTTTTATAACATCTGCAGCCAGCCTGACGGCAGTGTAGAAAAAATCACTTGCAAAACGCCAACTACTTGTAAACAAATGATGAAAGTTCTAGCTAGTGCATTGCTATTAAACATATGATACAAAAGTATGACCTGCAGGAGGCAAGCTAGTATTTGAACAACCCAGATAAAAGGACCGTTTGGGCCCCAACTATCAAGAAAACAATATGCCATCACTGAAATAGGTCAATAGTTTAGTAAAAGCCATTATATAAAGGACTCAATTTCTTAAAAAAAAACTGCCACTCAGGATCAGAATGGTCAAAGATGAGACTGATCCGAAATGTCTGTTATCTAGAAGAAACTATAGAACACTTTGTTCAAAAATGTCAAACCTTGCGAATAGTGAAAACGCCATACTTTAAATTTGTACTATCAATGAAAAAAAAAAAAAAATACAACATATTCTGAACAAAAAAAAAACTCTACGCCTACTATATCAACTTCATATAGGCCGTTACAAGTTTGTATGTGGACAGTAATACGACTAGTACAACTAGTGCGAAGGGACATTAAAATTAAGCGATTCCGTTTTCTCAACATCGATAAGGGCGTGGTTTAGGGAACAACACAGATATCTTGAAACAAGTGAATTAAACTGTAAAATAATGAATTAATGGAAATTGTGTGTGGCTAGGGTGTCACTGTAAATATGCGCACATCAGATGTGAAAAGGTGCAACATCACTGTATATGCAAAGCACTTGAGCTGAGCATGTAAATATGGTAAAATGTCAAATGGCAGAAGGAGAAGCAGAATTGTATATAAAGAGAGCACCTGTTCTACATATATAAATATGGTTCCTCTACAAAACATGTATTTAGATTTGTGATTATGGGCCCAGTTTTCAAGTTGAACCAAATCGGGGTCCAAAATTAAACCTCAGTTCAATTTCCATTTTATTTTTGGCCCCGTTTTTAAATTCGACCTAGTCTAAACCAAACTCGACCTAGTCTGAACCATACTCGACCTAGTGTGAACCATACTCGACCTAGTCTGAACCATACTCGTCCATGTCTGAACCAACCTAGACCTAGTCTTTGTATCTATCAACTGAATTTTATCAAATTTGGAAATGTTTTAAAAAATGCATTTGAACAACAATGTGAAATCAGAAATGTATTCAATATATTCACGACAATCAATCATAATATAACTTCAACACTTACATGAATATATATATCAACTCTAAAATATAAATAAAACAAGCTGATCAATGCACATAATCTCAAAAATGAATAGTGATTAATATTTTCAATGTTATTAAATTTTCTTTTTTAAGTTTTAGAAGTATCTTATGGTAACTGGACTATTTTCACCATTAATTTAGCCTATTATAGATTTATAGTGTCAGTTGAGTTAGCTAATAATGCAGTGAATTTTTTTTTATTATTAAGATATATATAAAATATGAAGCAACTTAATAAGTTTTAAAAAATTAGACCTTTGTTTTGTTTACCAAGAATTTAATATAATCATGATAATAGAATTTCCATAACAATCCTTGATAACATTTTTAAAGTAACAACATTTTTTTGGTTATATTTAGACAAGGCATACAAAAAGCAATTTGTTATCGTTTAATTTCCTCAGTTCATGTATTTTACAGGTTATAAAAGCCATATAATTTAAAACTCGTGTATTACTTATCAAGTATATTGGATCAAAAGGCATTGGTATCTAATTCAGTTAAACAGGATGTTGAAATTTTGAATAAATGTTATTTATGAAATAATTCAGGGGGGCTTGAATATATCGTGATTTTACCACGGGTTGGCCCTTTATGACAAATAGTTTCCTCGATCGATAGCGAGGGGTCAAATATCGGCATAAATGGACAACCCGTGGTAAAATCACAATACATTCAATCCCCCGTGAAATATTCCGATTTTAATAGGACAAATACGACAGACTGGTCGAGTATTGTTCAGACCTTTGCTTTAGTATGGTTTAGCCTGGAAAAGAAGATCGAGTACATATCGAGCATTGGTTAAGACTGTTTCCGACTGGTCGAGTAATAATTCAGACTATTTCCAATGGCAAAGATAAAGGTGAAGTACGATTCAGTACAGTCGAGTGTGGTTCAGACTGGGGTTTGTAGTGCTATCGCTCAATCCACAACCTGGAAAACTAGAGAATCGTTACTCATTGTTTCTTTCCTATAGATCCATTGCCGACCAAATCTGACGAGTCAAATCTACCCAGAATTGTATATCAGAGTTTTTTTCTCAAAGATTAAATCTTTTTTAGTTCTTAGACCAGATTAATTTTGTGTCCGAAACATATGCTGTGTCAAACATTTAATCACAATCCAAATTCCTGACTAAGGGTACTCTAATGCATAACAATTTCTGTCTTCAACACCATTTTTATGCCCCCACTGTAGCGTACAGGGCATAACGTTTTACCCTTGTTCGTATGTTCCTGAATCGCAAAATGGATTTCCGTTCTCTAAATGTTATGGAGCTTATAAACAATGCTTATTACTGATATACATAAATCAAGTTTAAATTTTGGTGCCTTTACTTCTGTTCTAGTGTTGTGTCCCTTTACAAATTGAAAAAAAATGAATTTTGTTTCTGGGCTCTAATTTAAGTTTGCACCAACTGAATGTTACTAAATGCATGTCAACAAAATGCATTTTAGTACAAAACTCAGATCAAGTACAAAATTAGGTAGCGTCAAGAACATAATATGTAGACGTGCAAATCCACAAGAATTATTTTTGTAAGTTGACTTCTGAAGGGGTTATGAGTATTTAAATTAGGATTCTACTAAGATTGTGTTTGCCCACTGAAAATGCAGGAGCGTGGAGGTTCTTTAATGTTTGTAACAATGAAATGCATATCATGCACGCTTGGGGTAGCTGCATTATTGTCTTATATGATTGTTAAAATTTTACTTATAAATTTCAGAATACAATCCATGCAACAAGAGATCTTAGTCCTTGCGGAGAAGTTGAAAAAAGAAGAAGAAGATTCACTAAAGTAAGCTATGATGTAATAGCAAATAAATGATTTATGTTTTTATGAACTAAAAGAAATTAATTTTACTATTTATTCTTAACTTTATTTGTTAAAAAATACATTCACGAAATTTCTACAACTTTTCCAATGTATCTAATTTTTATGTCAATACAACTCAGGAATTATGGTGTCAATAATCCCAAACTAACATAAAAACTGACAAAATGAATAAACATGTATTGTCTTTGATAGAAAAAATGCATATAAATATTGTATGACATGAAGAAATACAAAATAAAGAATTATAAAAAAACATGTCCATTGTTTAAATTTTTAGAAAGTTGAACAATGAAAAACAGCTAGCTATAGACCATTACACACAACAAGTCCAGAGTAGAGACAATGAAATTCAGAGGTACGTTTATACATGTAGTTAGGCTGTTGACTCATTTCCAAACCGCCCCATCTCCTTTTGTTCATTCAAACTTTTACACTGATAAGGAATGTTGCATAAAACTAACATGGGACCCAGGAAAGGCTTATCAGAATGTGTCAAAATCTTGTTCAATGAAATTCAACTGTGGAACTACCTATATAGGTGGTTTTTAAAGTGCCTTCCAGTTGAACCCTTTATGTTTTAATAGATTATGATTGAATCATCATTCATTGTCATACATTTACAAGAGTAAAGATTTACCCGAAATATACCATTATCTATTAACCAAATGTATGCACATGCTATTTGCAGTAAGTAATTGTTAATATTAAAGATTTAGAAATGTGTTTTTTTTATCTTTTTTTCTGTTTAAGACCTATTGCAGTAGCCTTTAGATAAAAAAAACATTTCTAACCTTCACACCACTTTATTACTTACAACTGATCAATCAGTTATGGTCGCATGGTAGTTTCATCCAAATCACGAAATGATTAATTTATCTGACTGTGAGTACATTGTCCCCATTGATAGCACATCATAGTTATTCTATGACCAGACTGCCTAGAATAAAAGTGCAACGTCTATTTACATCAAAGTGTGTATTCATCTATGTCAGGTACATATGATAAAGTCGGAAGAAGTCTCATTTTCATAAAATATTTGATTTATCATTGAGAAGTTATGGAACTTTACGTGTCAAATTTAAGGCAATTTACAAGTGTCACTCATTAGAAATATTTTTGAAATAAATTTTGATTTTTGCAGGGTTGGACTTTATTACCATCAGCTTTTGAACCAAATATAGTTATTCTGTGGTGTATTTAAAAAAAAAAACAATAAATACATATAACAAAATCTCACCTGCTGTATCTCACAAAAAATACTTTTACAATGTAGTGTGCTACAATTAGGGCAAACTATATTAAGATTAGAACAAAATTATCTGCTTTAACTCAAGATAATAAACAACTTTGTGTTAAGGGAGTCTATAATTCAGTTTGACAGCTTGTGAAAAACTTGATCAATACATTGCTTTACCTGAAAAATGATTCTAAAATATTCTTTTGCATGCAATTTCAGCCCTGTTACGATGTTATGCATAAAATATTTAAGAATAAATTATAAACGTGTATAAAAACCAATTGAAATTTATTAACTGTTAACCCTATGGACCACACACACCATGCGAACAACAGTCTCCAAAACACTACGTAAAATCTAAAGAATGAGCAACACAAACCCCACCAAAACGACTTTATATGAAGATTAAAAAAAAACATAGTTTTATATCTTCCGTGATAACAGTAATTATCTATTTTAGTACTTACGATGTGTTTACTAGTACGGAAAAAAACCAGATAAGGTTATCGAGAAGAAAAAAAAATATCTACTAAACATCAAAATACAAAAAAAGTAACTAAATAAATAAAAGTAATAAATAACAACGAAAACAGTGTCAGATCAAACAACTACAAGAATGCTCGAAGTAATTTTAAGTAATAGTAAAAGTTCAATGATAAGTTAATATTGATATTAAAAGACCTCCGAACAAAAAGGGATTTGAGCAGCCCTTTTTGTGAGGAGATCTTTTAATGTCAATATTAACTTAATCATTGAACTTCTACTGACTTACAAACCGTCAAAAATATAAGAAAAGTACATAAGAAGCACTCGCAGAAACCTTATTCCCCTGCACTGGACGGGTCTAAATTTGTTCAACTTAAATGATAGTTAAACAGTTGTAACAGGAGGGTCGGGCGGCTATGCGTCACCAAACCCTGCTGACTACTAAAATGTCTGATATTGACACAAACTAAAGACTGACAGACTGACGACGGATGCGACAAGTGATGTACTTTTGTGTTATGTGTAATCAGACTGGTTCTTCCTTGTTGTACTGAGACGTATGATATTGGCAATGAGACTCTAATTTCAATCAGTTTTAAATACCTTATTATCACAATGTGAAATATAACAAGTGTAAAAACAAGTGTAACAGTTTAACAAATATATCTGTATAAATATTTAACAGTATTCTCAAAATGAAAATTTTGTAGTAAACATAGGTAGTACTGGCAAGGACTACAGCATTCACGACCCTATAACCGCGAGAACACACTGTGGTAGTTAGCGAAAGTTAAATATTAAGCTACATTTTAAACGGTTTCCTAATGTTTTAAAGTGAAATTAATAAATTAAATATTGCTAGAAACTTGTTCAAAAGAGTGAAAAGTCTTCATTTTAGAGACTTATTGGTGGGATTAATGATAAAACCAAGTATAATAAACGAGTGGCGGATTGATGATATATCCAGGTGGTCTTATTACCTTTAAACAGTAAAGTATTCGACAAATTACCAAACAGACACATTTACTATAAGAAGGAAAACATAATATTTTCCATACGCGGTATAAAACCGTATTTCAATCTTCAAAATATCATCAACATCTATTATAAAGATATAAATACTACTTAAATTTTTTACATTAACAACTTATGTAACTAAATGACATGCTTTATTTAGAAATTTATACACAACACACAAAATAATTCATCACCTTGTAAATCCGTCAAAATAAGGGGAAGTAATACTTGGTGTCATTCATAATAATTGAAAATCTACCCCTAACAAATAACCAATGAAAATCTTCGTATATTTAACTGCTAAAATGAAAGGAAAAATGTCAACAAAGAATCATGGGAATTTTATATCAAAAAGATCTGAAGAATTACTAGCGAAAACAGGTAAAATTAAGCACCGAAATGTATGAAATTAAAAATCAAAATGTGTGCAATACCACATCTGCCACATTCCTTCCCCCTCAGAACAAATTATATTTTTGATTATAATTTGTTCTAAATGCATTAATTTAGAAATATAAAAGCACTAGTAACACGTGTCAAAAACATAGTAATGCATGTTAGACAAATATATATATATAGTATCAAAGTATAACAACGTATATGTAAATTAAGGAGTATCAAAATATTGCAATGTATGTAAAACAAAATAAATATATATATAACAAAATAGTATAAACTTGCATAAATGCACCACCATTTTCACTGTCCTGAAAAGTTTATTAATCATCAAACTTAACTTAAACACCTTTTAACAACTTTAGCTTCTGTTAAGTTGTTGTTAAAATCCACATAACGGCCTCTACACACTTGCAGATCTCCGGACGGTTGATCACGAACCGGTAAATTTTGTTCTCGGATATAATCTTGTCTAGCCTTCCTAGCTGCGTCCCTAGCTTCGGTGTTTACTTTAGACACTTTACGGTACAACACATTTCCCGGACATACATAGTGCATGTTTTCTTCTTTAGAAACAGGAATTTCAATGGCAGACACCATATCTGAATTATATTTGTGTGTTAATTTCAGATGTCTGTTCATCTTCCATTTCTCAGCATATTTCTGCTTGCACTTGTATGGACATGAGAAAACATTTATTTGTGTCACATGTTTCAGCTTCCAGTGAGCTATGTATTTGGCATGTGTTTTGAGGATAGGGCCTGTGCAACCCACTACCTCACAACACATGCCATCTGACGGCCAAATATCCCTCAAATCATCTTTAAAAGAAGACTCCTTATCTTTAGACATTCTGTGAAATAAAATTAACTTTTAATTAAATGTTCAATATAAATATATATATATACATAATTTTACAAATTTTTAAATCTGGGTAAAACACTTCCAGGATTTATGTATTTTGTATTCAATTTTGTTTCTCTGATAGCCTCAGGCAATGCCTTTTTAGCTATTTTATCATTTAACTTATGTGATTTTTTTAAGTGTTTCAATAATTTGCAGTTGTTATTGAACTCTTTGGTACAATTAGTACATTGTAAAATTTGAATATCTGCTCTATGATATTTCTTCCAATGTTTGATGTAACTATTGTAGGAGGAGTATATATATTCGGAACAATCTTTAACGTCACATGACATGCCATTGCTAGGCCATGGCAATCTTAAATCCTTGTCTAAACTCATCATTTCATTATCATCTACGTCAATTATAATACTATCAATTTCGGCCATAATGAAGCGAATCTACAGAGAGAGAAAAAATTTAGTCATATTTTCTATCTTCAAAAGCTGATACTTATATTCCCAAGCATTTATTTCGATAAAAATATATATATATATTTCTTCCACACTATTTAAATACACAAAATTAAATTGCTAAACCAAATACCCCTACTAATCTCGGAAATTTTGGCTTGAATGATATTTCTAGCAATTCTTATAAAACTAAAATATGATTCCCTACTACTTTCGGAAAAACAATACTTATTTTAATTCAACTTCTACCATAACACTAACTATACTGCGCAATATAGTTTAATCTCAATCTCCATATAAATAGTGTTCAAGAAAAATACACCTCTACTTGAAAAAAATAAATTCTTTCCTTGTGTGATCCCTAATTCGGAAATATAAATTTAAAATTACATCCATACTAACAGATCAATATTTAATTTCTCTCTTTATAAACATCAGCACATAAGTCTGATATACATTCATTAAAATTCACCTTTAGAACTAATTGAGCTACTTGGATCATTTCATTTACATCGTAATGTTTACAAGACTATTTACTCTCTTTTCCTTACAATTTTGATATTTGCTCATTTTTTTTATTCTATCTAAAAATCAAAGTCAACACCAAGCCTTAACACGCTAATGCGATATTTTACACAAAAGGAACTCTGTTAATTCAGTAAACTCTATAAAGATGGAGAATATTTTATTGGTTTTTTAACTGAACGACCACAGCGTGTTCTGCGGGGAGGGGTTACTGGTTTATCATCCACAGGGATATGATTATTGACCCTCGCATCGGGAGTATTTAAACTCGGTATTTCCGTAGAACTATTTAAGTCGTCAGCAAAATCAATATTTTCGGTTTCATCCGGTAATTCCACAAAACTATTATCTAATTCCGACTCTTCAATTTCCCAACCGTTTGGCCTATTTAAACCTGTATAAGATTTAAGATGATCTACATGGACAACCAAAAATCGCCGATTTGGTAGCAACCTAATTTTATATAAAACATCGCTTAACTTCTTTTCGACATGATAAGGACCAGTCCAACTCAGGGCTAATTTTAATCCTGCCTTAGGGGGATACCAACGCCAAACAAAACTACCCTCGTCAAAAGCACGCGGTTTTGCACCACGATCATAATTTTTCTTCTGACGAGAAGCAGCCCTATTGAGGTACAAATTCATAGGCTAAAGAGAGGGTGTGTTTTACCCATTCGACATATTGGACAGGACATAAAATATTTTCATTTTTAGGCATAAATCCAAAGATTATGTCTATAGGGCACATCATGTCCCTACCAAATAATAATGTATGTGGGGCGAACCCAGTACTATCTTGAATAGTAGACCTAAAAGCCATCAAAAGGTATGGTAGATGATCATCCCAATCATTTCTATTGTCATTCACAAAAATTGACAACATTTGAATTAATGTCTTATTCATTCTTTCCACTAAGCCATCTGATTGAGGTCTATAGGGGCAGGTTCTTGTTTTAGTTTGAGTGAATAAATCCGACTAATTTATCTGCTACTGTGAGGGCTGTATGATTACTCACTGCAAACGATTCAGTCCACTTTGTGAAGTAATCAGTAATTACAATTAAATATTCATTTGCATTTCTTGTAACTGGACAAGGGCCTAAAATATCTATTGCAATTCTGTCAAAAGGAAAACCAACCGTTGACTGTTGTAAATAATAATGACCTAAACCAGGACCAGGTTTTGCTTGTGCACATTGATTGCATGTTTTACACCATTGACTAACATCCGAAGTCATACCAGGCCAGAAAAATCTACGTTTGACTGAGTTTAATGTTTTATCCCAACCTAAATGTCCAGCCACATGAGCATTGTGTAAATGATTCAATATTTTAGATCTTATTACATATGGAGCTATCAATAAGTGTTTAACCTCTGAAGTTTTAGTTTCAAAAAGATAAAATAAAACATTGTTTTGAACTATCAAAAGATCCCGAAGATTCCATAGAGTTCTTACAGAATATGAACACACTTGAATGAACTCCTTGGGAGGTTTGGCTAAATGTAGCGACTTTAATTAAAAAATTATTATAATGTCTGGATCAGCTTTTTGCCAGCATGAAATGTGTTCCTCGGACCACATAGACAACCAGTTAGGAATTGAATCTATATCTATCCTCTATATCGTCATGTGCTGCAATTGAAGTCTCTCCGGGGTCTGTTTGAATAACCCGTATAGGAGTTGGAATTTCTGAAGCTGCTTTTGTACTGCAAGTTTCATTACTCGCAACCGACAACAAATTTGCATTTGTACAATCTGGACAATCAGTCCTTTTACACTTCCTATGGGGACGTCTAGATAAAGTATCTGCATTGCAGTGGAGGGCACCCCTTCTATGTTCGAGAACCATGTCATATGTATCTAAGACACTTATCCATCTAGCTACCATTCCTTCGGGATTTTTGAATTTTTTTTATCAAATAAGGGAAGCATGGTCTGTCCTAACCTTGAAATTTTGACCCCATAAATAATGCCGAAACTGTTTAACAAAAGTGACAACTGCTAATAATTCTTTATATGTAGTACAGTATTTTCTTTGTGGCTCATTCAAAGTTTTACTACTATAAGCTATGACTTTTTCATGACCATCCTGAATTTGTGATAAAACTGCACTTATCCCACTTGCAGTAGCATCAGTATCAAGAATGTATGGACCCTCCTGTTGTGGATAGGATAAAATGGGAGCTGAGATTAATAACTCTTTTAATTTTTCAAAACTTAACTGGCATTCATCTGTCCAAATAAATTTTCGTGCCTTTTTGGTCAACCCTGTTAATGGGGATGCAATTTGTGAAAAAGTTGGTAAAAACTTCCTATAATAACCAGCTAATCCAAGATAACTTTTAACTTCAGTGACAGTTCTGGGAATTGGCCAAGTTTTAACAGTTTCAACTTTAAGTGGATCGCAACTCACTCCATCTCTTGAAACAACATGACCCAAAAATAAAACTTGGGTTTGAAATTTGGTACACTTACTGGGTTTTAATTTTAAATTATGCTGTCTGAATCTTTGAAAAACAAGCTTAAGATTTTCTAGTGTTTTTGTGAAAGTATCACCAAAAACAATAACATCATCCAAATAACAGAGGCAATGTTCCCACTGATATCCTTTTAAAACAAGTTCTATGAGCCTTTCAAAAGTAGCTGGGGCATTACAGAGCCCAAAAGGGAGTACTTTAAATTGGTATAACCCTTTATGAGAAGAAAAAGCTGTTTTCTTTTTACTTTCTGGGGACATCTCGCACTGCCAATAACCAGAAGTTAAGTCGATGGTACAGAACCATTTGTTGCCTCCTAACGCATCTAACGAAGAGTCAATTCTGGGCAATAAATAGACATCTTTTTTACTTAAAGAATTTAAAGCTCTAAAGTCCACACAGAAGCGAACAGAGTTGTCTTTCTTAGTAACGAGTAAAACTGGACTTGACCAAGCACTATTACTAGGCTCAATAACATCGTTCTTTAACATTTTGTCAATTTCGGATTCAATGACTTGTTTTTGACCTAACGGGATTCTACGAGGTGGAACGCGTACAGGTTTTGCATCTCCTGTGTCGATAGAGTGTTTCACGATGCCAGTACGACCCAGTTTACCATCGGGCTACGACTAGAAAAAATATCCTGATATTCAAAAATACATTTTTCTAACTGCTGTCTTTGTTCACTAGTTAACTCTGGTGAAGCATTATCAATAAGACATTTTAAATGTTCTGGTAAACATACTTGTTCTATATTTTCTTCTATTTTATTTTCCTTTTTAATAGGCTGTATACTAATTACAGTATCTAACTTCCCTATTAAGGTTTCTTTTGGCAAATGTATAGCCTGAATTGTCAAGTTAATTGCATTAACAAAAATATGCCTATCAGATTCATGACATAACGTTCTAGTCATTAACAAACCATCTTTATAAAAATCCTTTCTGGGTTCTAAAACAGAAGGTGTATTTAATTTCTGTCCAAAAACATTGCCTTTTATAGTTAATTCTGACTCAGGAGGGATAACTACTTTTTCAGCTAATTTAATGTGGGCACAGGTAGTAAACCCTAATTTATAAAGTATAATTTTATGACCAGCAATTATCATGTGTGATTTTGATATAAATAAAATTGCATCAAATTTTTCTAAAAAATCCATACCAAAAATTCCAGATGTTTCATAAACTTCTGCTACTACAAAAGTATGAACAAAAACCTTATTTGAAATTGTAAATTTTAATTTAATTTGTCAATAAACTTTTATCGCTTCACCATCTACAGCTGTTAAGGTCGTTTGAACCTTTTCTAACATAGCTGTAGACAGTTTCAATTTATCAAATGAAAATTTTGAAATCACACTTGCTACTGCTCCAGTATCAACTAAAAAATTTAAAGTACAATCCTGCATTTTAGTTTTGGCAAAAAGGCAATTTTGTTTAATATAATTTATTTGAATATTGGGCCTTTTGGTTTGCTGAACTTTTTGGACTGACTCTTTGGCCACAGAACCCTGTTTATTTTATTTCATTCTTATCTTGGGAGTCTTGTTGAACTTCATCATTTTTATTTACAAATGTCTTACTGTAACAGTATCTTTGCATATGACCTTTCTTTCCACATTTCCAACATTCAATTGGTTCCCTTCTGTCTCTATAAAAACTCTTTTGATTTGTTTCCCTTGTGGGTTTCTTAATATCATCTATTTTTTCTGATATTTTTTCAAAACATTTATTGAAAGAAGTGATTATTTCTTTAATTTCAGAATTGTTTTGCACCTCTACTTGTTTTTCAAGTTTTTCTTCTTTATTTTGTTTATTTTCTTTATTTATGGCAGCGATTTTGTATGAGAATTCTTCCGCTTTGGGTTTTCGCGGCATTTCTTGTGCATTTGTAAATGCTTCAAACTCTACTGCTTGCGCTATTGCTGTCTCTAAAGTAGTTGGATGAGCAAATTTGACATGTTTTTCCATTTCTACATGTGCTAAACCCAATATAAATTTGTTAATAACAAGTTGTTCCAGAACATTGCTATATTCGTCATCTGGATATGCCAACCTCACTAGACGACGCAACGCGTAACCAAAATCTGGCAAAGCTTCTCCTGACTTTCTTTTTTTAGCCCGAAATTCACAGCGGTATGCCGTTACTCGTTCACGAGGATTAAATCTTTGTCCTAAAATGTCTTTTAAGGCATCATAATCATTTACAACGGAATATTTAAGATCTCCAAGTAACTTTTGAGCCGTACCGCGTAAGCTCATAGACAGTTGTTGTGCCTTTTCAAATTCCGTCCACCTATTCCACTTTGCGGCTTGTTCAAAATGAACAATATAATCCTTCCAATCGGTTGATTTACCGTCAAATTTTTCGGGTTCTTTTTCCCTCCTTACTACGGGAGTAGTGATACGAAATCGATCAGCTCTTAACGATGGCGGTAGACCTTGAAAATCATTCGCTACACGATCATTAGTTCTGGGAATGTTATCTCTAAATTGATAATGGTCGTTTGATATGAGCAATTGCTCACGATATCCACGATTTAACCGTTGATCATGCGTTCTACGTTCATTCTCTGAATTATTTAAAATATCAGATGCTTGTCGAGAGATATCGTACATTGGACGAGATATATCATACGTTGAACGAGAATTATCATACGGTGGACGAAAAGTATCGTACGTTGGACGAGATATATCATACGTTGAACGAGAATTATCATACGGTGGACGAAAAGTATCGTACGTTGGACGAGATATATCATACATTGGACGAGTGATCTCATACGTTGGACGAGATATATCATACATTGGACGAGGTATATCATACGTTGGACGAGAAGTATCGTACGTTGGACGATTATCATACGTTTGATGCAGGTCGGTTTGCGACATTGGCGTACTGTGCCGAACATAAGGATAACTTGAATGTGCAGACAGATCATATTCTGACCTTTCTCTGTACAATTCTGGCGTATCTGGCACAGTAATTGAAGGAAATGATGATCTGCTTTCGATGCCACTGCTGGTGAACGTTTTGTCCCCGAGGGTATCACCAGCCCAGTAGTCAGCACTTCGGTGTTGACATGAATATCAATTATATGGTCATTTTATAAATGTTCTGTTTACAAAACTTAGAATTTTTCGAAAAACTAAGGATTTTCTTACCCCAGGAGTAGATTACCTTAGCCGTATTTGGCACAACTTTTTGGAGTTTTGGGTCCTCAATACTCTTCAACTTTGTATTTGTTTGGCTTTTTAACTATATATTTTGATCTGAGCGTCACTGATGAGTCTTATGTAGACGAAACGCGCGTCTGGCGTATAAAATTATAATCCTGGTACTTTTGATAACTATTTACACCACTGGGTCGATGCCACTGCTGGTGGACGTTTCGTCCCCGAGGGTATCACCAGCCCAGTAGTCAGCACTTCGGTGTTGACATGAATATCAGTTATATGATCATTTTATAAATGTTCTGTTTACAAAACTTTAAATTTTTCGAAAAACTAAGGATTTTCTTACCCCAGGAGTAGATTACCTTAGCCGTATTTGGCACAACTTTTTTGGAATTTTGGGTCCTCAATGCTCTTCAACTTTGTATTTGTTTGGCTTTTTAACTATTTTGATCTGAGCGTCACTGATGAGTCTTATGTAGACGAAACGCGCGTCTGGCGTATAAAATAATAGTCCTGGTACTTTTGATAACTATTCTCGTTCTAATGAGTTATCCACATACAGATTCGCAAGAGGTTGTGGAGGTCGCGGTGGTGGTGACTCATCTCTGTAAAAACTTACTCGCTTTTCCCTTCTACCGTTTTGATAATCGGGCCTATCAGCATCTGATCGCGAATACTCATATCCACCATCAGGCATAATCCCTTACTTTATTATTCCCTTATTTTTTTCTTTTCTTTTTTCTTTTTAGTTCCTATGACTTTTATTTAAATAATTTAAGTTACTCAATGCCAACATACACACGTTCTCAGATAACACATTGGCCACCAAAAATGTAACAGGAGGGTCGGGCGGCTATGCGTCACCAAACCCTGCTGACTACTAAAATGTCTGATATTGCCACAAACTACAGACTGACAGACTGACGACGGATGCGACAAGTGATGTACTTTTGTGTTATGTGTAATCAGACTGGTTTTTCCTTGTTGTACTGAGACGTATGGTATTGGCAATGAGACTCTAATTTCAATCAGTTTTACATACTTTATTATCACAATGTGAAATATAACAAGTGTAAAAACAAGTGTAACAGTTTAACAAATATATCTGTATAAATATTTAACAGTATTCTCAAAATGTAAATTTAGTAGTAAACATAGGTAGTACTGGCAAGGACTACAGCATTCACGACCCTATAACCGCGAGAACACACTGTGGTAGTTAGCGAAAGTTAAATATTAAGCTACATTTTAAACGGTATCCTAATGTTTTAAAGTGAAATTAATAAATTAAATATTGCTAGAAATTTGTTCAAAAGAGTAAAAAGTATACATTTTAGAGACTTATTTTTCTACACACTTTATTTATTGGTCGGATTAATGATAAATCCAAGTATAATAAACGAGTGGCGGATTGATGATATATCCAGGTGGTCTTATTACCTTTAAACAAATTAAATATTGCTAGAAACTTGATCAAAAGAGTGAAAAGTCTTCATTTTAGAGACTTATTTTTCTACACACTTCATTTATTGGTGGGATTAATGATAAATCCAAGTATAATAAACGAGTGGCGGATTGATGATATATCCAGGTGGTCTTATTACTTTTAAACAGTAAAGCATTCGACAAATTACCAAACAGACACATTTACAATAACAAGGAAAACATAATATTTTCCATACGCGGTATAAAACCGTATTTCAATCTTCAAAATATCATCAACATCTATTATAAAGATATAAATACTACTTAAATTTCTTATATAAACAACTTAATTAACTAAATGACAAGCTTTATTTAGAAATTTATACACAACACACAAACTAATTCATCACCTTGTAAATCCGTCAAAATAAGGGGAAGTAATACTTGGTGTCATTCATAATCATTGAAAATCTACCCCTAACAAATAACCAATGAAAAACTTCGTATATTTATCTGCTAAAGTGAAAGGAAAAATGTCAACAAAGAAGCATGGGAATTTTATATCAAACAGATCTAAAGAATTACTAGCGAAAACAGGTAAAATTAAGCACCGAAATGTATGAAATTAAAAATCAAAATGTGTGCAATAACCACATCTGCCACACAGTAGTCAGACTGATATATACAATTAACAGTTACAAAATTGAAATGAAAACGGACCGATTTAATGGCATAAAATCAAATAATTATTTATTTATGATTAAAAAAATAGCATCTTAATAACACCAAATGATACTTTTACAAAATTAAGGGGTAAGTTTATATTTTTTAGCAAACTTTTCAAAATAACGATTTCTTATTTAAGAAATCAGGCAATCAAAACCCCATACAGACCTCATTTATAACTGACCAATGAATATTATGCCCAACAACTTCTTGCTATATATACTTGATGTTTTTGATCTGTCAGTAATCATGAAATAGATTCGTAAAGATCAGACCTTAGAAAACAGTAAATAAACTCTTCCAACAATTAGCTTTTAAACAGCTTGTTTTAGAACTTCTAATCGGACAGACCTAGATGCATAAGGTCCTTCACAATATACATGCGGCAAATGTTCCTTTTGTATCTGATTTGGTAATTTTCCTACATTACGTTACATGCGAATGCAAAATAATTAATTTTGTCTATTCAGTCCAATTAATTAATAGATCTTGCTTTATTTGTGTTCTTTTTTTAAATAAAAACTATGCATGCAAACTTCAATGCATAAACCCGTATTAAGGATGTACTTATGTGATCTAAGGTAAAATTAAATAAATTAAGAAATATGGCGGGAAAATACTGACTCGAACCTTTACCTTATATTTGCATTGGTATTATTTGGGTCTCAAATCAAAAGAAAGAAAATCAAGAATCTGCTTCAATTTTGTCAAATGACCTTTAATTTTAGTATTACAGGTTTCACTGGCCCGATCAAAACGTGTGAGGTGAGATATATTCGCAAGTTCAATGCATTATATGAAAACAAACTCTTTAATTTTTATCTTTCTTAGTTTTATCCTTGCCTGACAAAAAAAAATCAAATGTTATGAATCGTATTAAAACAGTAGATAAAAACCATAGTAAAAAAATATTTAAAACTTTTTAATAAGCAGTCAGTTCTGTGATAAACTGAAGAGACCCCCCCCCCCCAAAAAAAAAGAAAGAAAAAAAACTATAAAAAATTAAATGTAAATTGTAAATTATAGCATTTTACAAGATCTTGTCTTTGTGTGCTAAGTACAAGTACAGAGAAATCAATTACATGTAAGTTGATTGATTGTTGTTTGCTTTACGCCCAGTAGCAAATATTTCATGCATGTTCATGGCTATAACACATAAATTTTGAATACAATAGGTAGGTCGGACAATAGGAGGTCGACAGTGAGGTTGGACGTGAAACTTTAAAATACCACTGGAAAAGTGGATATATTGAATAAGGACAGAAAATTAGACTTTTAAAAGCTGGAAATATTCGGACCACTCAAATAATAGGTGCAAGAGTTTTTAATTTGCCGAGAGCGTTGATCCATAAAATCTACCCCGAAGTCGATCATCCATGTTTACGTGTAGTTTACAATATCATTATTTTTAGGTTAGATTATTTTAGCTCGCTTTAGTAACTGTGAGAATTCTGTGAAACTGTATTGTGTATTGTACTTTAGTTTTTGGTATGATATTATGTACTACCGATCACTACCGCTCTCCTGGATGGTCTCGTGTGGGGGTGTCCGCATCGAAAGCGGAAGGTCATTTGGGTCAGGATCCCTAATAGACCTTGAGATGAGGAACATAGATGACGTAATTAAAAAAAATATTAGTCCGCCATACAATTGTGGATGCTGTGATTTTAAAAATGGACATAAATGAACAATAAGAACTGTTTTATAGAGCTGGTGTGATGAGAAAAGAAAGATGTAGATTTGACCTGAAATAAATTATTAGAAAGGACAATTTTTTTATTGAATTTTATTATCAGGATTTTGGGATTATTTCATGAGGAGAGTGACATTTTTCACCATCTTCCGGGGTCCATCAATTTGCGAAAAAAGTAATCTCACTTGCCACCCCGAAAATTTAACCAGACATGTATAAATGTATCAGCTTCGATATGAGCCATCATACATGTTCAAGTAAACGATATGGACTGAGCAACGGAGGAAAACGTTACCATTACCGCCTATGGAGAATTAATTGTAAATGTATACCCAATTTAGAAGCTGAATTCCAGAAGTTTTCAGGCTGATTTATGGATGATTTCACCTTGTACACCACCGAAAATGATGGTTAGTAGTTTTTTATTTATACCTAGTTATTATAAATGGTTTAAGATAAATATTATTGATAAAGATCAGCAAAAACTCAATGAAACTTTGCTTTTAAAATGCATTACTGGTACGGGGCTGAACACTTTTTTTAGGCACACTCATAACTGTGTTGACTTCCGAGAGATCCGAAAGGAATTTGTTTACTATATTGAAAAAGGCAAGAAACAACTTTTAAATATTATTAAATTGTAAGTAAACATGACACAATATAGTCTTTGTTATGTAATTATCACTTCGGTCTACAGGAATACCTGATAATCAAGGGAGATAACACACTTCATACGAGTAAAGTGAGATACATCATCGCATGTGCTTTTATCCAATGATTTGACCCCTGGTCAGTAGATATCATATGCAAAAAAACAGAAAAAAACATGTACATGTTTTAAGAAAATCATGAACTAATATTTTTAATGCACTTGAGCAAAACAATAGATATTGTCATTTCTCAGTGAAAAAGGGGGAGGGTCAAACCTTTTTGAAAACAATATTTCTGCACCTATTCAACTATTAAGCTAGTTAGCTACTACCCATTGCTTCTAAAATAAAAGGTTTAAATGAAGGTGACTAAGCCACAAGGGAAAAGCATTTGTCTTTCTTTGTGATTAAACTTTCAAGAATTAGATTTTTCTCTCTCAATAGTACTTCTGTATTTAAATCAAATGATAAAACAGCCTAAGTAATTTTTTTGTCTTATTTCAGTTCCAGACATATCATTACTTTTTAACCTGAGATGGCAAACTAGAGGTTTTAAAAAGTCCTGAATAACTGGTAAGCATTTTGCTTTATTAGGCAAGCTCTAAATTGTTTATTTATGGTATTTATGCAATTGAAACTACAGTCGGTATGTTAAAAATATGCAAATATGAAAACTGTTGCTATGGTCTTGGTATTAAATGAAAAGGCTTAGTTACAGATCGTTTCGACTCAATATTTCGAGTTAAATCTTGCGGCAACTGTTTCTCACGTAACACTGCAAACTATATTTAGCTCTATTTTGATCTGTCGTTATTTAATGACGCTATAATACATGTGATGTCACAATGTTTCCTTTAAAACCTCATGAGGATTTCTCACTAATAAAAGGTTTTCACTGAAATACATGTTAAAAACATTTTTTCTCAAATAGAATTATGTAAAAGGACAAGTTTTGAAAATTTGCACTATATTGCACTCTAATTATATGATAAGGATGACTTTCCAAGTAGTTAAGAGTGCTTTCCATAGTTTTAAATACCAGATTTCCACTAGTAAGAATAATTATTTTGGTGTTGGTTTTTTTTATAAAATCTTCATTTTTGCATAATTTCTCTGTCAAAATGCACTTTAAGGCACAAGAAAATGTTATAGAATGCTTTAACAGGGTCTGTGTATTGTAATTAAAGGTTATAATCAGAAGTTTTGTCCTTGTTTTGACTAGTGAAGGTATTCTGGAAGAAATTAATTATACAAACACATTGTATTCAAAATAAATGAATATAGCGACGAAAGTGTCATTGCCGTATAGTGCTAAAACAACTTTATTTTTTTTCAGAAATTGACAAAAATACACAGATTTATTCAGAATGTTATACCGATGAAGATCACATAAAAATATTTGGAAAAATCAGAAGTATGAATTTCAATATGGGTCAGGATCCCTAATAGACCTTGAGATGAGGAACTCAGATGACGTAATTAAAAAAAATATATGTCCGCCATACAGTTGTGGATGCTGTGATTTTAAAAATGGACATAATTGAACAATAAGAACTGTTTTATAGAGCTGGTGTGATGAGAAAAGAAAGATGTAGATTTGACCTGAAATAAATTATTAGAAAGGACAATTTTTTTATTGAATTTTATGATCAGGATTTTGGGATTATTTCATGAGGAGAGTGACATTTTTCACCATCTTCCGGGGTCCATCAATTTGCGAAAAAGGTAATCTCACTTGCCACCCCGAAAATTTAACCAGACATGTATAAATGTATCAGCTTCGATATGAGCCATCATACATGTTCAAGTAAACGATATGGACTGAGCAACGGAGGAAAACGTTACCATTACCGCCTATGGAGAATTAATTGTAAATGTATACCCATTTGTTCGAATCCGAACGGGTCAAACAAAGACGTTAATTAAATCGGTATTCTATTTCAACGCTAAACACGTGGCATCATTGAGTAAGAGCACATACTGGCCGGCTCAGAGTCGGAAATGTGTTCGGGTCGGGTGACTTTTCCTTTTGCGAACTAGTATCTTGTGAACTTACAAGATAAAAAAAAAACCGACTCAGATTGTCAGTCTAGTGAAAAACGGGGTTAATACTCTTGTTATTGTCCTGAATATTAATTTTATTTGCCGCTGGTCGTCATCCATTATCATTATTTATTTTACCGTTATATTATATAGTGAAGTGTTTTGCTTTTACTGGTTTATATTAAAACTTAAATTTTCACCGATCAAAATTAAAATAGGGCAAGAGAATTTTTTCAACCAAACACTTGTGATTGTTGGGATATCTTTGACGGTAAATAATATTAAATCAAATGTGCCTTTTCGGATATATAATATTTGACGGTAAATATTATTGAATTAACTCTGTTTAACTATTATGTGTCATGGGTCGGTTTTGAGATTATTATTCTGTCTACGCATCTTTCTATAAAAAAAAAATCAAATGTTGACTCTAAATATTTTTTATTTATCTGTGTCTTTGGGTTGCTGTCGCATTAATGTATACCTTTATCTCCTTTAATTCAAAACCAAATGATTCGCTTGGGTATAGAAATATTGACATCTCTGGACCTCTGCCGTCCCACAGTATACCTTGCTAAATGGGTGCGTTCGTTTGGCTTATTGGATATATACGCAGCTTTGTCCGATCAAAATATAATAGGAATGTATATCCGATGCCTGGTGCAGTGAGAATTTCACGCTTTCTCTATCTTAAAAAAACATTAGAGGGAAAGACGATCTACGCACGAGTTGAATGATTGAAATGTGTAAACAACAAGAAAGATCAGCTAAATCTCTTCAAATAAGTCGCATGGCTGATTTAAACAACATTTTTTTTAACTTTTGCTAGAACAATAGTAGATGAAAAAAATATAACAACACCGATCAGCAAGACAATATAAAAAATGAAACGCCCATAATAAGTTGAATCTTTTTATAGAATGTTGTCAACCTTTTTTTTTCATTTTGTTTGCTTTTATGACAACTATTATACCAGTCTAAGATATAAATAAACTTGAAAAAGAAAATGTTGTAACCTAGACGAGACAGCCGTCATTGTACGCTTCAATATATGAGTTATTGCCACTCAATAAAGATTGGTTTTTTTTCTGTTCTAGTCCCCTCCCCTATTAGTTTTGCTCGAAATCATACAATGTAGCCCCTGATGTGTACTACGACAACGGTGTTTTAAAGTTAAAAAAAAAGATTAAATGCAAAGAGAAAATGATGGAAGAAATGCTAAGATTTACGCATAAAAATTCAAATATAAATAATAATGAAATATATAAAAATTGTAAAACTGTTTGAGACTATAATCAACTGAGGACAATGATTAATGTATTGCTCCTTTGTGTCCAGTGGCAAATATGTCATGCATATTCACGACTAGATGCAAAGTGGATCAATCTGAAGCAAATGCTTACAAAGATAGGTGCACTTTTTGCAATAAGGCAGAGCGTTCGCTAGAGGTAAAACGTATGCCGTAATAGAATAGATTTGAACCATAATGATCGAAATCGTAAGTTAAGCTATTAGCCCTCCTTCCCTCTTGTTTCTCACGATAGACGAATGCCATAAACAAAACGTCATGAATTTACAATCAATAACGGCCACTATAAGTAAATGAGATGTGGACTTTTTTTATAAATAAATTCCTATTGCAGCCAACATCTCCCGGTTCGGTACAGGTTATTATTTCCACAAAATACCGCCTATTGATCGGAGATATTTAAGCAACCAAAAGCACTTTGAATCAAACAAATTCTTAAATTGTAAATTAAGGTATTTTGCTGGGTGTTTTTTCCCGATCCTATTTCGGACCCCTGGATTTTAAGAGGGCGTATCTAATTAGTCATGCCCGATTAACTTTAAGTAAATTGAACCTCAACTTAAAGACCTACATCGGGTAAATAAGTTCGAGGTACAATAAGTAAACAATAGAAATCTTTTGTGAAATGAGATCGTCCCAGGTTTCTTAGATAATTATTTTGCGTTGAATAACAATGAAAAATGCACGAACAGGTTTGTAACTAGGAAAATACCACAGTATTAAGTATAAAGTAACATGTGTATATGTCATAGATTAGAATCTGTAACAAGTCACTTGATAAATTTTACTATTTGTTTTATGTACAGACTGAAAGAGCAGGAAAATGAAGTGGTCAGACTTACAAAAGGCATTGGTGTACTAACGGGTGAATTGAAAGAAAAACAAGAACAAATAGATGATCTATCAAAGTAAGCCATACTAACAGGTGTTCGCTTTTACTAAGTAGTCTTAATTAATATTGAATCAAAAATTCATGTGTGTTTTTGACAATATAATTTCCGTCTGAATAAATTTAAAAACAATCTAATTTAAACCGCTTTCATTTACAACCTATAGCTACATTATACTGAGTGCCTTAAGAAACGTCGCATCATAATCCAAGTTGATTTTTTTTTATCTAACAATACAAAATTACATTTCGAAATATTTTGCTCAATCTTACATACTAGTTAAGTCTGCAAGCGGCTCATACAGTTCATACACTTGTGTCACATAAGAGTTACGATCATAATTTTCACTTTTGATGACCTTTTCTAAATGATTTCAGTATGGAGGAAATTTGCAATCCATATTTTTGATTTAATATCAAAAATGTTCAAATCTGAAAATCATAAAGCTCTGAACATTATTGAATATTTTAAAAGGTCTCCATCCTTCTCGGCCACAATGTTAGAAAATATCATTACTATGCACATGTATTTCGGTAAAGAAATTTTCAAAAAATGAATTCACAAAAATACTAATCTCCGAGAACCTTTTCAAAACGGAAAGTCCCTCATTGAATGGTTTAATGTTAAGCTCAAACACATCAAACGAGTAAATAAAAAATGTCCTATTTCTTATTTGGTACAGGCATTTTCTTATATAGAAAATTGTCGATAAAACGTGGTTTTATATCTAGCTGCACCTCTCATTTCCAAGTGAACGAAAACAAAAGAAAATTCACTCTTTTTATGAAAGAGTCGAGGGAAAGTCATTAATTAAACAATACTGATGACGATACTGATCAAAAGTTATTTCTAAATAATAATTGTACATTTTAAAGAAATTATTTCTCAAACTGTTTGATAAGGAATATTCATGTAAATAAACAATGTTTTATCTTCAGCATTATCGAGATAATTGCGTTATATTAGAAGCTTTAAACACTAAGTTTTAAAAACTGCCAATCTTTTATACCAAATCTCCATGACTTACATTGTACTAGTAATTGTTTAAACCTAACTATTCTTTGTCGGCTGAAGCTGAAAGAAGGACTTGTATCTTACAGTCGACCATTTTACTGTATAAATACAAAACAGTATATGCATACTTATCCTGCTTCTTTTTGAATCGAACTGATATATTTGAATCATCGTTTTTGTGGCAGTTTACTTTGCGATTCCCGTTAAAATGCTGTCGACCTTTATGAAAGGTAACGTCGGTAAAATTGAGATACATGTTTTTTGTGTGAATTATAAATTGTCTGCTAAACCATTAGTGTGTACTGTACATTGTAGGAAAATAAAACATGTTTTGTACTCGCTAAGAAAAAGGAGAAAGCTCGGCGAACACTGCGTTTCTCGCATTTAGATTAAAGCTGATACAAATAATTGTTGCATATTCCAACAATGAACGAATTTTGTATTTGTAATTTTCAATGACGACTGTAAAAGAGGGAAGAAAGATACCAGAGGGACAGTCAAACTCATAAATCGAAAATAAACTGACAACGCCATGGCTGAAAATGAAAAGCAAAAACAGACAAACAATCATTTAAGATGATTTAAAATGCTGTTATCGGTAAATATTTTAAATTAACTGTAATCTCATTTATTGACCTGTTAATGAAACCCCTCTTGTCCCCTTTTAAGATTAGAAAATTTGTTTACGATTTTCGGGATAACGATCCTTTTGCCTGATCACCAAGATACGGTGTAAAATATACAATACCTATAAAAAAACGATGATGTGGTATGTTTGTCTATGGACAAATTTACTTAAGAAACCAAAGGAAGTATGTGTTGATAACCATACGTTATCGTACGACCTTCAACAATGACCCACATCAACATGTAAAAGGTTTTGCATAAAAATGGAGATCATAAATATAGATCAAAGGTCTTTTTTTTTTAATAAACTTGAGAATGGAAACTGGGAATGTGTCAGAGACAACAACCTGACCAAAGAGCAGATAACAGCTGACGGCCACCAATGGGTCTTCACAGCGAAAAATACCCCATCGAGAGGCGTGCTTCATCTGGCCCTTAAATAAAATGTAATCTAGTTCAATGAAAATGGAAGTCACACTCATAACATATAATTACTAAAATTAAAAAAAAAAAAAACTAACAAGATTATCAATTGCAAGAGGCTCCTGACTTGGTCCAGGCGCTAAAATGCGTCGGGATTAAACATGTTTTGTAAGAATCAGGCACAATCAATCAGGCGAATTTGTCAGAGAATGAAGAAGAGATAACCAAGATAACAGTAACAGAAATAAAAAAATTTAGTTTTGCATTTTATAATTCCAAAATAAAGTCTGTTGTCAAGGATTTATAATAACGAAATTTGGTAGAGGGAGTGAACAATGTCTCCTACTTTTCTATATTTAAATTTATTTCATGAATAAAAAAAATATACCTTTTTTTTAATTGAGTGAACGGGAAAAAATACAGACTAAAAATACACTTTTATTTAAATACTGGTAATATCACAAAGCTTTTAAGTTTTGTGTGTCAAACACACCTTCTCTGTTGTAATGACTCGACACTAAGGTATTTCACTTCACCCATTTGATACAGTAAATTCTTAGTATTATTATATTAACATGTAGCCTTTTAATATTGTATAAAAGTCAGAACTTGAGCCAGGAAAATCATTTTTTTTTTATTCATGCGTTTCCAGGACAAAACAATCAGCTCAAACACGCCATAAAAGTACAATGCGTACTCGATTGTCTCTTTACGATAAGATAATTGCCCATTTTAGACCCCCTCCAAACAAACAACTGTTACCGGGGTGAGGGGTTTCAGAGATGCAAATTAAGATCAATATTTTATCCTTTCGTGTTTGTTTTTTTTTCAGTTGATTTTATGCTTGTGCAAATTAAAAATCAAGAAGCATTTGCACCTACCGAAATCGGTTGTTTTGTTTAATGTGCCTTTGATTCAAAAAATTAAAGTATCGCGTAGCTTCATGCTACCAATTGAATATAAACAAGTGTATAAGATGCAAAACAAATCTTAAATTATACAGCAACATTTATAAGTGATGATAAGGTAGCACTCCACAGTTAGAAAATAAAATTAAAAATGAGCCACAAAATGTTTTATCATCTCCTATTCCTGGATTGTTATACATTAACCTAACTGTTTGTGTTGTACATGTGCATATGTATGTAATCAGTATCTTCGATAGATTTGGTTTTCGAAAATTAAAAGGGTGAAAAATAAATCCTTTTATGTCTATCAACATTCTGCATTTATTTACCCTAAAATATTACAAAACGGGGGATGAACATGTCACATATCCCCCAAACTAGAATTTCAATACCTTTGAGTGATACCTTTTAAGAAACTGTTGCCATCCTTCTTCCTAATGGTCAAATAAAAAATGGGTGTCTCTTGCCTCATTTAGTCGTAAAATCTAATCACAAAGTTCGTGCGATAAAAAGTTGATTTTTTTTACAATAATTGCCGGACCAATGTAAGGTATGGACATACATGTAAATACGGATTGTCATACAGAAAAAAGCCTATATTACAGACATTATATACTCTTTATGTTCATATAAACCCAATACGAAGGCTATTCTAATACTCAGCTATCCAAACATGAATTTTATTGCACACTAGCTCTCATATTTAAAAATTCCACAAGGGTCAAAATGCGAAACTACACATCTAACTGTGGAGTGCTATCTTAAGGTTAACGCCTTCCCCCCCCCCCCCTTTTTGCCACCATTTTTAGTATATTTTCTGTGTTAAACTAGCTGTTACGATTGAAATGGTACTATAGTTTTTAAAATTGGTTCAGTAATAAAAATTTTATTAAGAATAGCAGTTGATGTTGAAACAAGACAAAAAAGTGATTAAAAATAAATGCTGGATCATAGTGACAAACTTCAAATCTGTCTCATCTTTGGGGTAAATTCTAAAACTTTTCCCTTTTTTCTGTTTAAATTACCTTCAAAGAGGAAAAAATATACAATGTTTAGGTATTTGAAAGCACTCATAGGTCAATTTTGCTGTAAATAGCATACCTAACCTTGGTTATCCCGTCATACTTTGAACCACACTATTATTTTATTTATTTTTATTACTTTAACTGTCAAGTCAGTTTTTGTTATATCTATTTTGCGTGACTGTATTTATGCAACACGTCATACTTTGAACGACAAAATTATTTCATGTCTACCTGTGCGAATTTCAAACGCGCAATTTTACACCAGTACTCAAAACCCTCCTTCCTTGATGGTTGCAATTTACATAGACAAATAAAATCGTATAATATAATCAAAATGAGGATGTTAATTGGATGTATGCCTTTTTGTGCTTCTTCGTTACATTTGTTGTTTTTATAGTGATTAAGATGATAACACAATGTTGACTGCTGTACCCCTATTTTTGACATTTTTACCTATTGTGTCTGTTTGTTTTGTTCACGCATCGGTGACAATATAATGGAATTTGATGCGACTGTCATACAAGTGAGAGGTTTAGCTAGCTATAAAACCAGGTTCAATCCACCATTTTCTACATTTGAAAATGCCTGTACCAAGTCAGGAATATGACAGTTCTTGTCCTTTCGTTTTTGATGCGTTTTGTTATTTGATTTTGCCATGTGGTTATGGACTTTCCGAATTGATTTTCCTCTGAGTTCAGTATTTTTGTGATTTTACTTTTTAGAAGCTCTCAATCAGGGTATATATAACAGTACTGGTATTATAAAATTTTATTAAAGCCAAATTATAATATAAAATCCTGCTAAAAATGATTATTTGACTTATTTGCATTCAAAAATATAAAGCGATACATTCTGAGGATATCATATAAAGCGCAATCTTTGGTAACAAGGGCGTAGCTAATAATGTAGTACAAATTTAAGACCGCAACGGGACTAAGTGTCAAAATGTGTATATTTGGTTGCTAAGGACAGTAAACAATAAAATAAACATGAATTACAATCCTATCAGATTTTTTACTTTTACAACTAAAACAAGAATATAAAAGACTAAAGATTTGTGGTAAAGTTTATCTTAAAAAGTGCATTTCTGTGCTTTCTGATGTGCCATAAGGTAGCACTCCACAGTTAGAAAATAAAATTAAAAATGAGCAACAAAATGTTTTATCATCTCCTTTTTCTGGATTTCTAATACATTAATCTAACTGTTTGTGTTGTACAAGTGCATATGTATGTAATCAGTATCTTCCATAGATTTGTTTTTCAAAAGTTAAAAGGGTAAAATATAATTCCTTTTATGTGTATCCATGGCAACATTTTGCATTTATTTACCCTAAAATATTGCAAAAAGTTGTTGAACATGTCACATATCCCCAAAATTTGAACTAAACTAGAATTTCAATGCCTTTGAGTGATACCTTTTATAAACTGTTGACATTATTCTTCATAATGGTCAAATAAAAAATGAGTGTCTTTTGCCTCATTTCTTCGTAAAATCTAATCCCAAAGTTCGTGCGATAAAAAGTTGGAAAAAACATTACAATAATTGCCAGACCAATGTATGGTATGGACATGCATGCAAATATGGACTGTCATACAGAAATCAGCCTATATTACAGACGTTACATAATATTGATGTTCATATAAACCCAATATGAAGATTAGTTTAATACTCAGCTATTCAAAAAATGAATTTTATTGCACACTAGCTCTCATATATCAAAATTCCACAGGGGTCAAAATGCGAAACTACACATCTAACTGTGGAGTGCTACCAAAGATTTTGACCCACACAGTTTCCATTCAGCACAAATATTCTTGTTATAACGAATCAGATTAAATGCAAAAATATCAGTTGCAGCCTTTAGTTTGTTTATTTATATATGTATATGAATATAATTATGAAAGACAGCAGTGTCTTTTTTGGAAAGTTGTCATTGGCAAACATACCACATCTTCTTTTTATATGTTAAGCCATGTCAAGAGTGCCCAAAACAAGTAGTTGTCGATGGTTGCTTTCTGTCATATTTGTCTCTTTGTTCAAAGTTGTCACGAGTTAAAATCAGACCAAAGGTATTCATTTTTTAATCGTTTCCATTTTATATCTTGTATTTGTTATGTTTTTTGCTCGTTGTTGAATGTCATTCTTTGAATTGCAATTGTTCACATCTTGTTCCATTCTGGTTTTTATTTTTCAGTCATGTTTGAAAAGAAAGTCTAGGTCGTTTGTTTTCATCCAGTAGAAATGTATTCGAGACAGAGTATTTTTACAAGGAAGAAATTAGAGGTAGCAGTTGTTAGATCATCTAACCTGTTATATCTAACTGATATAAACCAGTCAAACCTTTAATGTCGCTTTACTCGAAGCACCTTTTGAATTGTTTTAGTAACATGTTATGAAGAGAATCATCAATTTAAGGGCATTTATTAAATATCTTAAATACAACTTTTCTGTTTAAATATATTTTCATCTGATATTAGACGGAAGGTGTTGGCCTTTTATGTAATAACCGGGTATTAGTAATGATTATGCGAAAACGCTTAGTAAACAGCCAAGTGGATACATAAAAGTAAAAATAGGAGTCATATATCCGATTGAATATAATTATCTACCAAATTTTATTGATTCTGTAACATCTGTGTCAAATATGACAAACTTTTAATCCAAAATCACCAGCACTGTATCAGGACCAACCATCACAATCACAGGACCCACCGGTTCAGTATCAGGACATGAATAAACTGAGAAAATGCAAAATATTGATAAATTGGAATGTTTTTTTTTTCACAAATTATTGATTGTCTTGAGGATTTGGGTATAGAAAGCGGACTCCAGGATAATTTTTGTTTTAATATTTTAGTTCTGGATTTTCTGAAAATGAATCATTTTGTGTTATGCTTACTGAAACAGTTTAGAGGGTCACATTTTTAATGGCTTGCCTATAGCTATGAACTCATAAGAAACAAAATTAAGAAATTTCAACTGTTTTCTTTCATTTTTTATGAGAGAAAACGTCAAAAATCATTATTTTCGTCTTTGTTTACATATTGTCAATGATCATCAGCACCAGTCAGGGCCGCATCACCAGCACAGACAACCTTACCCACTGTGAACTGGTTGACAGTTTTTTGTCTTCACATGAATCAGTTCATAATAGTTTTTACGTCATATTTTGATTGTATTATTTTAGATTAGCTCGAGAATTAAAAGAAAAGAAGAATGAACTGGTAGAGGAAAACGGCAAACTGAAAACGGAAATAAAAGAGAGAAAAGTACAAGAAATCTCAAAGTAATTCATTTTGTATGTTCATTTTCTTAATTAAAGTTGTCTGATTGACAATCAGACCACAACTTCCTATATCTATATATGATATATTTTTGTTTTAAGGCAGGTAAACGTTCCTAATAATGTAAAGGGAGTGCATGGACAGGGTTAGTGTTCTAATACGAAAACCACTCATTAAAAATTAAGCTTACAAAAAAAAAAATCGAAATTGGATGATTTATACGTAGAATTTTGCATTCTTCCACTTTTGCATTACTTATTTCATCATTTGATTTTGTTTATTTTGGTTCGTATGGATCTCAAATAATGCAAAACTAATAAATCACTCGCATTATATTTAGCTGTCGCAACTACAAACAAAAAAAAACCTATACAATTAAGGCTTTAATTGCATCCACAGTTAGGGGTGAAAAGAATATTTTTCTCTATCATTCTCTTCTTCCGGTCGTCTTTCCATACTGACTTTTACGATATATATGATGTGTTGACTGCAATTAGGGCTTCAATCAAAGTGTTTGTGTTTGTAAATCGTACTACTACGATTGTCCTGAAAAAGAATAATAAATACGTTAGTTCTTATTTAAATCCACTCACAAATAAATTCATTATAGATACCATGGTTAAAAATTTGTATTCGCGTCTCATCAGTGACGTTTTGAATAAAAAAAGTCAAAAAGGTCGAAGTACGAAGTTGAAGAGTATTGAGGACATAACAAAAAATTCCTGATGTTTTGCAAAATACAGCTTGAGTAACCTTTTCCTGAGATAGAAAAGCAATATTATTTGACAAGGATCAGCTTTTGACGAATCATTATATACACACGCTTGACATAATTTCATACAAAAAATGGTACATTACCGCCTATGCTATACCGAGAAACAAACGACCAGTACGCTGGAATTTTATGTTGAATTATTTGTTGAATTTGGTTGAAAACTTTTTTAGATTAATTTTCGACATCGATAAAGGAATGGAATGTATGCCTTTTATCACTGAGTTCATTAAGATACCTGTCAAACATATGATTATTTAATTTCGCACTCAGATACATTTGTAATGCTCTTTCCATTAGCAATCCCAATTTTCTGATTAGGTTCCTTTAATATAAGCCTCAGAATTGTATTCAAGAAACAAGGATAAAGCTTCCGTTGCCTCATTTTTAGAAATATACCTCGAATTTGACAATTGCGGTCATCTAAGTACTATATTCTACGACAAACAATGACTAAAAAAACCTGTGCCAAGTCAGAAATATGACAGTATTATCTAATCTTAGATTTTGCAATTTTATTAGGGACTTTCCGTTTTGAATTCCGATCGGAGTTCAGTGTTTTTGTGTTTTTTTTGTGATTTTACCCTTTGTTTAATTCCGGCCTTCATTGTTGGAAAAAAATGATAATTTGAAAAGATATTTCTTGGAGCACTTTGAACATAGAACAGAACTATGATTATGTTAAATTTCATTTTAATTAAGTGTTGTGGGGGTATATTTCAAGTTTCCAATACATATCAATACCTAATTAATTTATCAAGCTGTTTATGAAGCGTGATTTACACACAGTAATAATGTTGTTTTAGGGCTTTATCTACGTGGTAACATATATTGTAATTGTGTAATGTCGTAAATTAATTTTAGGTGTTCTTTGTTGTTCTGTATTTAAATGTTAACATGTATTATAATACTATTTATTTATGTCTTTCTCTGTCCTTGGTGTTCCTGTATTAATTTATACCGTATTTCTACCACGTTGTGGCTTTTAAGCGCAAGGTTTGTGTAGTAATAAAACTAGGTTCAACCCCTCATTAGTTTTTAAAATATTGCAGTTGTTATCAAATAGTCCGTTTCTATATATGCTGGCTTTTATTTTCATATGAGTTGGTGTCAGCCATGTTGATTGTTTTGATTGACTTGACTGGCTAGTTATATTAAATCAACAGGTTTAAGAGTTTGTTAAATTGTCAAATATACCTTTTTGTCATCTGTTTATTGATTTCTGTTGCAACACACAAATAGGACTCCGATGGACCAGTAGCAATTTTTCGATAAAAATCGCAGATTGTATCATAATCAAGGTTTGTTTACAAAGAAATACCTGCAAAATCAATTATTCGGCACTGGCGGGTACCAAGGGTCTCGTGTAAGTGTCACAAGAACACCACAAAATGTAGAAAATTTTGAAGGGAGTTGAAACACCGCACAAAAGAATAAAAACATTCAAAAGGAATATCAGAATAATGTTTATGAATTTGACAAAAAAAAATGTAATTTATATTTGTGTTTGTCAAATAAATGTCATTTTTGCAGAACTTCTTTATTTGGAGCCGGACCAGTAGATTTTTCAGTTCACTGTTCCTGCTTAAATTCGACCCTGTATATATATATATGTATATACAACTCGTCTAAACATCAACCCAACAATCTAGCTAGATTAAAACTGACGAGGAAAGGTAACACACGACCACCGAAAGCTTTATTTTTGTGAAGCCCAGGTGGTTGTGTGGTCTAGCGGGACGGCTACAGTGCAGGCGATTTGGTGTCACGATATCTCAGTAGCATGGGTTCGAATCCCGGCGAGGGAAGAAGAAAACATTTGCGAAAGCAAATTTACAGATCTAACATTGTAGTATATATATATATATATATATATATATATATATACAACTCGTCTAAACATCAACCCAACAATGTTAGATCTGTAAATTTGCTTTCGCAAATTTTTGGTTCTTCCCTCGCCGGGATTCGAACCCATGCTACTGTGATATCGTGACACCGAATCGCCTGCACTGCAGCCGTCCCGCTAGACCACACGACCACCTGGGCTCTTAAAATAGAGCTTTCGCTGGCCGTGTGTTACCTTTCCACGTCAGTTTTTAATCTAGCGGCGTACTGCAGTACATGATATATAAGGCATGAAGATGTTATTGTTACAGATCAGCTGAATTATCTATAGTAAAGGATCCTACAAATTAATGTAAGATGCAGTCACAGAAAATAATTATATCTATAAGTACGTCTGAGTCAGTGACAACCCTACAACAGATGTATCCATCGGATCCCCATCAATGATTGTGATACATGGCTGTGTACATAATGTATATACAACTCGTCTAAACATCAACCCAACAATGTTAGATCTGTAAATTTGCTTTCGCAAATTTTTGGTTCTTCCCTCGCCGGGATTCGAACCCATGCTACTGTGATATCGTGACACCAAATCACCTGCACTGCAGCCGTCCCGCTAGACCACACGACCACCTGGGCTCTTAAAATAGAGCTTTCGCTGGCCGTGTGTTACCTTTCCACGTCAGTTTTTAATCTAGCGGCGTACTGCAGTACATGATATATAAGGCATGAAGATGTTATTGTTACAGATCAGCTGAATTATCTATAGTAAAGGATCCTACAATTTAATGTAAGATACAGTCACAGAAAATAATTATATCTATAAGTACGTATGAGTCAGTCCTACAACAGATGTATCCATCGGATCCCCATCAATGATTGTGATACATGGCTGTGTACATAATGTATATATAACTCGTCTAAACATCAACCCAACAATAGCATGGTCCCGCAAGACCACACGACCACCTGGGCTTCACAAAAATAAAACTTATGTATACATATATTTGTATTAGTGAATATCTACATCTCGACAGGATGAAGGAACATGTATATACATAGCTTAAAATATTTAACATGTTAATTGATAAATTTTACATATATGTACAGACTAAAAGAGCAGGAAAAGACAGTTGTCAGACTCACAGAAGGCATGGATGCACTGAAAGACCACCTTAAAGAAAAACAAGAACAAATATCAAAGTAAGCCAATGTAAATGGTATTTAAAAATATTATTTTAATTAGTAATAATTTGAAGAATCATTTGTGCATTTTGGTAAGATATCAACCGTCTAAATTTTAAAAACACAACAACATTATACTGGGTGCTTAAAGAAACTACACATCGTTATCCAAGTTGGTCCATTTTTTAAATAACAATGCACAATTGTTGCATTGGCTACATGTACATACTGTACCAGTCTAGTCTCCCATCGCCTTTTGATCGGCAATTCGTATATTTTCGCTTGATAATTGCTTAATTATCTGATGCATTTCTGTATTATTGACAGTACCTGATAATCTAAAATATTACACAATGACGTCTCTTGTTACACTACAGCAACGTCACACATTAATGTCCATTCGAACCAGTTTATCAATGGTATACACGTGACTTCATTCATACAACTTAATTACTATTCCAACGTTTTCTACGCTTAAAAATTATTCTTTTTTCTACTTAACTTTATTCAATATTCTCGAACTGCAATACAATTGATTATGGAAACTGGGAATGTGTCAAAAAGACATCAACCAGCAAAGGAACAGAAAATAGCACAAGGCCACCAAAAACAGCGAGTATTTCCAGCACCGTGAGGCGGACTGTAACTGAATCCTATACAAAAAATATACAGTTTCAGCGAAAACGGACGTCACCTGAATACTGCAAAACATATAAATGAACCAAATTTAAACAAAGGCTCTCACAATCATGAATCGCTCACTTGTAATATGGCTTGAATTTTTCATCGATGATTATTTGTGCTTTTCAATATATTTATATATATAGTTATAAGTGGCTTAAAAAAATGCCATTTAAATGTTCTTGTTATCTGTCATATTTTTATCAAAATCAAATTAATGCATGTTCGATTTTATACAAAATAGCCCCAAAGTGCCGCTTAAAAGTGGCGTTAAAATACCAAACAATCAATCAATCAATCAAGACATACAAGGGAATAAAATACATAATTTATACTAGATACTTTGTATTTATTTAGCCCGAGTTTGGAAAAAATCGATCCAGCAGTTTCAAAGTAGAAGATTTATTAAAGTGAGCAAAATAGATGAACAAATTAGGAAAAATTGTCTTTCAAGGATTTTAACTCCTGCAGGGGTCAATTAACAATTTGGTCAAATAAACTTATTTTCTTATCTTACTTCGCTTAAATTTTTTGCTATTTACAGTTAGTCTTCAACAATAATAACTTTCAAGATAATAACCGAAAATTCCAACTTTACTTAAAATCATCAGTTCACGGGCAATAATCTAAAAATCAGATACCCGATTCTGCCGGACATTTCAGGGAAGGTAGACCTAATGAATACTTAAACTTAAACTTCTTGTCCGTTTTGCTGATATGAAAATAATTAAAGTATGATTTATATAATATACAAATTGTTTCTTTTACTTCCTCTCCGTCCGTTCGTCTAGCCGGACTGACTTTTTAAGTTTTCTTTAACAAACTGCAAAATTATAGATTATAAAAGGTCAATCTTGCATACCGTAGACGTTTTTTCATTGAACACATTGAAAGTGAACGGGTTTTCTAACAAACTTTTGCTCAATCAAGGTCAATATAATACATACAAAATTCAATAATTTATTGGCCAAGTGAAACATGTTAAAATCAATGATTTTTGTTATGAGAACCATTTACCCATAACCTTTAAATAAGATAAAAGAAGTTATTTAATTCTTTGTAAAACTGTCTTTAGAACTAAAAACATGAAACGTTGATACCATATCATAAGGGGAAAAAATGCACAATCTAGTTTGAGTGAAATTATTCATTCATCCGACATGCAAAACAGGATGACATCTGCAAAACACTAAGCAGAAAGCATAAGGTGACCTTTAAGAAACGGAAAATTACTGAATACTAAACTTGTTCAAAGGGTATCTACACGTCTCAATCTTCAAAATCGGTTATCTAAAAATACTACCATCGCTAACATTTTTAACAATAAAAATCGTGGTTACCCTTCTATCGATAAGTGTCATGCCAAAAAATGACTTACATGTCCTCGTCTTTCCACCAACAATACGGTAAGGTCCACGTTTAATGGTCGCACATTTTCTATAAATTTTGAAACTGATATAACTTGACAAACAAACAGTATTATTTATTTACTCACATGAAACAAACCGGGGTGTGGTATTCAGTATGTAGGAGAAACTGGACGATATTTATCTAAACGCACTCAAGAACATCTGTATCGTTTTAAAAGACCAAATAAATTCAAAAGTATCATTTACCAACACCTTAAGAAGCACAACCATCCTTTTAAATATTTAGCAGTTCAACCTTTAGAAGTAGTAAATAAGCACCCTGGTGAATCGTATTCAAAGTTTGTACAATCACGGAAAATAATTGAATTAAATTGGATTAATAAATTACAGACAGTTTACCCTCTCGGTCTAAATGATAATATCATAGGAATTGGTAATATATCTAGAACCAATTCCGTTAACATTTTAGATATAGTTTCTAAAACTGTTCGTAAAAAACGTTCTCACGGTCGGAGAACAAATCGCAATCAAAGAAAATTTCGGGCCAATCATAGCAATGTTTCGGACCTAATTTCTATTTCAAAAAACAACGGCAGACATTATCTGTTAACAAAACTCTGTTCGTTACCGGTTAATAAATTAAATAAAGTTTTGGAGGATTGCAACACAATTTCATATAGCAGTCCTATATAGCAGTATGAAATTGTTCAAATTATTATGGCATATTGTTATTCTAAATTATTTCCCAAAATTGATCGCCCTGAAGATCATAAAAAACATTTTATTAAAATTAAGTATGTCAATTCGCCCTGAAGATCATAAAAAACATTTTATTAAAATTAAGTATGTCAATTTTGTAAATATTGCCGGTATATTTAACGACCATTCTGTTAAAAAACAAATTCCTGGATATTTTGACAATACTGAGCTACCTCTTATTTGTTATATTTACAAGAAATCTACCCGGAAATTTGTGTTTAACTATAGTCAATTGTGTAAAGATGTTAATATCAGTGAAAATACACCTACTTCATGTAATTGCAGTAATTCCGAATGTATTTATGGACCCATTTCCCATGTTATAACAGGAGATCTTAACATCGTTCAAGACCGAGAGTTAAAATCATTACTCAGTAAAGGACCTAAATAACGTTCCCCGTCAATTATTAATTGGAATGAGTGTCGTAATATCATCCACGACTCACTCCATATTTACTGTATGAAATGGATAAAACGGGAAAAAGCTGACAAAAATCTTTGGACTCTTTTTTTAATTCAGTAATGAAGATAGTTGATATACGCATTCAACATTTTAAAGAACATTTTACTATTAACAATAACCACAGTAAACCTATTTCTCGTATCAAACATAAACTTAAAGAACTAACCAAGGAATTTGTTTTTGTCCCGGCCGATAAAGCTGCTAATAATATTATTATTGTTTGACGTAAATTTTACATTCAGGTTCTGAAAAAGGAAATCACCAATTCACCAACATTCCAACTGACTCCATTTTCAGAAAACGAAATCTGTAACGAACATAAACTTTTAGCCACCGCTTTACAAGCAGAGCCAACTACAATGAAAGTCCCAACTATGTATTGGCTTCCGAAGCTACACAAAACCCCTTACAAATATAGATTTATTTCGTCTTCAAGCCATTGTTCAACTACTAAATTGTCTATTCTTCTTACCAGCTTATATTGGTGATTTTGAATCTGTTCAAGGTTTTGATTTTTCCACCCTGTATACCACATTGCCTCACATTCTCATTAAGAAAAAAATCACACACCTAATTAAATGGGCATTCAAAAAAATCAGAATGTGAATATATATATTCAAACTCTTTTAGGTAATTTTTTAGTAGCAATAAACAAAAAAACTATATTAATTGGACATGCTTTGATACTATATATGCCCTTGAATTTTTACTAGATAACATTTTTGTTCGCTTTGGGGATTCCGTATATCGTCAGATTATCGGAATTCCAATGGGGACTAACTGTGCACAACTTATTGCGGACCTGTTTTTGTATTGTTATGAGTTACAATTTATGACAAAAATAAGCAAAGACCCATCGAAACAACATCTGATAAACAAATTTAATAATACTTTTAGATATTTGGATGATATTTTGGCTCTCAATAATGACGACTTCAGTATGTATATTAATGAAATTTATCCTGTTGGACTTACTTTAAATAAAACTAATACTAACACAATGACCACTGCCCTTTAGTGCGGTGACTAAAGGCAGATTTTTTTGAATTTAATCTCCCCACCGAACACACACCTATATAATATATCATTGGAAAGAGGAAATCGTGTACTATAATAATATGCCTGTCGTCAGGACTTGATGTGGTCACATTTTTTAAAAATTGAGGTCAAAGGTCATATGTAAACATCTGTGAAAGTTTGGGAGGGTTTCAATTTTGACATTTTTTTCTATTTCTAAACTCTACCTATATATAAATGATACTGTTTTGGCTTAAGTAATGTTTGTTTTTATACATAAACCTTAATCATTGAGATTTTTTTTTATCAAAAGAAGTCCTAAAACGACGTTTTATAAACAAAACTTCAAAAATCAAGTTTTCAACCTATAAAATGTTTAAAGCACCTTAACCTTATGAAAAATATCAATTTCAGGTAAAAATCAAGTGTCATGCAGGACAATACTTTAAAATTATTTTTTAAACTATCATAGTGGGTGAGTCATCAAAACAAAGCCATAGAACACTACAGTCAAATATGACCTCAAATTGAATTTGCGGATACTTCAGTTTTTTTTATAGACTACTCGTTGCTTTTGGTTTTTTTTTCACAATTATTACTTCTACCATAGTATTATCTTTTGTTGTGTATTTAACTCTGGTTAATATCTATTACATTATAGGTTTTGTAACTATATCCCCCCTTTTATCCCTTGCAACGTACCCCAAACTTTAAAAGTATTCCATATAAAAAAAAAGAAGATGTGATATGATTGCAAATGAGACAACTCTCCAAATGAGACCAAATGAGACATAAAACAGTTATAGGTCCCGTACGGGCTTCAACAATGAGTAAAATTCATACTGCATAGTCTTCAATTCCCGAAATGAATAATGTAAAACAAACAAAAACTCTAACGACCTGATTAATGTACAAAATAAATAAGAAAGAAACAAATTTAGTATATAGAAACACTGCATTACCGTCTCGTGACTTGAAACAGACACATACAGATATTGGCGGGGTTTAACTTTTTTAAGGGCACGTCAACACTCCCCTAACCTCGGACTGGAACCTTGTGTACCAGTGCAACCAGCTTTATACCAAACCAACCGTTATCTCCATCATCTTCATTTTCATCAACCGTCACAAGACATGTTCTAATATTTCTACACATTTCACTCATGGCCACAGGTCTGCACATGAAAGGTTCTGCTCAAAGCAAACACTTTATTTTGTACAAGGTATTGTAGGAAGTCCGAACACATTTGTTCCTAAAAAAATACCAGCTTCAAACCATCCCTATCAATTCATCCAAGATTTTAAAAGAGATCTAAAAGGAGGTTTAGGAAGGTGTGATGACATCCATATGCTGTCTGCAAAGATGCTGGGGAAACATTATACGAGACGTACGCACTATCTTGAATTCGCTCAATTTCATGGTTGGCAACACATTAGATAGCGTCGCACTTTACTTTAAGAAGCATAAAATCCATTGGCATTCAATGTTTCAACAAGATGTTTTGAACCAAACTCATGGTACATTTGTAAAGCCAATCCTAAATGAAAAGGAGTAAAACAAAAACGATTGCCTCAACAATTGCTTAGCATTTCCACAATTTCTCTGGTGCCATTTCATGAGAATAGTCTTGGCTGTATGCATTTTCATTGAGTAACCATAGAATGAATTGCAATAAATACGAAGGCATTGGCTGAATTAAGAACGAAGAGACAATTCATCCGAAATTGGGTAGTCTTCTTTAGAGTTTCGATGTCTTTTCTAAGTAAACTTGCAGCGGAATGAAATATATGTCCGTTATTTGTGTCTATTACAGTTGACATTGAGATTTTAAGGTCAGTTTTCAATTGACTAGAAGCTTATATGGCATCTTAAATAGTTATTTTGCTATTAAATATTATGTTACATTTGCCTTGAACTTGTTGAAGTTGTTTGACAACTGAATTTCTATAGAAATAAATTAGTTTAGACTGCATTTTACATGTAGAATATTTTAAATTAGAATCAGCCGGAAGAAATGATCTATATTTATCGAGTAACGGTGTCATGAGGAATGACCAATGAGGAATCGTTGTCAATAGCCAAAATAAAATTACTAAAAGCAGTATCGTGTTTTGAGATATCTGCTTCCACGGGTTTGGATTTTTTTTTAAGCAAATAATTTGTAATGCAACCGAAATGACAGAGTGATTGAAGTTTAAAAGATGGACGGGAAACTATTTCAACTTTAACTTTATCTGACACGGATAAAACATTTTTAATACGCTCATCTGATTCAAACTTGAGTAATTTTCTACTTTCTAAAATGTTTTGTTGCAACAAAATATACAAGCGCTCCAGTTGAACGACTGCATTCTAGAACGTGTACAAATACCCGAAACTGAGGGACAACAGTCAGATAATTGTATGTCGTCATTAAATATTAGACAAGAAGCTTCCTCGCTCTAAAAGGGGGAACAAATATGTTTACTTGTGTAAGTTTTATAGCATGAACGATGAATAGCTGCCTGCACGGAGTTTTTCAAATTAACAGCTATTGCATGAAACAGCTTGATGTTCACCTCATCCAATCTTTTATGCAATGCAGATACAAAAATCGACTTCCCTAAACAGGTAAATTGACTCAAAATTTCAATCGAGGTTTTTTTTATTTGGCATATTATGCACTGC
>CM034359.1:88817745-88914550 GCA_019925275.1 Mytilus edulis | reverse complement strand
TGTATCAACGTCAATTTGACGTTTATTCAGTAGTTGTTTTATTAGCAACCATAGATCTCCTTGATTTCTATAGGAAGACTTTATCATATGAAGATACATTTTCCCAAGATGTTTAGGTACAATAACATTATTGTATTGTTTGCATATGTACACCTTATATTAGAATGCCAAATTTTGATTGGTTGGTAGCCGGTGTTTTTCGCATATTCTAACTTTTTTCCCTCGCCAGTGGTATGTGTCATTTTGAATATGCCTTTTGTACTCTCGCGCGTAGTTTCCCCCCAACAATTTTGTTTATGACGTTACACAAAGCGACCAAATTAACGCGAATATGTTCATGTATAATTCCCGAGGTTTTATGATAATATCCACGTATCCTCAAAATAATGCATACACAGATTTAGCAATAACAGCTTACAATTAAAAGAAATGTATCTTAATCTGTACAGAGAGTTTAAATACAAATTTGTTCGGTTTTATTAAATGTGACATGTTATGGAGGGATATTCGCGAAAAATACCAGTCTTGCGTCAGAAATTTCCTCGCTTAGCGGTTCGGGAAATTTAAAAGTTCCTTGACGGTTTTTTTCTCGCAACACCCCTCCAGAAAATGATATATCATTTCAATAAGAAAAAAATAAAATTAGAAGAAGAAAACGATTTCGGTGATCAACGTTATACAAGTAAGAAAGTCCTATCACTTGTGTCACTAAGATCGATATTCAGAGTGTTGCTAGTCTTCAACTAAACGAAGTGGTTGAAAAAATGGGTGGTAAAGAAAGAATCAGAAAAAGATAATAAAGGATAAATCGCAAGAAATTCTTTTTCACTAACCTAATGAAAAAACATTAACTCTACCTTGTTTGAATACAACACTGGTGTCCTAAGTTATTATAGAAAAACAATGCCAAGTATATGAAAGTTATAAGGAAGCAAATAATTGTATAATACCGTCTATACACAATTAAACAGTTTTGTATTTCACAAGTATGTCTCACACCCTTATATCCCGTATGAAATAATAGATTTCACGCCTATTGAATGTGTCAATATATATTCACGGGTGAATCAAAGTATATACTTTTTAAATGTGTTTGTATTTTCAATGCAAGTCGAAAATATTATTATTTGGTCCTATTTGCGGTTTTTAGAATCGCTTCACTTAGTGAAATTGAAATCCATTCTTACAACATGAATAACATGCAGTTATTCAAATAATGATATTTGTTTAAATTTTCAAAGATTGCAAGGTAATGATAGGGGAGATATATTTACACCTCAAAATACAAAATGTTTTAACGGTATACAAATGTTTTTTTAAATATGAAAGGATAACAGTCGTTGTTCAATATATGGATAATAGGAATTTCCAAAGGACTTTTTAAAACATAAGAAATTAAAGGTATAAATCTTTCTGTGTTCAAAAATAAGAATAAATAAATAATATAAAGGAGGGGCGACATAAACCAAAGGACAAGTCAAACTCATAGATCGAAAATAAACTGACAACATCATGGCTAAACTATAAAAAAAGAAATAATAGTATACAAGCACAACATAGAAAACTAAAGATTAAGCAACACAAACCCCACCACATTTTGGGGGTGATCTCATGTGCTCCGGAAGTGTAAGCAGATCCTGCTCCAAATGCTCCAATTTATCGTGTTGCTTCAATATCAGCATTGTTCATGTGAAATGATTACACAGCTACATTGTTAATAAATTTTATAGCAGCTATTTGTTGTTTATTTTCTGCATGTTTGTAATAGTAAAGATAATAAATATGCTTTAACATTTATATCATTTTAATTTTAAAACTACAATATGATTAGGACTTTTTGTTTATTCACAGTTTAAATCATGAGAAAAGCCGACATGGTTAGGAAATACAAATAATAACACCCTTACAAACCTATTTGCATTTTAATAGGCGTGTCATGGTAAAATAAACATAAAATAACACTATAACATACTCAGCCACAATCTTATATTCGTGTACGGGTCTACAATAAAACAAACATGTTTCATTTTTATAATTACGCCCCTTTGTGTGGCGTTGAAACAATAGTGTGACTGTCGTAAATTCATTGAAGGCGTCCATTGTTATTCTGTTAACATGTTGTAATGCACTACTTTATTATCTATGTATGCATGTCTATGTCCTGTTTGTTCTTGCGTTCATTTGTAGTGTGTTTCTGTCATCTTATGTTGTCATTCAAGCGGTATTTTAACATTTCCATATACACGGAGTTTTGGCTAACAATAAATCGCGTTCAACTCACCATTTATTCTTAAATTGTCTTTTAGCAAATTAGGAATGTGTTATTTGTTATCAAACAGTCCATGCCTATGAATGTTGGCGGTTGGTTTTGTTGCAATTCAACGTTGTTTTCCTCATATACATGTAGTTGACTGTAGTTGATGTGTTTTCCCTGGTTTGAGTTTGTAGATCGGATTTGTTTCCGGAGCACCTGAGATCACCCCTAGTTTTTTTGTGAGGTTCGTGTTGCTTAGTTTTTTTGTTTTTTTTTAGCCATGACAGTTTATTTTTGACTTATGAGTTTGAATGACCCTCTGGTATCTTTCTTCTCTCTTTAATATATAAATCAAATGCGCTTATATTGGGTCTTTTGCATGATATACACCTAAGGCATTTAGAAAATACTATATGTAATATTTTCCAGATTGAAGTTGATATTCGAGTAAGCGTTTCTTTGGTGTCGTGATAGCGTTCAAGCACGACTGTTAGACATGGTAGACTACCATGTAAACCGAAAGACTTCTGAAGTTCTATTTTAAAACTACGCATGTAGAATTTAGAGTTAAAAGATAGATGTGAGGACTCGGAGGCATACGAATGTGTCTTGGGAGGGCTGCTACCTTATAAGGCATAAGAAAATCCGAATCACCATGTCGGTTGCGTACCAAAAAAAGTAAAATCACCACAAAATAACGAACTAAAAATTCCATAATCAAATGGCAGAATCAAAATCTAAAATACATCAATCGAAAGGATAACAACTGTGATATTCCTGACTTGGTATAGACATTTTCTTATGTAGAAAATATTGGATTAAACATGGTTTCATAATTCTGTTTTTTGATATCATGTTATTGTCCTGATATATGTATATGTTATCTTAATCAACAGATGTAAATCATCTACCAATAATCATCAAATGTAATCGAGTGGTGTGACGCTAAGCAAGTAAGAATTGCAGTCACCAAATACTGTGTATCTTTTATATTGTAAATGTAGTAAACAGTTTGTTTGTGAGTTGAAACACTAATTTCACCAATTTTCAACGGCTATTTGTGTTGCTTAGTCTTTAGTTTTCGATGTTTTTTCATCTGTACTATTTTTCGTCTGTTTGTCTGTTTATTTTTAGCCATGGCGTTGTCAGATTATTTTCAATCTATGAGTTTGACTACCCCTCTGGTATCTGTCGTCCCTCTTCTATTGTCATGAGTATTAATGTTGGGCCGTTAAAGCCAGACCTTTCCTCAGTTGACATTCAAAATCACATGACCACACTAAGGCAGATCGACTAACTATAACCATCATTGACTACAACACTTGTGTCCAGGGAACATATAATTATTCTTGAAATATTTTGGATAGAAAAATAAAAAGGTTGTCACAAAATAGTACCATTGAAAATGTGTAGTCCAACCACACTGTGGTCAGTACCTGCAGCTTATTCTGGATTCTTTTTTAAACTTGTAATTACCTGTCCCTTCTTTTAATGTTGGTTTTGGTTTGGAACGCCGTTTAGGCGTGTTTTTTTAAAATTTTAATATGTTTTGTATAGTATCGTAATTAATAACAAACCAACGTTAAAATCATATCTATACTATTAAACGAGAAGACCTCAATTTGGGTGTCGCTTCTCTTCTTTCCACAATAAATTAATCAACACACCTCTGTGTCCTATAGGTACAGTGCATAGTGCCATTTGTCATCCATTCATATGATTATTCAGATTGAGTTATTTTTGGAGAAAAACGAGAAAAAAGCATCCGGATATTGTCCCGTCATTGGACGAAATTCTTAGTCAGATTAGACTTCCGGTTTGCGTTTTGCTGTATACTTTGAACATACATATACAAAGAATAAAGAGTATTTTCAGAATTCTATCTGCTATCATTTTCAAGTTTACTATCCATGACAGTCACACAGTTTATCAAATAGAGAGGGTCTGTATACTATATCAATGACCACTATGGATCGATTATTAAACTTAGAATTGAAAGTAAACACACTATATTTATATAGTAATGAATGTTCATAATAAACAGATAAGCGCTAAAAATATTCATGTGAACTTTTGATACCTTTTCTGAAATTCTCCAGTCATTAAATCTTTAACAAAATTCATTGATTACAAAAAAAAAGAAGATGTGGTATGATTACCATGTTGAGACAACTCTCCACAAGAGACCAATATGACACAGATATTAACAACTATAGGTTACCGTACGACCTTCAACAACGAGCAAAGCCCATACTGCAAACTCAGCTTTAAAAGGCCCCGAACTGACAATGTAAAACAATTCAAACCAGAAAACTAGCGGCCTTACTTATGTACAAAAAAATGAACGAAAAACTAATATGTAACACATAAACAAACAACAACCACTGAATTAAAGGCTCCTTACTTGAATATTCATTAATATACTGAATGTATATTCATATTGAAATTGATAGAAAACCAAAAAATGGGAATATTGGAAATAAAGGAGGAGGGATAAAAAAAAAGCATTTTCCTGTCCCCAATAACCTATGACTTATGATACTTTTGCTGAAATTTTCAGTCATTATTTCAATATTTTACAAAATTCTTCCAACAACACTTTACATACTTTAAACTACGCTCTGAATGCCCGCGATTTCGCGGGTGTGTTCTAGTGTGTATAAAAATAGAAAAATCTTTGAAAAAGTCACAACATGAAATACAACTTGATGTTAATTATGTAAAGATTTTAAAATGAATAACATACAAGATTAGTTCGTTTCTTTACAACGTATTAATTATTAAAGAGAATACAAATCATGACGTAACCAAACTAAAATGATCACTTTATACAACTCGTTGAAATCTATACTCTGATAACATCAAACATTATCCGCTTCTTCACATGCTGCGTTATACAAACAAATGTGAATCAAATTCAAGAAAATTTATTCAAAAGATGAAAATCATATATATCGTTACAACATATTTCATTTTTTTGTTTAATTATAAACAAGCAGGACCTAGAGCATAAGATTAAACATGTTAAACAAACACAATATGGACAGGCGAACATCATACAAATACATGTGTATTTTTATCAGTCTGGAGCACCTATGTTACCTTCGATTTTTTGTGTAGTTCGCGAAGTCCCTTTTTCCAATGTAATGTTTATTTGTTTTGGTTTTGATGTTTTTCTCTTTGACGGTTTTATTATTTTCCTATGGTACTGCCTGTTTCAACTTAACTTTTGGAATACAAATAATTCTTTGTATATTCTCTAGCATATATCATACACATACAAACACACACAAACACACACACACATATATACGTTTTCTGTATATCCAGTCTAACGTAAAGAATCGATCAAATGTTCCCAGAATGCCGCTTTGTCTGCTTCATCTTCCGGAAATGTTATGTAGCTCTCGTCTTTCATGACGTCATACATTTTTCTGGGAATGTTTTTTTCGCTTATGTTTTCCTTTATTATCATAATGATACAATCAAGACCTTGACTGGAAACAACATATTCCATATAACCCATATGTAGTTCAAATATACACCATTTTGACTTCACGAAGGAAGGAGTAACAATGAAAATTACTTTACGACTCTGATGAATAGCATTTATGATATTGTGTGCGATATCGCACCCTGGGATAAAATCCCGTTCATGGATACACAGACGAAAATTGTCGTTCTCTTCTAGTTCTTCTATCACCTCTTTGATAATGAAAAGACAATCTTCCTCAGCGTAAGAAAGGAAAGCATCAAATTTGTATCTTTGTCTTTCTTCCAATTGCATATAGTCATGTTGAAAACAATAACGTTTCGCAATATAGTACCAGTATTTTATTTTCTATCTCTTTCTGTATATAATAACAACTAAGAGGAAAACAATAAAAGCAACAATAAGAAATAAAATCACCATGATCACAACGATATGTGTAGAGCATTTTTGGTCAAGAAATATTACGACATCTGTAAAGGTGTCATAATTAGAAGTATTTGAACATTGAAATTGAGAAAAATCTTTAAATACACGTTGATTTAATTGTATCCATTTCAAGAATTTCAGCGAATCACAGGAACACATAATCGGGTTTTTTGGAAAGGTTAATTTTTAAACGCATACTTGTACTATGACTTATGTCATCTCTCGCCTCCGTCGATAAGTAAAGAATTTGGTTTTCTGATACATCTAAGTAGGTCAAATCTGACAAATGTTTAAAATTTGAATTAAGGTCAGTTAGCAAATTGTCTTTTAAAATTATTACTTTTATTTTCTGCAAATTCCAAAAAAGGTTTTTCGAAAGTGACGAGATTTTGTTTGAAGACAAATCTAAATATAGAAGATTAGTCAGACAACAAAAAACAAAGTAAGCCTTTTTGTTTTGCAGTGTGCCAGCTAGATCTAACAGATTATTATTCAGTGATAAAGTTTCTAGTGACGGTAAGGAATTAAAAAAATATGGAGTTAGGATAGAGCATTTGTTACCTGAGAGATCAACAAACTTGAAATTGGTTACATTACAGATAGGACCAATGAAGCTATATAATTGATTGTTGCTTAAGGTTAGATTGATAACGGACGGGGTATTGAATATTGTCCAGGGAATTCTATAACCCAATCCGGAATTATTCATTTTAATTGACTTTACATTTTCAGGAATCACAATATAGTGGGCGTTGTCGGCGGTCAGAGGATAATAACACCTCCATAGATCTGCTTGTGTTATAATTTTAACCGAATTGCTATTATTGAAATTATCGCTGAAGTGATGTGTAATTTTGGCACATGAACCATCAATATATTTCCCTAAACCATCCTTGATCCTCGATTGCTCGCATAAAACATCTTCAATATAATGTGAACAACACAAATTACGTGCAGAACCGGATTGGGACATTTGATGGCTATTTATATTACTTGTATCTATGCGAACTAAGTTAATCAAGTTATCATATGGCGATCAGGCCTCGCGGTCATAAAACTTTCGAGCATGCTTTTTGTACTCAGACTCGAAAATCAACCAATCAAATTGCTGGATCTCATGTTTCGAGCATGATTTTTGTGCTCCGAGCACTGAGCAAAGTTTTATGCCTTCAAGGCCTGGTGTATAATCCGGCAATCCAACGGTTTTTCACTAATACTAAGGATTAACAGAGAAGATGGCAGATAAGTTAGTATCCCTGGCTGCCCAATATCGATATTATTTCCATCAATATAAAGCTCTTTTAGAGAGGTGTTTCGTAAATTTCTTATATCATCGCAATACAAAGTGACCGATCTGCTGTCCTGACAATACACATTTCTAGCTTTGAATATCTTTATGCTTTTGAGATTTAGGTCAAATTCGTCAGTTAACTTGTCAAGGAGCAGTAACAAGGTTGATTGAGATTATGATGAATGTTTGTCCAGACTTCCGGTGCCGAAATATCCAGTACATTAAGAAATGGAAGATTCAGAAAAAAATCTTTCTTAATAATAAAAGTTCGTGAAGTGTTGCATACACCTGCGAGTTTCAATGACTTTAGATTCGACAATTTTGCACATCTTCTACCGAATGTTATCTTTTTAATAATATCGACAGAAAGAAATTGCAGTGAAATCAATGGGGCCATCATTTTGTCAAAATCTGCAAATCCGTCTTCGGGAATAACATTTCTTGATACGTCAAGCCGTTCTAAAAGCGAAAAATTGGAAAAAATATTTGAAAAGAAGAATGTTTCATCCAGTAATATTTCATTTGATGATAAATCTAAAGTAAGTAATCCGACTATTTTCAAAAACGTTATTCTTTCTCCGTCAAAAGATAAGTTAAATATTCTGTTGTGTGAAACATTCAGGTGAAGTAAACTCTCCTGTACATTTTAATTTGAAGGAGGATAAGTTAAATATTTGAAACTAAGGAAGATAGATGTGATGTTTTCGCTAAAAGTAGGCGACGAGTTTAGCTGCTTGCCACTACAGTCTGCGTATATCCTATCTTCAAGTCTAATGCAGTCATACTTCGGCTCTGTAGAACATTCTTAAATAAAATGCTTAGTAGGAAAACTTAATTGCTTACATATTTTCCTACAACAAACAAAAATAACAAAAAATCATTAGATAAGACTGGTAGGTTCAAAAGCAATCAAATCAAAACAATATAATTGTTTAAAATCGTAAAATTTCTAAATGAAACATTCAAAAATTTATGTCAATATGTGGTAAAATTCGAAAATGTATTAAATACATAGCTGTATGATTGATTGGTTGGCAGTTGACTTAATGATGGTGATTTACTATACGTTCAGCACCATTGAATATTTCATGTCTGCGAATTTATATTGGTAAAAACAGAGAACGAAATGATATCTAAGGATATGTGCTGTCGTTATGTCAAACAATCGAAAAATGGTCAAGGAATTTTATATCAATTCTTGATATTGCGCATAATCCAGAGTAGTGGAGATCGGTGTCACTTCAATCTCTTTTAAATATGTAATAATTTACCTTTACAGTGTTAAAAAGTACATAACTTTAAGCTCATTTACCTTGTTTATATATTTTGTACGATATAGTAAGTCACTCAGTGAACCTATCAGTAAATAATAGTATATCTGCCTGTATTAGGTAACCGCCCTTAGGTCAAAATTGTATGTTAAAACTCATAGGATTTTCGGTTTTGTGTAAACAAATAGGATTTGTAGCAGTTTTAATTCAAACATAACTTGTTCATCATGTATTGCAGTTCCTCAGTGAACATATCAGTGAATAATTGTTTAGTATGACATTATCACTGAACTGGTAATTATATTTTTAGAGGTCAGACGAAGGACTCCATCGGGTGCGGGAGTTTCTCGCTGCATTGAAGACCCACTGTTTTTTTGTACATGTAAGTCTTGTATGATTTTTAATTTTAGTTTCTTGTGTATACTTCAAAGTTTAGTATGACGCCCATTATCACTGAACTGGTAATTATACATTTAGAGGTCAGATGAAGGACACCAGATCGGGTGCTGGTGTTTCTCGCTACATTGAAGACCCACTGTTGTCTGATTTATGGTCGGGTTTATGTCTCTTTGACACATTCCCCATTTCCATTCTCAATTTTATTTAATTATATGATATCTTTACAATATTGGGTATTTACTATAATATGCTGTTTACTCCACTAGTTAAGGACTTTTGTAAACATGGATTAAAATAAAAAATCAAACACTTACTTGTTGGTAACGGCTTTGAGCTGGTTATTTCTTCCGAACTTATAGAAGTTTTTGTAGTTAACTTTAAGAATAATTATCTATTTATTTATCTATATATATGCTAAAACGTTTTTGCGTTTGATTTTATCGCTTTGCTAGATTTACAGAAAAGATTCAAAATTTTAAATATACATAAATATACTCTATATTTAGAGTTGTATAGATCTTGCATCGTTAAAGTCGGTTTACCTTATCTTGTGAATGATATATGAAACGTTTTTATGTAAACTAATTGAAATTGAAAACTGTAATGCATCGCAAAGCTTCCGTGTATGAGGCACACATTATTAAAGAGTTTTATTCAAAATCTTTGTATAAAATCATTTAAAGGGATATCAGGTATGATTAGTCCAAATAGTGTTTCCTTACATTCGAACATGCAAATGAATTATAAATTTTCCAAATAACATCCATAATACGTTTATAAAAAAAATATCTGTTTTAGTAAGATATTGGCTCAAATGTTTTAGACCAAACAACTAATGAACTTTTTCAATATACAGTCAAACCTTGCTAAGAGACCACTACTATTATGCAAAAACCTGTGATATAAGACACCTATTATAAGATTCCTCTGTGGTGCAGTTCATATAGATTAAACCGGTATTAAAGACCACGTGTCTTATAAGACCACTTTTTGACGATTCTGCCTTTTAAACTCCCTATATTTCACGTTCTGAAAATCTCTCCAATCAAAAGTTTCCCTAGTTAATTCAATGCCGTTTATTTTTTCCAAATTTTTGTACATTTTATCTAAATAATGTCAAATATTCCGTATCTTATTTGTAAATATAAATAAAGTCGTTAGTTTTCTCGTTTGAAGGTTTGTAGGATTTGTCATTTTTGGGCTTTCATATTTTACTATGATATACATGTTTGGCATATTGTTGAAGGTCGTACGTTGATCTATAGTTGTTATTTTGTATATCAGTTTGGTCTCTTATAAAGGATTCTCACAATGACAATCGTACAACATCTTCTTTGTTTTTATAACATTAATATTTTCACATAAAATGCTTATTATATGTACCTCAGTATGCTTTTTTCAAGTTGGTCTAAACATACTAGAAGTCATTTTAATGAAGTGTTTGCCATAAGAGTCATTAGACAGTTTACAGCACAATCAAGAACTCAGTGTTGATAACGAATCACAAAGACATCATAAAACATAAACAACAGACACTAGAAAACTTTAAAAATTGTCAGGTCAATGCACTATTTTGTTTTCCTTAAGATTCATGATCATTATTCCAATTGTCATTATATCAATTTGGTCTTTTTAACAGTTTTTGAATCGAACGTCACTGATGAGTTTTTAGTAGACGGAACGCGCGTCTGGCGTAAATATAACATTTCAATCCTGGTATCTATGATGAGTTTATTGGATATGTTGTATATGGAGATGTTGACCAATTTGTACTAATAAATGTTTACGTCACCAGAGCAATGACACGATTAACCGTGTACAAAGTGCCAATCATATCTATATACCATTATAACTATGGAACAATCCCTAAATAAGAACTTTGAAATATGAATATATTCTAGACATACAAAACTGGGTAATCAGTATGTTAGCCTGTCATCTAAAGAACATATAAGTCAAAGATATCGATAACTTGACAAGTAAAATGGCTTGTGGATTTTCATAGAGAAAAACAAACGTCCAATACTCGAAATATCGAAAAACAATTAAAAGACAGAATGATTTGACTTAAAACATATCCAAAGGGGTATACATAATATGTCTAGATCATTTAAGGTGGTAGACCTTGGTTCAGGGAGATAACTCTTTAAATCAGTAATGTGTTTGTAATAGTCAAGTTTCATCAACGTATTTTAAGCATTTACCTGAAACAGATTGAAAATAATCTATGTAACATAGAAGCTCAGAATATATTTATGAAAATGGTTGACACAAACGTACTGATGATTTTAAGAGTTATTCCCCTTAACCTAGGTTTACCTCCTTAGATCAATTTTTTTTTGTATTGGTAAATAAATATTGCCGTGTATTTGGTTTAAGCACAGACCCATTTCATGATGTTATTAGTTACCAACCAAGCCGAAATACATTTGGTAGCTTTTATTAAAATTGTTATCAGGAATATTTTTGAATGCGTGTTTTTACTTATGTGCGTAATAAATGTATTTCTAATTGTTGTGTTAATCCATTCTTTCAGTCTCAAATTTCAATAAACAAATATATCATGTTAATTGTATGTGATTGTATTTTGTAATTTACCTTTTGTTTCACATGTCAATGTGATGGAGTGCTTTTAAGATAAAGCCTATTGTATATTACAAGGGTTGTTTTGCTAAATACCAGTCAAGTGACTGTGAAATTTCACGAGCGGCTACATGTTGTAATACACAAAATGTACCCCTATGATATATCTGTTTAATTAATCCAAATAGATTTTGATTAAAACTCTCTGTACAGGCGAAGGGAAATCATTGTTTGTAAAGTAAGCTGTAATCTATTAACATACTTGTGCATGATTTTGCGGAAAATAAAAGACTATCAAAGTACCGCTGAAATTATACATAAAGTGCGTTTGCAATATTTTTAAGTAACGACACATTCGAAAACATTTGAAGGGAAGATGCTCGGTTGGTGTTTTATTGTGTGTCTTTTTTTTTGTGGTATGATGTTGCACTGGTGTTAAATGTTTGGGTCTTTTTGGACGTTTTGGCCTGCTACCTTTGTTTGCCTCCATCCTTGGTCGGGAGTCTGATGCTCAGTAATTGTCGTTTGATGATGTGGTTCATAAATCTGTCCTAATCCTGGCTTTGTATATAGATTTGTTGGTTCATTGTCATATTTGAATGGTTTAATTTATGAGACCCTATATAACTTGCTAATCGGTACGAGCCAAGGCTCCGTGTTGAAGGCCGTACTTCGACCTATAATTGTTTAACTTTCCAAATTGTGACTTGGATGGAGAGTTGTCACATTGGCATTTATGTCACATTTTCTAATAACTAGTGGAAATAAACATTTTGGTAAACCTTGGCACTTATTTAATTCCACAACGTTCAACCAACTCATGATGGATCCGTAAAAAAAACGTATTTTGCCAAAATATATTGCAACATGAATAAGACAAGGTGAGGAAACAGCTCTTTCTGGACCTAAATTAACAGATTACAGTTAAATATAACAAGCATGATTTTGAAAGAACTTCAAAATATGTTTGATAAAGTTTCAGTTGTTAACTAATTATTTTTCGAATAATTGTACCTCTTTGAAACCATATATAGTATGTTGAGACTGATCAATTGACTTTTATTCATATGTTCCTGAAAGGGAGAACAATATATTATCAAGATTTTTTTTCAAGATTTTATTCATAACCTCAGACACATACTTGATACATTGCTATGAAAAATTTATCAACTACAATATTTAATTGCACTATTAAAACAACAACGAAACCCAATTCATAATATCAAAATTAAAAGTCTCATTTTCACAACTTCTATTTTCTAGCAGTGGATGGATATCACCTCTAAAAGAAAATTATAGTAAATCTGGTACCTCGTATTGGTGAAACGGTCACTTAATTAGTTTGCTTCCAAATGTAGTTATTTCTACACGAATGTCTGATAAATACTACACAACATTGAAAGTAAATTACAGGTAATGTCTGTGTCATTTTGGTCTTTTGTGGATAGTTGTCTCATTGGCAATCATAGCACATCTTCTTTTTTATAAATAAGAAAATATAAAGTTTGAAATACGAATAGCAACGTAGATGAAACTTAATGAAATATTTATAACAAAATCATTTAACCATAGATTAATTTGAAAAACCCTTAAATGTAAATACCTTATAATGCAGGCTACGGCCCTTAGTGTTGTTTCTGGTGTTACTTATTGTGCATTGACAGACAATATAGTTAAAAAGTAGAGTATATATAGTCAAAAGGTGAACTGTTAACTAGAAAGAACCAGATAAAACAACTATTAAGAAACGCAGTTTGTACAATAACCAGTGGTGAGTAATTATCAAAGAGCTCACATAGAGTATTTGGATTCATTGAACCATATAATACAAAATATGTTCAATATAGTAAGATCATTATAGTATAGGGTAGCATAGACATAAACGAAGTACAAAGTTGAGAATAATATCATATAGATAATTTGTATATAAATGAGCTGGTCCACATGTGACTATACATACATTTATTTGTGTCAGTGTTTCCCAATAAAATGGGTGACAGAATATTTAAAAAAAATTAGCTGTTAAAATGCTAACATACCAATTTTCAATAGCAGTTAACAGCAAGTATATTCTAACAATAACGGATAACAAAATAAATGGCCAATGTGTCGGTTCCCCCGATTGCATATCATAATAAGTTATAAAGGGACATAACCGAAGAACGGTAAAAGTGATGATAATAAGTTATAAAAGGACATAACAGAAGAACGGTAAAAGTGATGATAATAAGTTATAAAGGGACAAAACAGAAGAACGGTAAAAGTGATGATAATAAGTTATAAAGGGACAAAACAGAAGAACGGTAAAAGTGATGATAATAAGTTATAAAGGGCCACAACAGAAGAAGGGTAAAAGTGATGATAATAAGTTATAAAGAGACAAAAAAGAAGAACGGTAAAAGTGATGATAATAAGTTATAAAGGGCCATAACAGAAGAACGGTAAAAGTGATGATAATAAGTTATAAAGGGACACAACAAAAAAACGGTAAAAGTGATGATAATAAGTTATAAAGGGCCACAACAGAAGAACGGTAAAAGTGATGATAATAAGTTATAAAGGGCCACAACAGAAGAACGGTAAAAGTGATGATAATACGTTATAAAGGGCCACAACAGAAGAACGGTAAAAGTGATGATAATAAGTTATAAAGGGCTACAACAGAAGAAAGGTAAAAGTAATGATAATAAGTTATAAAGGGACAAAACAGAAGAACGGTAAAAGTGATGATAATAAGTTATAAAGGGACAAAACAGAAGAACGGTAAAAGTGATGATAATAAGTTATAAAGGGACAAAACAGAAGAACGGTAAAAGTGATGATAATAAGTTATAAAAGGACAAAACAGAAGAACGGTAAAAGTGATGATAATAAGTTATAAAGGGACATAACAGAAGAACGGTAAAAGTGATGATAATAAGTTATAAAGGGACAAAACAGAAGAACGGTAAAAGTGATGATAATAAGTTATAAAGGGACATAACAGAAGAACGGTAAAAGTGATGATAATAAGTTATAAAGGGACAAAACAGAAGAACGGTAAAAGTGATGATAATAAGTTATAAAGGGACAAAACAGAAGAACGGTAAAAGTGATGATAATAAGTTATAAAGGGACAAAACAGAAGAACGGTAAAAGTGATGATAATAAGTTATAAAGGGACAAAACAGAAGAACGGTAAAAGTGATGATAATAAGTTATAAAGGGACAAAACAGAAGAACGGTAAAAGTGATGATAATAAGTTATAAAGGGCCACAACAGAAGAAGGGTAAAAGTGATGATAATAAGTTATAAAGGGACAAAACAGAAGAACGGTAAAAGTGATGATAATAAGTTATAAAGGGCCATAACAGAAGAACGGTAAAAGTGATGATAATAAGTTATAAAGGGACAACAGAAAAACGGTAAAAGTGATGATAATAAGTTATAAAGGGCCACAACAGAAGAACGGTAAAAGTGATGATAATAAGTTATAAAGGGCCACAAACGAAGAACGGTAAAAGTGATTATAATACGTTATAAAGGGCCACAACAGAAGAACGGTAAAAGTGATGATAATAAGTTATAAAGGGCTACAACAGAAGAACGGTAAAAGTGATGATAATAAGTTATTAAGGGACAAAACAGAAGAACGGTAAAAGTGATGATAATAAGTTATAAAGGGACAAAACAGAAGAACGGTAAAAGTGATGATAATAAGTTATAAAGGGACAAAACAGAAGAACGGTAAAAGTGATGATAATAAGTTATAAAGGGACAAAACAGAAGAACGGTAAAAGTGATGATAATAAGTTATAAAGGGACAAAACAGAAGAACGGTAAAAGTGATGATAATAAGTTATTAAGGGACACAACAGAAGAACGGTAAAAGTGATGATAATAAGTTATAAAGGGCCACAACAGAAGAACGGTAAAAGTGATGATAATAAGTTATAAAGGGCCACAACAGAAGAACGGTCAAAGTGATGATAATAAGTTATAAAGGGACAAAACAGAAGAACGGTAAAAGTGATGATAATATGTTATAAAGGGCCACAACAGAAGTACGGTAAAAGTGAAGCTACCAACATTTGTTATTGATCTGTTTTGTGGGAATACGTATTGTGCATCAGTTTTAGTCGCGGCAAACTTTTCCATCTTTCCATTTATATGTAGGGGCATAACTCTAGAACTGATAAAGTGACGTCACCTAAATTCGAATTTGATCTGTGTTTTGTGATAACTAGCTTTGTGCATAAATTTCATTTGGTTGAGGTAAACTAAAGTTAGAAAAAGGAAACCAATTTTGGAACGCACATACATACGTACAGACGGAAAAGGGTAAAACTTAATGACCCCTTCCGATATAGCGGGAGGGTACTAAAAAATAAATTGTCCTTTAACAGCTAACAAGGAATAAGACAATGACACCTAACAGAAAACATATATTTTGAATAACAAAGAATTTACTTGCCCAAAAAGCATAACAGATTAACCCGTTGTCCCCCCTTTTCTTGTATCCTTTAAGAAGTTGATAATGAATATTTATCAACAAGGTCTTGGTACCTTCCGATTATCATTTTTAGAAAAAAGGATGAGACGTTCACATACTTTCTGTTATATTATATTGTTCTCCACTTTAGTTCGATGACCGAAGAAAGACAACTCCTGGGTATTATGTTAATATACTAATTTCCTAACCGGTCTTCTTATTCAAATTGTTAATGTTTAATTTATTATTATCATTTTGGTAGTGAATGCATCTCAAAAATTATAAACATTTAGACTTAGAATTTAAATAAACTGTTGATGACCAATTTCACATAAGACTGTAAAAATGTGCAACAGAAATTTCTCAGATTTAACAAAATGGATGCACCAAAATATATATTTAGCAATACTCATATTTCAGGATTATTTTTCTAAAAATAGGCTACACAGGTATAATCTGTCGAAAGCAAATAAAATTTGGATAAAAACTAGACTTTTGGGCTTTAATCTGAGATTGCTATATCAGTGTTAAAGTTATGAAGACAGCATGTCGTGCTAACCTGGATCAATGTGCATTTTCAAAAACGGCCACACTCTAATATTTTGCACAAGAAGATGATTGATGATTAAAATCTCTTTTTGTTGTTCTTGTATGGTTGATCATTTAACAAATCTTTCTATTGTCTAAATGTTTTTTCCAAAAATAGAATAAAATAAAGGCTACAGTAGTATACCGCTGTTCGAAAGTCAAAAATCGATTGAGAGAAAACAAACCCGGGTTACAAACTAAAACAACAGAAACACTGAAGTGCAAAAAAAAAAGGACAATGCAACACACACAGAAACGAACTATAAGATAACAACTGCCATTTTCTTGACTAGGTACAGGACATTTTAATAAAAACAAATGGTGGGTTGACCTAGTTTTTCGGCTAGCCTTAACTCCTGTTTTTGTGGCATTGTTAAATATTACATTCAAATAATTACATTAGATGTATGTTTCATTATGATACTTTAATCTGATTGGCTAACTGCACATCACGTGTTATTCCGTAAGCAATTGCATTGCTCAATAAAACTTTTCATTCATGATAACACGTGTTCCCACAATAAAGTGCACAGGTGAATTAAATAAAACAATAATAAAATTCGTGTTTTCATGATCATAGCTAAACAAATGTAATTATAAGTATTGAATGCTTCTTTTTGGAACTTCATAGGGTTGTAAAAGCGTTGACCGTGCGCACATTTTTAGTATGAAGCGCTTCATACAAAATGTACTTCGGTCAACGCTTTTACACCCCTATGAAGTTACAAAAAGAAGCATTCAATTCTTAAATAATAACATTACATAACAGGACTACAGCACAAATAAATGCTAGAACATGACGGACAAAGAAATACACAAATAGCCAGGACTACAGCACAAATAAATGCTAGAATTTGACGGACAAGGAAATACACAAATAGCCAGGACTACAGCACAAATAAATGCTAGAACATTACGGACAAGGAAATACACAAATAGCCAGGACTACAGCACAAATAAATGCTAGAACATTACGGACAAAGAAATACAAAAATAGACAGGACTACAGCACAAATAAATGCTAGAACATTACGGACAAAGAAATACACAAATAGACAGGACTACAGCACAAATAAATGCTAGAACATTTCGGACAAAGAAATACACAAATAGACAGGACTACAGCACAAATAAATGCCAGAACATTACGGACAAAGAAATACACAAATAGACAGGACTACAGCACAAATAAATGCTAGAACATTACGGACAAAGAAATACACAAATAGCCAGGACTACAGTACAAATAAATGCTAGAACATTACGGACAAAGAAATACACAAATAGCCAGGACTACAGTACAAATAAATGCAAGAACATTACGGACAAAGAAATACACAAATAGCCAGGACTACAGTACAAATAAATGCTAGAACATTACGGACAAAGAAATACACAAATAGCCAGGACTACAGCACAAATAAATGCAAGAACATTACGGACAAAGAAATACACAAATAGCCAGGACTTCAGTACAAATAAATGTTAGAACATTACGGACAAAGAAATACACAAATAGCCAGGACTACAGTACAAATAAATGCTAGAATATTACGGACAAAGAAATACACAAATAGCCAGGACTACAGTACAAATAAATGCTAGAACATAACGGACAAAGAAATACTCAAATAGCCAGGACTACAGTACAAATTAATGCTTAAACATTACGGACAAAGAAATACACAAATAGCCAGGACTACAGCACAAATAAATGCTAGAACATTACGGACACAAAAATACACAAATAGCCAGGACTACAGCACAAATATATGCTAGAACATTACGGACAAATAAATACACACATAGCCAGGACTACAGTACAAATAAATGCAAGAACATTACGGACAAAAAAATACACAAATAGCCAGGACTACAGCACAAATAAATGCCAGAACATTACGGACAAAGAAATACACAAATAGCCAGGACTTCAGAACAAATAAATGCTAGAACATTACGGACAAAGAAATACACAAATAGCCAGAACTACAGTACACATAAATGCTAGAACATTACGGACAAAGAAATACACAAATAGCCAGGACTACAGTACAAATAAATGCTAGAACATAACGGACAAAGAAATACACAAATAGCCAGGACTACAGTACAAATTAATGCTTGAACATTACGGACAAAGAAATACACAAATAGCCAGGACTACAGTACTAATAAATGCTAGAACATTACGGACAAAGAAATACACAAATAGCCAGGACTACAGTACAAATAAATGCTAGAACATTACGGACAAAGAAATACACAAATAGCCAGGACTACAGTACAAATAAATGCTAGAACATTACGGACAAAGGAATACACAAATAGCCAGAACTACAGTACAAATAAATGCTAGAACATTACGGACAAAGAAATACACAAATAGACATTACAATAGGACATTTCGAATGTAAAAACTTAAGTGAGAATTTCTCTATGTTGCCCCGTTAAACGATCTTGTTTTACTAATCATTTTAACAGTTCACCAAAATGCAAAACAATACATTAAAAATCATCAAAGGGCAATTACTCTTAAAAAGAGTTTACTGACATATTCTTCTATGTTGAGAGATATGTATATCTTATCCTGTATTGATTTTGCTGATGAAAGTTTCTATATGTTTTTTTTATAAATATAAGAAGAATGTGGTATAATTGCCAATAAGACAACTCTCCACCAGCAACAACATGAAATAGAAATTAACAACTATAGGTCATGCACTGGAGGAATTCAACAATGAGCACACGAGTGCCCATGCTGAAATGTATCGCCTTTACTAACCAATGATGTTGATAGTCCTAGATGTAAGATTACAACAACTATCACGTAAACTTAATATGATTCAAGAAAATGAGCTCAAGGTCAGATAAACCAAACAAAAAATACATGCACATCTTACAATCATTAAATACTCTGACCTATTGATTATAGTATATAAAAAACAAACTGAACAATACAAACTTAACATAGACCAATGAACCACCAAAATGAGGTCAAGGTTAGATGATCCATCCCAGACAGACATATACACCTTACAATTATTCTATGCATTTGAAAACGTTGACCTGTTGCTTATAGTATCAAAGAAAAAACTTAACCATTAACACTTAACATTGACCAATGAAACATAAAAAGTAGGTAAGGTCAGATGATACCTGCCAGGCAGACATATACAGCTCACAATCCTTCAACATATATAGTTGATCTATTGCTTTTAGTTTAAGAAGAACTCCCGAACACGAATAATAAATACTGAACAATGAGGACAACCTGTGAGACTGACCTGTGCATCATTAAATATTTTCATACTCCAAATAAAGTTGATATATTGCATATAGTATAAAACAAAAGACCAAACTCATAAACTTAATTTCGACCAATGAACCTTCAAAATGAGGTCAAGGTCAGATGACTACTATCAGTAGGACATTTACACTTTTATTCATGATGAGTTTACTAACAATCATTCTATACAAAAGTATAGTAGACTTATTGCATACAGTAAAAAAAAAAGACTAAGAGCACAAAAATTTACTATAACAATCAAAATCAGGTCGAGGTCAGATGACATCTGCCACTTCGACATGTACACATAATAATCCTTCCATACGTTAAACAGCAAAAAAACACCACTAAATTACAGTCTCCTGACTTGAGAATGGCACATACAGAATGTTTATTTGTGGGTATAGGGTAGGGGGTGAAGCGAGTTAGTGAACGCCCAGCCCTCCCCACATCTGGGACAGGGATGTAACAGTAAAACATGAAAGACAAGTCACAACTACACAGACCAGACCTGGCAATGTATATGTACATCCCTACAACAACAAAAACACGTTAGGACAAATCTCAGAGTACTCATAGTTACTGACAGCTAGCTAAAAGCCTGTTTTACAAATAATAGAATAAAAATCTTGTATGTAAGACTAAAGCATAATTCGTTAAGTACGCAACATGCAATGGATTTAGTGAAAAAATCACTAACAGTCAGAATAAAACAGGATATTATAGTTATAAAACTTGCACAAACACAAACAATTGGTAACAATCTTCTCCTAATGAAATAAGGATGTCAAAGCTGTTTATTGATTATTGTAGTTACCAGATTGTTTATTGAAGAATGGACATTATTCTCAGCATTCAATAATTGGTAATGAGATATTTTTCAATATGATTATCAATGTTTATACTATATTATTATTTATTCAGTTTCATATCGTTATCACTACAACAATTCAGAACATTACACAAATATACAATCATAAACATCTATTGTTTACTACTGTTATCTTTTTACTTTACCTCATTAATGTTTTTTAAATATATCCGACGAATCAGAGAATTGGGTTTATCTAATAGATCTTTAATTTTCTGTTAAGCAATTTTGACCATTATATATGTGTTTATGTGTTAATCTTAATGAAATCAAAAATCATCAAAAACATCTATAAAAGGGTAGCGAACTATACCAGGAGACATGCATATATATAATTTGATCCGCAAGATGTGCTTTTTGTCTTCATAAGATTATTACATGTATTAGCAACGATCGAATACAAATATTTTGAAATCAAAACAATATACAAAGTTGAACTTCAGTTATTTCCGAACATTTTGTTCTTTTAAAATAAAGGCAACAGTAATATATAGAAAGTAGCAACTGTATACCATTATCACTACCTCATTTATAAACATTACACAAATCTACAAATGAAAAGGCAATTTATTTATTGTGAAATACTGTTCTCTTTTTATGTTTACTTTATTATGTAATATAAAAAAGAAGATGACGTGGTATGATTGCAAATGAGACAACTGTCCACAAGAGACCAAAATGACACTGACATAAACAACTGTTGGTAAACCAGACACATCTGAGAATAGCTTATTTCAAATAGATCTTCCATTGTATATCAAGCAACCATAAGCATATACAATTTTTTTTTGTGTGAATCTTATTTGAATTACAAACTCATCAAAGACATCCGTTAATATTTTGGTACGTGAATGAATGAATGATCTTTATTTTCATAAACCAAATACATAGTTACAGAGCAGATATTACAATATTATATATAACATATATAAGATATAGCATGTGTGAAATACAAAATTAATATGATTAATATTTACACAAATGATAAATAAACATGTAGTTGTATTAACCAGGAGGATAGACTTTCAATATTGAGAGACCAAATGACACTGACATAAACAACTGTAAGTAAACCACGCACATCTGAGAATAGCTTATTTCAAATAGATCTTCCATTGTATATCAAGCAACCATATAAGCATATACAATTTCTTTTTTGTGTGAATCTTATTGGAACTACAATACGTCAAACGAGACTGTCGGTAAGGATTGAATCAAACAATTCGAAATCCAAATCATTTTCAAAGTTGAAGAGCATTTATAATTCCGAAAACATGTGCTTAACAAATGCACAGGTAAGTCAATGTATACCTGGTGATAAAAACACACATTAGTGTTTAGAATTTTTGATACTGGCAATGATATAGTACTTAAAATTTTATCATGACTATTTTCAAGTTCTAGAACTGTTATTAACAGTTAATTAACAGAAATTATCTGGTGATATCTATGGGCATGAAATGTCCACCCAACAGTAGCATCGATCCATTAGTTGTGGAAACTACACCGCTAAGTCAATCTTTACCCGTAGGGCTTAGTTACTTCAACTTTTAATAGACACGTATGAGACCGTTGGTTTTCCCGTTTGAATGGTTTCACACTAGTAATTTTGGGGCCCTTTAAAGCGTGTTGTTCGGTGTAGGCCAAGGCTCCGTGTTGAAGGCCGTACATTGACCTATAATGATTTACTATTTTTTTTTAATTTATTTGGATGGAGAGTTATCTCATTGGCACTCTCACCACATCTTCCAATATCTACTTAATTTGTATCACATGTATCAATCTTATTTCATGTCATAAAAACACAGATGACGATACACTATGCATTTTGCAAATTACAATTTAAAAAGACTATTGATTTCTAAATGCAAAAGTTGAAAACATTTCGACAAATTTAAACACTGTATATGTAGGATTTCCAAGTGTGTTATTTATCCCCAGTTCCTTAATCAGTAAGTCAATATAGTGTCCCTTGCAAACAAACACAATATTGTTTGAGTTTTTGTCAGCTGGAACGACAACATATTTGTCATGGAGGCAAGACAAATCCTCTATGACATGAGGGTCTTTAAAGATGGAAGGAGCTCACTGATTTTATCAACCCCGAAATAGTGTCAACCCCAACATTTTCTCTTTTTGACAAGTATTTTCATAACCGCCAACAGAATCCATTAGTAGTTTAAAGTTCTGCTTCCAATTAATTGGCTGTGGGTCCACGTATTTAGAACACTTGGACAAAAGTTGTCTCAACTTGTAGTTATTGACTATGTGTATATGTAGGTCTCCAGAAATTACATGGTCAGCAGGATTATACACGAAATGGGAATGTGAACAGGCGCAATCAGGTGGTTTAGCTTTGAGGTCATCAATATTTAGATTCTGCAACACTTTTTTGTAATTATGTTTTTTTAGATGCAACAGGGTTAGTGTATGGTTTTTGAAAAAAAGTGGATAATAGAATGAGCTAGACCTTCAAATCGTTAAAAATTCACCTATTCATTAAAGAATTGAAAATGCATAAATCAAAGTTACATTTTACGACAGAAAAAAATACTTGCTATGTTGAGAATGGTGATAAATTAAGATCAGTTCTATTTGAGTTTGACATCTCTGTCTATACACATGCAAGACAATTCGTTCAGATCTTCCAAATGAATCTGATGGTTGGTTTATCTTTCGTTTTGTCCATTTTTGTTGGATTGTTTTTGTTGTTTTTCAGTTGTTATCATTTTTTTTCATTTTCGTCTTTTTTTAGTGTGCGGGGCAGAGGTGGATTTTCGTATTTTAGATGATGACGCCATGGTCATTCAACATATTTAATACATTTTGTTTAGTCTACTTGCAATACAGTACATGAATTCATGAATTCGATGGTATCATTGAATTTAAAGGACATTGAAAGACCAGGGGGGGTCTCATCTTCATATCCGCGGTCAGCTCTAGGTTTTCACTATATATTTTAATATAAAATTGGCACTTTGAACCCTCTATAGACATAAAAGACAAGAAGTCTATCCAGATACCTTTTAATCACGTTTGAATCTACCGATTAATTAACTGTCTGTCGAATAGTATGCAAGTTGAGGGAGCTCACCATTGCCCTGTGCCCTTTGTACTGAAATTTTGACAATTTTTAGCTGAAAAGTAATAATGTAAGTCCTTTGTATATATATAGAAGATGATATTATTCTGGAAAATCCTTTTGACACAACCTGCATATATACAAATGTCTATGATATTCTTGAATTTAAGAGTTATTAAAAGACCGGGGGGGGGGGGGGGGGGGGGGTCTAGCTGTCATGTCAGTTTAACGGAAGGTTTTCGCTATATATTTTGAATAGTTACCTTGCACATTTTGCCTTCCCTAAAAATAGAAGACAGGGAGTCTACCCAGATTCCTTTTAGTCAAGTTCGTATTTACCTATCAATTAACGGTTTGCTTAATATTATGCAGATTGAGAGATCAGTGGACTTTCACCATTGCCCTGTTCCCTTTGTCCTGAAATTGTGACAATTTTTCGTTTACAATATACAAACTAAGCCCTCCGTAGATATCGAAGATGACATTATTCTGGGAAATCCTTGTGATACAGCCTGTACATTGTATATATACAGAGTTTATCATTCCCCGAATGTTATGGAGATTGAAAGACAAGGAGTACTCATCGCCATTTCAGCGGTCTCTGATAGGTGTTTGCTCTAATTGCTTTTTTAGGGCTTTCCGTAAATATTTCTATTTATATTTCTATAAATGTTTGTAGAGTGATCGGTTTTGGTTTTTGTATCATATATAATATACAAAATTTAATCGTTGATGTCGAATTATTTATAGAAACCCTTATAACATAAAGACAAATATACAAGTTACATATAAATTTGAATATCGAATATCGAACAAAGAACCGGCTGCTAACTTCACAAACATATCGCATGCAAGGTATATATTGTTATTTCAATAACATCTTATTACATCTTATTAAAGAGGGATTAAAGATAAGAAAGGGACAGTCAAACTCATAAATCTAAAACAAACTGACAACGCCATGGCTAAAAATGAAAAAGACAAACAGACAAACAATAGTACATATGACACAACTTAGAAAACTAAAGAATAAACAATTCGAACCCCACCAAAAACTAGGGGTGATCTCGGGTGCTCCGGTAGGGTAAGCAGATCCTGCTCCACATGTGGCACCCGTCGTGTGGCTTATGTGATAACAAATCCGGTAAATAGTCTAATTCGGTAGGTCACATTCATGAAAGGGAAGGGGATTGTAGTTACGACGTAAGGAACATATCCGATATCCTTTGTGAAACGGTTATTCCATAACGGTCAACCAAATCGTGATGGCTTCCGTAAAATTTACGAAGGGATGATTTCAACTTCACCATTTGGAAATCTTGGTTTAATAGCTTCCTTGTGAGCAGCAACCCTCTATCAAGAAAATCATGATATAATTTTACTTATACTTTTATTGTGGTAGAATAAGGTTTCTTTTTTATTTGTTTTATTTCCAGTCTGTTTCATTCTGTTCTTTTAGCACTGTATTCTTATATTTACGTTAATTTGAACAGCTTGTCCTTATGTCTTTTGGTTCAAAAAGCTTTTTGTTGGTGAAAAGAATAGCTTTCAATTGCATCTTTGAAAGGTCTTCTTCAAAGAAAACATTACAGAATTTTTTGAACATATTGACCTTTCTCATATTTTCGAAATAACAGAAAATTTTAGATTAATTATGAGTAAGCTATATTCCTTTATTCATGTTTTAAACATTAAGTGTTTTGTTTACAACTAAATATATTCATTTTTTTATGCACATATGATTGACATATAAACATGTTTCTATGGGTCGATAGAACATCGTACTGACATCAACCAAAGTAAACAACTACTATGTACTATACTGTGAATCATTGATGTTCGTTGGATACCAGTTTTCGTTGATTTCTCGGAAAAAGCAGAAATATGAAATTAAATGTTCAACGAATTTCAAATATACAAGAGAAATGTAGGCAGACTTTGCCAAAACAACAAAATTAAATATCCATGAAAATACAAATTTTAACCCCATCCCCGAAAATTTGAACCTACAAAAAAAAATGAATCAACAGCTTTATTGCATCAACAATCAATGTAAAATTGGGTTTTCTCGAATGGATTTTAGTAACATGACGTATGCCGCGTACTATGGGATATTTTTGACCTACGAAAAGCTAAACAAAACATTGTTGCATGCAAACTGAGTAGATACAAAATTTCATGTGATCAAATTATAACGAATCACAAAACCTTAAATGTACAAAATTGATAATATATGCTTTTTCATAAGAAATATACAATTTACGATTTGTAGTGATGGCGTTTTCCTTACAGAATCGTCAGCTGTTGGCTTCTCATGATGTTTTACAGAACTCAACAACCTGTTGTCTTTTTTCAGAAAATTAGCAAAACCTATTATCTTCAGAATTTTGCGTATGTTTATTTTCGTAATGTTTGTTTCTGTTCAATCGAAAAACGACTCCTTATGTTCGATTGTTTACATCCAACAGTGGTCATAAGGCAGAAATATTTGTACTAAATATTTGACTAAATTCATTCTGAATCATTCTGATCATCCCTGCATCCTTATCAACAAAATGGATTTCTTTTAAACAGGTGGCTGTATTACCATTTTTTCTACTGAAATCTTGTACTGCTTTACCATACTCCTTACAGCAAACCTCTTTCGGAACGCCAAAGATCCCTAAAATAACATTGTAATCATTACAAAATACCGGTTTTGGTAAAATCGTTCCACAATTCAATTTAAAATTTAAAAAAAAAGACGTTATCAAGCACATAATTATAATGTCTAATTTTACCACTTATTTTTTTATAGTGGATTAGAAAACAAGTTATTGCAAATTGTATTAATCTCTTTCCACTTTGAAGGTGCGAGTGCTGCCTTTAAGCAGCATTAGCCTGCTCTTTTTTTAAATCTACAAGGACACCTTTAACGTATAAAGTATATGGCTCTCTCTTAACACGGGTCAGCTATTTATTGTCCCTTTCCGACCGACAATCAAGACCACAGTCACCAATGGTGTCGAGGGAAAGCCGAAAACGAACCCAGAAATGCTCTCTCGGAGCGGGGATCGAACCAGGAACCTAGTTGTTGGTAGTCCGATGCACTGAACACTACACCACGGCTCTCTGTTGTGTTGAAGAACTTACAGTTGCCGATAATTACTTTATGTATTTATCAATGATATATAGAACACGTGAAATTGTTGTGACATTTGTCACATGACTAGATATACCGGGTTAGGTATACTCTAGAGTAATGAGTATTGCACGAGCTTATATAAGCGGGAATAATTGTAATGGTAAATCTGTGTGTAATTATGTGTCATTCAACGCATGCATTTCGGACAGTTCAGTCTGGTCATTCTCTTTAATTTGGCCGAACATACAGAAGAAAGTCTACTTCTACAAGCCGACTCGATACCTGATAAAAGCAGTGATGGTGCAAACAGATTATCTTTTGATAGGGACTTACATGACACGTTCTCTCTATTCAAATCCAAGCTGGTACGTGAACATGACGCGATGTCCAAAAAGATAAAAGAGGAAGTCTCTATCAAGTTCAAGCACGAAGGAAACCGAATTCAATTTAAGTTTAACGAAGCTCTATAAGATGATACCGTCAACAGAGGCACAGAGTATTCGTGTTGTTCTGGATTTGCTAGATAAAGTTAAAGGCTGTAATAAGCTTATACGGATTGCTGATTCATCACTGGCAGGATGGTCAAACGTCCGTGAGTATGAGTCCAATGATATTGCTTCTGACAGTGAAGATGAGAAAAAAATCGCCAGGCGAAGAGTCGAGCTATGCGCACGATGAAAGACAAAACAAAAGGGCGTCCCGCTCCGTATTCAACCAACAAACCCAGATTGCCACCAGCCGACACTTATGCTAATCCTACCTAAAATCAACAGTTTCAGTGGCAGCCTGGAATTGCTAATCACAAATAAATCTGCAGATGCACACAGAAATGTAAATGATCAGTATAATTTGACTGATATAGATTGTTTTGAATGTGAATATTGGTCACAGAATAAATTAGATAATTTCTTAACTTAAATTCATTATTTTGAAGAAATTAGTCATAATTTCATGTCATTTACGGGTGTAAAAGGAAGGTTAGCCAAGCATGTAAAATTTTGGGAAAGTATTGGAGCAAATTCCTTTGTTATTGACACAATAAGTAATGGTTATGTCATTTCATTTATAGACCCGCCGGTAAAATGTTCTTTAAGAATAACAAATCGGCACTGATGAATGAATCATTTGTCAATCAGACTGTTTCTGAGTTAGTTTCTAAAGGTTGTGTTGTTGAAGTACCATTTCAACCTCATGTTGTCAATTATGTTGTCAATTCCTTAAGCATAGTGATTTAAAAAAAATTGGCAAAAAACGGCTTATTCTTGACTTATCTGTTTTAATTAAATCAATAAAAATGACAAAATAAAATTTGAAGATTGAAAGATAGCAGTTCAGTATTTTCAGAAGGATTCGTACATGTATAAATTTGATTTAAGTTCTGGATATTTTCATTTGGACATTTGTCCGCAGCAACAAACCTTTTTAGGTTTCAGATGGAACAATAGATTTTATTGTTTTACAGTTTTAGTATTTGGTATATGTACGGACCCATACATATTTACAAAATGTCTGAGACCTATTGTAAAATATTGGCATGAAAACGGTATAGATGTTGTGTTGTACTTTGATGATGGTTTCGATGCGTGTACAGATAAATCTAAGTGTATAGAAGATTCAAATTTTGTTAAGAAATCTTTAGAAGACACCGGTTTTCTAATAAATGAAGGAAAGTCAATTGTTTCCCCTGTACAGTCATTAGAATGGCTTGGTATTGTTTGGAATGCTAACGAATTTAGTCGTGTTATCCCAGACAGACGTGTAAATGGTTTGCGTGTATCACTTGTATCAGTTATTGGAATATTTCCTAATATAACTGCTAGGACCTTAGCTAAGGTTATAGGTAGAATTATTCCCATGGCTCCAGTCATTGGCAATGTAGCTAGAACTATGACACAATTTTGTTATATGGCAATAGAGTGTAGAACAGAATGGGACAAATGGCTGTTATTTCCATGTCTGTACAAAGTTTTATCAGAACTGCATTTTTGGTTAGAAAACATAACTAGTTTAAAGATTAAGTTGTTGGGTCATTACTCAAATTCACATGTTGTAATTAAATCTGACGCCAGTGGTAAAGGGGCAGGTGCATATTCAGTAGAACTTGACAAGAAAATTTTTCATGAACCTAGTGATTTTTCTGAAGCTGAAGAAAGTGCGACATGGAGGGATTTGAAGGTTATAGAGCTAGCCTTTATATCTTTCAACTAGAGGCTCTAAAGAGCCTGTGTCGCTCACCTTGGTCTATGTGAATATTAAACAAAGGACGCAGATGGATTCATGACAAAATTGTGTTTTGATGATGGTGATGTGTTTGGACATCTTACTTAACTGAACATTCTTGCTGCGTACAATTATCTGTATCTATAATGAACTTGGCCCAGTAGTTTCAGTGAAAAATGTTATTAAAAATTTGCAAATTTTATGAAAATTGTTAAAAATTGACTATAAAGGACAATAACTCCATAGGGGGTCAATTGACCACTTTGGTCATGTTGACTTATTTTAAGGTCTTACTTTGCTGTACATTATTGCAATTTACAGTTTATCTCAATCTATAATAATATTCAAAATAATAACAAAAGACGGCAAAATTTCCTTAAAATTACCAATTCAGGGGCAGCGACCTAACAACGGGTTGTCTGATCCATCTGAAAATTTCAGGGCAGATAGATCTTGACCTGATAAACAATTTTACACCTGTCAGATTTGCTCTAAATGCTTTGGTTTTTGAGATATAAGCCAAACAGTGCATTTTACCCCAATGTTCTATTTTAATATTGGCGGCCATCTTGGTTGAATGGCCGGGTCATCGGACACATTTTTTAAACAAGATAACCCCAAAGATGATTGTGGCCAAGTTTGGGGTAATTTGGCCTAGTAGTTTTAGAGGAGTTTTTTTTTAACAGATAACTAAAATTTACGAAAAATGGTTAAAATTCTAATATGACGTCCTTATTACGCTTTGTTAACAAAGCCGTGTTCTAATGAGCACAACAAATATGTTTGACACATGTGCACGGACTTACTGTTTATATTTACGTTATTTTCATCGTTATCCTTTTAAATATTTACATTAAAGCAGCTTACATAAATTTTTATTATATATTTTTATCAAACAACATATATTTTCCCTGCTCGTAGTTTTTAAACTTATCAAATATGAAATGTAATATACAGACTCCTCGGGGAAGACACGGGAACAGCCAAACATTCTTACGGTATTTTCGTACGCTTCGACCTATAAATATATTGTATTTGTCATATTAGAATCGAAATAATTCCTTCATGTCATGCTGTATGCTCATTTTAACATGGGTAGGCATTATATTTGACAACATTTTACACCTCGCTAACGCTCAGTGTAAAATATCGACAAATATAATGCCTATACCCATGTTAAAATGAGCATAGAGCATGACATGAAGGAATTATTTCTTAAATTTACTATAAAGGGCAATAACACCTGAAGGGGTCAACTGATCATTTCGGTTATGTTGACTTATTTGTAAATCTTCCTTTGCTGAACATTATTGCTGTTTACAGTTTATTTCTATCTATAATAATATTCAAGATAATAACAAAAAACAGCAAAATTTCCTTAAAATTACCAATTCCGGGGCAGCAACCTAACAACGGGTTGTTCGATTGATCTGAAAATTTCAGGGCAGATAGATCTTGACCTGATAAACAATTATACCCTGTCAGATTTGCTCTAAATGCTTTGGTTTTTGAGTTATAAGCCAAAAACTGCATTTTACCCCTATGTTCTATTTTAAGCCATGGCGGCCATCTTGGTTGGTTGGCCGGGTCTCAGGACACAGTTTTTAAACTAAATACCCTAATAATGATTTTGGCCATGTTTGGTTTTATTTCGCCCAGTAGTTTCAGAGGAGAAGATTATTGTAAAAGTTATCGACGACGACGGACGACGGACGCCAAGTGATGAGAAAAGCTCACTTGGCCCTTCGGGCCAGGTGAGCTAATAATGTGTTTGAAGGCAAAACGCTTAAAAACTAAGATTTTTGATAAAATAGATAAAATAGTTATCAAAGGTACCAGGATTTTAATTTAGTACGGCAGACGCGCGTTTCGTCTACATAAGACTCATTAGTGACGCTCAAATCAAAATATTTATAAAACCAAACAAGTACAAAGTTGAAGAACATTCCAAAAAGTTGTGCCAAATACGGCTAAGGTAATCTATGTCTGGGATAAGAAAATCACTAGTTTTTCGAAAAATTCAAAGTTTTGTAAACAGGAAATTTATAAAAATTACCACATTATTGATATTCATGTCAACACCGAAAAACTTAGAATATGTTACAGATGTAATTGAATTGATAGATACAGAAGGTTTTTTTGTAAGAGGGTCGAACCCAAGTTCTTTATTTGCTCAAGAACAATTCATAACACCAGTCTTGGCGGTTATGTTATATGCTAATGGGTAGCGGTGACACGGTCATATAGAAAATAATTGACATGGTCACGTGTATTGATGATTTTACTAATAATATATTGGTGGTGACAAGGTCAATTATAGAAGACAAGGTCAAATGTATGTGACAAGACTTCTGGATTAATGTGAAGTATGGTCATGCTATTTTATAAATATATATTATTATGTTTTGAGCTTATTAATTTTTACGTTGGGATATGGCAATCATTGTCCAGCGATATTCATCCTAGTACATGTAGTATGCCTGATCATCTTGTAGAAAAACTTCCAGATTATGTTCTATCGTCGAGGGCGGGCAGCACTTGAAAGAAGTACACATATGGATTCAACTCATGGTGTAAATAGTCAAAATTACATTGCATTTCCTCATTACCAGCTTCTACTGTACATATTGCATTAAACTTAGTTCATATATCAGAAACATTCAACTCTACAAATTAAATAGATGAGGCTGTATATGCAATTTCTGGTCAGTTTTCCGAACCCTTGCAATCCGACTTGGTTACTTCAGTTCGTGAAGGGTTATACAGAAAAATGGGACAAAAAATTAACAAAAAGGAACCTATTACAGCTAACATTTTATAAAAAATTGTAATAATCTTAAAGATGTACGCTTGCATGCATGTGTTTATTAAGTTATGCAGGTTTTTACGATTTTCTGAATTATGTAATTTGAAAATATCTAATGTAACCTTTTTTCCTACTCATGTTAAGCTATTTTTAGAACAGAGCAAAACTGATGTTTACAGGGAAGGTCGTGATGTAGTTATTTCAAAATCTGGAAATAATACTTGTCCAGTGGCTATGTTAGAACATTGTATGTAGTTAGCTAAAATATCAGAAAATTCTGACGAATTTGCAATCAGGTCCCTTTAAGTTAGTGTAGTAAAGGTGATACTTATAAGTTAAGAAAACAATCACCACTTTCATACACTAGAGCTAGAGAAGTATTGCATTAGAAACCATCGGTTAAGATAAAAAAAAAAACCAGTTTGATCTTCACAGTTTACGTTCAGGTGGAGCAACCTTTGCAGCAGCAGCAGGAGTTGAAGATCGTCTATTTAAAAAGATTGGGCGATGGAAAAGCGAAAATGCAAAAGATGGTTATATAAAAGAAAGTATAGATAATAGATTGTCAGTATCTAAAAAATGGGGTATATAAGACTATTTAAAAGATATTTTTATTGCTGTAATATAACTAGTATCTGTTCCCTTTCTTTGTTTTCTTTCGATGCTTAACTGTACTGTCCAGACGAGCTGATATCCCAAATAGTGTTCTTTTTTTATTTATAAATATTTTTTTAAGTTCGTTTGAGTAAACGAAAAAGAACATAATCTCAATTTCATTTATGGTTAGTTGTCTGATTAGTAATCACCAATCATCTTAACCAGATCATCTTTTAAATAAATATGAGATTTATTCGATGATTCTGTCGAACCAACAACATACTAATGTATTAGTTATACCTCAACACAGAAGAATGACTTTACACTATACTATATGATATACATGATTACTTTAACTTAATCAATTATCATCATCAAGTTTCTCAGCAATATCATACCCTCTGTCTGTTCTATCTTTTCGTGTATACATATCTTAGTTAATATGCTCCGCTCGTGAATGTTTATACTATTCCAACCGTCTTACACAATAAAGGACGCCATGTTAAACTGGAATGCCAAATATCTTTCTTATTTTATACAACAGTATACCTACCATGTTTAACGGGATATTAAACATTTATTAAATAGTGATCAGTTCCGACCAAAATAAGCCTGAACATAATAATAATATTTATGTTTTACGTGGTGTTTCCTTAGCTTCGTCATGACAACATTATGCTATTTACCAAAATTATCTTAGGTATGTAGTATTGGACTTGGCATTCCAAACTAAGAAACACATAGGATCGGAAATAAATTTAACCTACCGATCATGTCGTCTACTTATAATATAAAAATATAACAGTAAGAGTAAAATGAGAAGAGGTGTGAAATGAATAGATCAGAACAGCAGAGACAGCTATTCTAAGTGGGCAGCTATCAGTATGTTGATACTTACCCTCATCATAGACATTTGTAATCTTAAAGTTCTGATAGCACGCATTATGAAAGATTTATGGGGTACCCATAGACCTACACAAGACATTCAAAATTACTACGAAATGTGCCTGACTATACTCATACCAAAAGTAATTATGTTGAACCTCAGACATATTTTCCTCCAGAAATTATACAACCAGAAAGAGGAACAGAATATCCAAGAGCAACTGCTGATAATATGTACTCGAGATATGATAGTCCTCGTTGTCCAGAAAACACATCTTTTTATGTATCAAATATGAGTCTTATGTCATCAAATAAACCACAACATAGAATTCCTGTTTATAATGGCAAAACTGAATGCGAATCATTTTGGTATCAATTCTAGATCAATTAAAATAGCTACGATTGGGACAATCCGAAGCAATCAACACAGTGTTATTATGTTTGCAAAATGAAGCTTTAAACTTTGCTTCAAGGCTGCCACATGCAGTACAGACAGATATTTTTAGTGTGTGTGTTGATCAGTTGAGGAAGAGGTTCGGTGACAATATTTTACCATCAACACACAGAGCAGCACTCCAAAATCTTCATATGCAGAACATAGAAATCCTACAAGAATTTCTCTAAAGAGTTATAAACCCAATAGGTAAAGCTTACCAAGAAATTAAAGGGACTTAGCTTTTCGAGGAATGGACTGTCGAGCATTTCCCTTAAGATCTTAATGATGAACATATGACGTATGATGTTATAAGGAAGCAGCCACATTATATTGATGAAGCCTTAAATATGGTCAAGTGGCATGACAGCTGTATATCTAGGAGTGGTAAAACCCGATAAACCTCAATACGAAAAGTATACTTCGATAGCCAGTGTGAAGAAAACGATGTCTAAAGGTTACACCAAAAACAATACGTAACTGAAGAAAGACTTAACCAGTTTGGCAGAGAATTCAAAGATTCTATTATTGAGGGAATGGCTAATTTAAATACAAAATTACCTAGTTTGCCAAATACTTACAGTAATAATTATCAGACAAATTACGCAAAGAAAACAAGGTAAATGGGAACCAAAGAAAAAAAGCCTTTATACAGAAAACCAACAAAGAGGTGTATATGCACAAGTCAAAATACCTTTCAGTCCTTAAACTATACACAAAGAAAAAAGTTAAGCACCCCCTGATATAATGCATTATATTTTTTTATACCAAAATGTTAATTTGAACATAAATATAGATTTAAACAAGATCAATGTTTCTTTAAAAAATGTGACCATTCATGTTTGACCGGTTATTAAGATATCGACGTACCATGCCTCCCATGCACATTACAAAATGCAGTTTCCCCGCGCATCAATTTGAGTATTTAAGTCCGACGATTTGAAAATTTTATTCACACTCTGTGAACATGGTACGAAGACGAGTATCGGAGGCTCAAAGATGGCAGATTATCGGCATGTGGTCATCCGGGTTATCTTATAACGCTATTGGGCGTCAGATGGGCTACCATTATACTGCAGTCAGCAGGCTTGTGCGGAAACACATCCAAACCAACAACGTTAAAGACTTGCCAAAATCTGGTAGACCATTGGTAACATCGCAGCGTGAAGACAGGGCACTGCAACGCCGGGTTAGACGAATACCATTCGCAACAAGTCCTTTTTTTTTTTATAAAAGAGAATGGTTACCTCATAGACAGCTATCAACCAGAACTTTACCGATTGAAATCAGCAGGACTAAAGTCAAGAAGGGTAATAAGACGTCCCATGTTAACTGACCGACATCAACAACTGCGTTTGGGATGGTGCTTAGCTCGTCGTGGTTCATGTGGTTGGATCTTGAGGAACTAGCGCAAGATCCAGCGGTCAGACGAAAGCCGGTTTCTTCTGCATGTAACAGATAGACAATTGAGAGTTTGGAGACATAAAAATACAGCATATACCCCAATGAACATCAAAATAACTGTCCCTTACGGTGGATGCTCTGTGATGATATGAGGATGCATCTCTCATGATTGCAAATTAGACTTGTTCACTATACGAGGAAACCTTAATGGTGATCAATACATCAGAGACGTTCTTCGGCCAATAGTTGTGCCTCATTTTGATAGCCACCTATTAGCTGCAAGACCTGTGTTTATGGATGACAACGCTAGGCCGCATCGTTCAAGGGCGGTTTCCGCATTTCTGCAAGGCGAAGCAGTAACGGCTCTTCCATGGCCTGTCATGAGCCCGAGAGAGCATATTTGGGACACGTTAGGCCGTTGGGCACAGGCAACCGAACCACCTGTACCAAATTTACATCAGTTGAAAGCTGCGTTGCACCGGGAATGGCGGCAAATACCACAGCAGCAAATCCAACGACTAACTGAAGGGATGAGACTCAGGGTTGAGACCTGCATCCAATCACGTGGTGGTTTTTACCCAATATTGAATTCTGAACTATGGATAACGTTAACAGATTTTTAATGGACGTTTTCTAAGTGAAATGGCATTAGTATCATGCATATCGAACTCAAAAAGTCCATACTTAAAATGGACACGTTTGAGGTGTTTACACTGGACTTGTGGCTTTGTGACAATCTATTCATTATACTATCATTTTTGTTGAAATTTGTTGTGTATTTCTGAAAGCTAATGTTCCTTATCGAAATATTTGTCAATTCGAAAAAACGTGGGGGTTCTTATCTATTTCTTTGTGTATAGAGAGGGCTGTGTCTGTAGGCCAAGCAATAGGCCTAATGAGTAATGAAGTAATTATTGAGAAAAGACAATAATCTATTCCAAAGGAAATTGAATGTTCAGAACAAAATTGTTCAAAAAGAAAATTTGCAACATAAGAGAGAAAATCTTCTGTGATACATCACACTACTAAAGGTTTAGGTCCTTTAAGCAGTGATGTTAAAATTATCAGTAAGAAATCAGACCAATGTAGCAAGAATGAACATATACAGAGTTGATGCTGTGAATCAGTATAGAGATAATATAAATCAGAAAACTATTGCTTTTACTTCCGGAATTTTACCAGAGAAACACTTTGAAGGCAACGAATCTTCTGTTGAAAGTGTTGATGGTGAAAACAGTGTATGTATTAACAGAGTTGAAACAGCAGTATTCAAACGTCTGTTTAAATAAATAATAATGAGTTAAAAACGGTAATTGACACAGGTGCTGAGTTCAACTGTGCTCATTTAAAAGGTTTATAGGAATTTTGCAAAAGAACATCATCTGAAGTTGATGATAGCAACGCAAGGATTGTTAGTAGCTGAGGAGGGGAAAATATGTCAGCAAAACAGGTATTCCAGAGATAGAAATGAGTTTGAGTCCAATACGTTTTACTTGGCCAGTATACGTAGCTCCCTTAAACGACGAGTTGATTCCTGGTTGTGATATTATTGATAAATGGACATCACGGTAAATACAAAACGTAAAATTCAAATAAAAGACATTTGGTATGTATTCATGACAACTTTTAGTTCCTCGGGATGTACTTTAAAAAGAAACCAACAACCTGTTGTCTTCGTGAAACATGTGAAGTAAATAGAAGAGAAAATAAGGTATTTAGAATTATTCTGAATAAGAGCATTTCCCTAAAATCTCAATCATATGAGATGATTATATAAATACCAGTTCAAGATACAGAGATATTTACCATCTATGCCAGTGCAATTCATCAATTTGGAAAAGAGTCCATTGAAAATTAAAACGGAACTTTGATAGGAACTCTGGAAACTGTGGATGAATTGACAGACTTTGTTGATGTTACAAATGTCCAAATAACGGAATTACCAAACAATTGTGGACTACAAGATCTCGTTAAAACACATGACACATCTGAAAAAGTATTTACATCATCAAGAGAAAATACAATAGATGAATTTTGTCTCAGATCTCCCAAAATATTTAAGAGAATATTAGAACAGTTGTAAAAACATCAAAATCAACACTGCAAAGAGAACACTAGCAGACGTTCTCGTAAACACAAAGATGCCTTCGCTAAATCTAAAACAAAACTAGGATCTTGTTCAGTGCTCAAACACAGAATAGACACAGCACATGCAGCACCAGTCCGCCAACCTCTACGAAGGACAACACAAGCTTTCGAAAAGGAGACCATCTTCTTCTGCCTGGTCATCACTTGTGGTTTAATCCGCAAGAAGGATGGTTCTGGCAGATGGTGCTTCGACTAATAAATGATTTCACCATAAAGGACGCGTATCCATTGCCAATAATCGATTTGTGTCTTGACTGTCTGTGAATTCGCAAAGATATTTTCCTGTTTTGATCTTGAAAGTGGATACTGGCAATTAGAGCTGATTGAAAAGAACCGTGAGAACCATGAGAAAACAGCATTTACAACGAAATATAGGCTGTTCGAATACACAAAGATGACTTTTGGTTTATGAAATGCTCCGAGTACTTTCCAAAGATGCATGGAATAAGTATTTACTTGACTTCAATGGAACACACTTTTAAAATATTATGATGACATCATCATATTCAACTCCAATTTGGAAAACCACTTCAAACAATAAGATGAAATTTTAAATAGACTTGGAGATGTTGGACTGATATTGAATCCTTCTAAATGTGACCTTTTGAAACCAAAAGTACTGTATCTGGATCATATTGTTGATGAAGATGGAATTAAACCGAATCCAAAAATTACAGAATCTATTTCAAGTTGTAAGGTCCCGAAGTTCAACAGTTTATTGGTCTTTGCAACTAGTATAGGCGCTTTATGTTACATTTAAGTGAAATTGCATCACCGCTGACTTAGCTCACAGGAAAAAATGTCGAGTTTGTCTGAAGAAAAGATTTTGACGCAGTTTTCACTAAAGTAAAGAATGCTTAAATGTTAACACCAGTCTTAGCATATCCAAATCCACAGTTACCATGTAGGCATAGGAGCAGTTTTGTCACCAGTACAAGATGTACAAGAAAAAGCCATTGCCTTTGGTTCAACGAAATTAAATAAAACACAGCAATGTTATTATGTCACGAGGAGAGAACTTCTGACAGGAACCACATGTGTCAGTTCAGACATTTTTTTCTATGCAACTAGTTTTTACTACGAACTGACCACATTTCTTTAAGATGGCTGTTCAATTCCAAAGATCCCCAAGACCAGTTAGCCAGATGGCATGAAGATTTGTCACAATAAAACTTTAACATTCAACATCATGAAAATAGAGCTTGAATAAAACACACCAAGGCCGATGCCCTGTCATGAAAAGACCTTGATTCGTTTCCGGTACACGAAGACAAAACAGATTATAACTGGACTGAGTTTTCCATTATAAATTAGACAATATCAAAGACATAGAAAGAACTAATGAATCAATTCATGCAGTAACACGGAGTAGTACTAAACAAGCAAGAAAACCTGCTAACTGGTCACCGAAGTATACTGTTTCTGAAATGAAAGATCTACAGAAGAAAGACAATGCTATTGGTCCTTTATTTACATGGAAGAAGTAAAAAAGACACCAACAAGAGAACAGGTTGCTATATTTAGTCCTGCCACAAGGACATATTGGCTCAACTGGAATTGTATTATTATGGATGGTGTATTGTAACAAAGATTAATCCCAAACATCCCACTGATGTACCAAAAATGCAGTTATTAGTTCCTAAGATTTTAAAATCTAAAATATTAACGTTCTTCCTTGATTCTATATTTTCTGCTCATTTTGGCATCATGAAATCAACAATGAAGATAAAGAAACATGTCATTAGAACAGAATGAGGGAAGATATAAAACAACATATCAGACAGTACTTCCATCATGCTACAAAAAACAATCAATAATAACCATGCAGCATTGCATAATTATCATGTTGGATATACAATGGACTGAGTAGCGTTGGTTGTCATAAGACCATTTCCTAAATTCCAAACTGCGATCTGTGATCACTTTACCAGATGGATGGATCCATTGCCTACCGAATATTTCCATATCGTTGCCGAGACAAACTGTATGAAATTGACAATGTTTGAACAATATGTATTTATATATTGATGATTTATTGCTTAATTATTTAATTGTGTTGATATTGCTATGTTTTATATGTTATGAAAATGCATTTAAAGGAAAGGTAATTTTGAAATTTAGAAATTTTGCATATTGTGTATTTTTTTATTGGTCGTTATTGTGGATTTTTTTACTGTATTAACATGATTAAGGTACACATGGGTAATGCTTTAATTTCGAGGGCGAAATGATTTTTTTTAAAAGAGGGGCAGTGTTGTGAAAGTATAATTTAAACGACGTTACGTTATATGAATTCCCGTACTTTAACTTTCCAATTGTTGACGTCAACTTCCGTCCAGAATTGTTTATCTATTTTTGAAGAGGGTTGTTGTTTTCATGTAGACGTTGAAGAATAAGAAGATTTACAGTTGTATTATATTTTATAAAAGGTAAAAAGCATTACACACTATTTTACAGACCTCCGCATCAAGTTCTAAATATATATTTGCCCTATTTATAGATCGTGGTTTCCCTTGTTTAATATAGCGCGATCGGCAAAAGGGCTCATTTACGACATTTTACGCGTGGCGGCGCTACGGTTTCAAAGGTGGTTACTTGAACGTTTGAATGACGTTAAACGCTTTAATTTGCAGTAACAACGTAAACAATGACATCCGATGATTACATCACCTTGTCTGTTCCAGCCTTGAAGAAAATAACAACTTTCCGTGGGTGTGAACAAGAGACAGAAATAGAGAATTTATAAAAAGGTAAACGATGTTTATTTAAAATTCTCCTATTATAAAGTGGAAACGCCGCTACAGTATCAGTGGACAAAAAATATTGAGTTCCCACTTAACGAGTTCTGTGCCATAGGGCCAATTTATTGGCCTCGGTAATATCTGAAAAATGCCACAAGGCCAATATTTTGGCCCTTAATTGGTAAAAATATCTATCATAATTTTTGAACAAATACGACGTTATGTCTTTCAAAAATGTTAAAAATACGTTGGTTTAATAATTACAGTTAAATTTAAATAATTTAACGGTTTTATTTCGTATACTGTAAACAGTAGTTTGACGTTGACGTTTATTACGTCACTTTCACAACAACAACAACAGGTACCCGCGCTGAAACAAACAAAACGTTAGAACTTAGAGTACTGTCACATCTTGACAATTGTAGTCATATGAAACTTCAAATTTAAAAGAAAAGTTGATAACAGACTTAAATACTATAGGTTTTATTGTAAAACAAGTGTAAGAAAATTTAATCCTTAATACTATCATAATCTTCGTACGTGTACTGCTATCAAATAATTATCTATATGTTATAAAATCATGAAAAGAAAAGTAGGGATTATCGGGCAAAAATTGAAAAATGAAGAGTAACGAATTACTACTTGTTGGGACTGCGCACATTGCAAGTGCAAGGGAGAATCCGTGACGAACGAATGTAAACAAACGTATACTTCAATGTAAAGAATAAAAAGATTTTGAAGGAACAAATTAAATACACCAAATCATTTAGCAATATGTTAAAAGGAAAACTCATGATAGAAAATGTTTAAAAAAAATATGGCTCTATCAATTCATTTATTTTTCATATGCTCCACGTGCTATGTGTTGATTGTTTATCAATGCCATAAACCAGTAAACTTCGGCAACACACCCGAAAGTAACTTGCAATCAACAAGCAATGAATGAAATAATATTTGTCGACAATACGCTATAGATTTGTAATAAATGTAAAAAACGTTCATACTTGAATTATTTCTTTATATACATGTAGCATTCATTAGTTCAATAATTTTAATAACCTGTTATTGCAATACACTCGTTTCATGTAAAATTCAATATCAAGTCTAAAAAATATACTGATACGATTTATAGTATTATTTTTTTTTCAATTGGAATGTTTATTGCATACTTAAAAAAATGTCTGACCAGCATTTACAATTGCAAGTAATTCTATTAGCATTTTCTGTGCATTTACAAAATTGACATTTTCCTCAAATACCATTAACATTGTGAAATAGGAAAACTACGGAAAAATGCACGAATATGAAAGTCAACTAAGAATTTATGACGTCAAATGGAGAGTTGCGTAATACTGCAAATATGGCAAATATGGCAACTCATTGGTTCCGTTTTATTTTCCGCCGAAAGAAATTCAAAGTGCTGAAGACCCCGAATTTACTGTCGAAAGTGGTGTAAAGAATATGCCTGCAATAGCATATTTTATGCTCATGTTTACAACTTATCTTATGAAGAAGATAGTTCTTGAAACAAACAAGTAAAAATATTCGCTCTTTTTGCAGTTCTGTTTTCATGAAACTGATACAATGTTATTGATAGAGTGTATCTATTTTGTCATACTAAAAACATGAAGGTGATTGAGTTGGCTCATGGCTTTGATTATCCTATATATATATCTGTAGATATCAGTATAAATTGAACAGAAACAGTTTAATAAAGCTTCCGTCTGCATGTGAATTTCCTAAATTCTTATCTAATGATTCTTTCACCTCAACTTCACCAATTCCAACCAAAAAAATAATAAAGAAATATAAGCACAATTTCCCGATGATCAAAAGAACTAATGTAGTCAATGTACAACCTTTAGAAGAAAAGGAGTGAAAAGTCTAGAGGAACTATCATAGTAAATATAACCAAAGGCATTATTGTAAAATGTTTCAGTATTTCAATATGATAAGTTAATGAAGTGGGGTTTACTTTTTTTTTGGGGGGGGGGGGGGGGGGGGGGGGGAGTCGGGTGAGGGTGAGGGTGAGGGTGTGCGTATCATGAATGTTAACTGTAAGTGTATGATCGTGTGTTACTACTCTTTGTTTGCGACTGAACACAATTAAGGATCGTTGAAGTCCAATTCTTATTTTGCTGCCGAAAATAATGTTATACTATAAACATCTCAGAAATTCAATATTTCTTTTTGAATTAACAAAAATCATTTATTTGAATGCAACAACATATTCCCGTTTTTTTTTTCATTTCTTAATTGGATTAGTGAGAAACTCCTTTATATTGTAAAACATTAAGTATGAATTATTTATAGATACCCACGAATCCCGCTCCAAGTAGAATAAAACAACACAAAAACACCAAACACATATTTACCAAAAAATCATCAAAATCTTGGCAAAATGTTTTTAATTTCATGAACATAACATTAACGGACCGGAATGTTAACAGACAATTGCAAATTATGATGCAGTTAGCAGAATTATTACCTCTGAATATCTAACTTCGAATATTTTTTTCTCGAACTTATCGATTAACTCGACTTTTGATTGATTTCTCATATTGAATTATCTACAACACGGTATTACAAAACGTAAAGTTTCAGGCAGAAACGATACCACTTATGACCCATCGGTAAAGTTTAAGCCGATTCTTGATTCGTTTGACATGCGATCTAAATATCTGTATACACCTGAAAGAAACCTAACGATTGATTGACCAGTCTTTGGTTGGAACATGTGCACGCTCAGTAATGACACAATATATACCTTCAAATTAAAAATATTGATTTTAGTTGTAGTAATCAGATGGGACATTTTTTGAGTGGAAACTCACTATTGTGCACTGTGTATACATGGCCAAAAAATTTTAGTCACCCATATTTTTTGGCTACTTATTTCATATAAAAACACGTTTATTGGAGGCATTTGTGGTTGTATATAATAGTATAGAAAGAATATATGTCATAGTTGTCTTGATTTTTTTTTAATTTTCTTCTGATGTGGACACCTTCTTTTTTAACAATTTAATTTGGTTGAAATATATATGCATTTTTTTTTAAAGAAAATAATATTTATGTTTATCTCAAAAGGAAATGAAAATGCTTAAAAACAAAATAAACAAACAATTATTCTGCTATTGGTACCAATACAAGTTTAATAAAATCAAATCAGAAATATCCCCAAATAATCTTCAGTTATGTCATCTTATATGAAATATTTAGAGGGAGAAGTACCAAGTGACAAATACATGTACTTTACCCTCAAGTTTATTTAAAAAAAAAAAAAAAAACACTGTACATATATATACGCAGGGGTCATGATCCCATAATCCCGGGTTTACAAATATGAAATCCCGAGGTCCCGAATTAAAAGAAATGTATATTCCGACATCCCGAAAATCGAAAAAAAAGAATTCCCGGTTCCCGAAAGGACCAATTCCGCTTAAAAACACCCGATCCCGACGTCCCGAAAAAGGGTCTGCCCCCTCATATACAGTCATGAATGTATAATTAAACTTTCTAGGATACTAGTTCATGTAAACGATTTTTTATTATTAAAACTAGGGGTTCTATACAGAAATTATCTGTTGGCAATGAAATGTGAATCTGATACAGACCATGCAGACTGGGCTAAATTTAACTTGTTATATATAAACAATTTATGACATAAAAAATGGGACAATTACACAAGGACAGTATTAAATCCTCCAATACCACTTTTAAACAAGTCATGAATCTACATTTTAAAGCTTTTTTTAATATGTCTCAGCTTCATCAAGTTTAAAAAAAAGTTTAACACTCTAAATAAATCAGATAGGCCCTTCTCTCAATATTTTTTTACACATAACATGAATGGGGTATTTTTTTGTAATTTCAAAAGACTGTACATCATAAATTTTTATAAAGAAGTTGTATTTGCAATTAAAGGAATTTTTTTAATCTGGAATAATTTCAAATTCTGAATAATTGATTAGCAAAAAATTATGAAAACTAACCCAACTAAATATTTTTGAAACTTAGAAATGTGGCCGCTATACATGTAGTTCAACACCCTTTTTTTAATCCTGTCTGTTCTTGGTGTATAATCTTATTAGACTCTAAATAGTATCTATTCTAAAGAAAAATGTTTCTTAAGTACTAAAAAGGGTAATATTTCTGTAGTTCGAAGGGCTATTAAAACATCTTCCTTTATAAATGGGTTTGATAAAAAAAATCTTTCTAATAAAATCTTCCCAATAGGGAGAAAAATTTCATAACTTTTAAGTTATAATTTTCATAATTTTACATACATTATCATACCTGCATGTTTTAAAAAAAAACTTAGAAACATTATTTAGCTTCTTATGCAGGAACATGCATTAATTATTTGTCACTGAACATTAAGCTTCCAACAAATAAACTATTTGAACATTGGATCATTGATTTCTTTTCTTTTTGTTTTGCCTTGACAGAGTCCAAAAGTAAGACAAACATTGTCATGATTAGCAAATATTAAGTATGCTATTTTTTAGCGTTGTCATCAGTGTATTAATTAGTAAAGTAATATAAAAAAGTGAAATATTGCAGACATTTTCTGCTGGTAGATATTTATAACCATGATAATTCTCAAGTGTGCTGATCCGAGCCTGGAGCCTTTAATTTAGTACATGTAGTTATAGTTATCATTGGTAGTTATATATTTCTGATAAAGATGTATAAATATATTCGTTTTTTATTGTCCTTAAGGGGTCAACTGGTCATGTTGACTTATTTGTAGATCCTAATTTGCTGAACATTATTGCTGTTTACAGTTTATCTCTATCTATAATAGTATTCAAGATAATAACCAAAACAGATAAATTTCTTTAAAAATTGGGGGGCAGCAACCCAACAACCGGTTGTCCAATTCATCTGAAAATTTCAGGGCAGATAGATATTTACTAGATAAACAAGTTAACCTCTTGTAAGATTTGCATTAAATGCTTTGGTTTCAGAGTTATAAGCCAAAATCTACATTTTACCCCTATGTTTATTTTTAGCTATGGCGGCCATCTTGGTTGGTTGGCCGGGTCGCCGCACACATTTTTTAAACTAGATACCCTAATAATGATCGCAGCTAAGTTTGGTTAAATTTGGACCAGTAGTTTCAGAGGAGAAGATTTTTGTAAAAGATTACAAAAATTTAAGAAAAATTGGTAAAAAATGACTATTAAGGGCAATTACTCCTTAAGGGGTCAACTGACTATTTTGATCATGTTGACTTATTTGTAGATCTTACTTTGCTGAATATTATTGCTGTTTACAATTTATCTTTATCTTTAATAATTTTCAAGATAATAAGCTAAAAGGGACAAAATTTCCTTAAAATTACCAATTCAGAGGCAGCAACCCAACAACCCTTTGTCTGATTCATCTGAAAATTTCAGGGTAGATAGATCTTGACTTAACAATTTTACCCCATGTCAGATTTGCTCTAAATGCTCTGGTTTCAGAGTTATAAGCCAAAATATACATTTGACCCCTATGTTCTATTTTTAGAAATGGCGGCCATCTTGGTTGGTTTGGCGGGTCACCGGACACAATTTTTAAACTAGATACCCCAATGATGATTGTGGCCAAGTTTGGTTAAATTTGGCCCAGTAGTTTCAGAGGAGAAGATTTTTGTAAAAGTTAACGACGACGGACGACGGACGCCAAGTGATGAGAAAAGCTCACTTGGCCCTTTGGGCCAGGTGAGCTAAAAATGACAGATGCAACACATGATCAAACAAAAGATAAAAAAAAAAACGTACAAGTAAAAATTAGTTTCAATGCGGGGACCTTATGAAATGCACGAGAATATTTATATTCTGAAAAAAATAATACCTCTACGTATGTGAAACAAATACTAATTTAAAGTGTTCAGAGCAAAAAAAAATAAAGATTGGACTATTCAATAAAATTGATATCTAAGACAGGAAATAATGGGTTTCTGTCAATGAGACATCAACCCAACAAACATAATCAAAATATATGTAGATTAAGCCAGCACCAACAGCATATCCAGACAAATGCAAAAGAAGATGTGGGGTAAAGATCAGTATGACAGAAGTTGTTATTTTCAAATGTAGATCCAGGCCCGAACAAGACAAATTTGGAGAGGAATTGATAACAAAATCTGGATCAAGCACTTATGTAGCTCCATAAGGGAGGACCAAGGCACCCAACCACCTTAATCTGTCCCTGATTTTAAACATTGTTTAAATGTTTCTGAATGTTTTGTAAAACGCCTGAAGGATGATATTAGAAATCATTTAAATGATTTTTTGAGAATATGAAGATTGATAAAACATTTTGTTATAAAATATTTTGTGAACATTTTCAAAACATTTTATTCTGCAGAAATGATTTTTTATATGTTTTTAAAATTTGTCAAGGATATTTGATGAAAAAACACATTCAAATCCTTTATAAGACATTTTACAAACATTGTTGTCCGAATTCAGAAACATTTTAATAATGTTTTAAAAGTATCATAAAAATGTTTTGAAAATATGTTAAAGGCATACATTTTTTTAGATATTTCTATAATATATATTTTCAACATTAGTTTTGTCAGGGTTATATATTTCACTTGCTATAATTAAGTGCCTATAAACATAACAATTATTGTCTAGAAATATTCTTATTTACATTGCAAACAAAGGTAAAGTGTTGAAAAAAGTAAAGACTAGGGAAAAACTAACAAAGTGTGAGGGAATATTTGAAGATAAAAATACATCCCTCGGTGTCATCCCCCTATTTTTAATATCAAAACTGTCCGAATTGAGCTGTTTACTCAAGAAAAAATAAAACAAAAAGGTTAAATAATTTACTATTAACATATAAGAAAAATATAAATATATAATAACATAATCCTGTAATATCCTGGCATGACATAGTTATCAGATGGTTTAATACGGCAAACTTGTTCGAATTTTCCGGCCGTTTTTATTTTTATTGGTGGATCAACTCTCTTGATGCCTTCTCTCCATTTCAATAGCATTTCATGGTCTTTTGTGGATCTGTGGCCCTCCTTTAGAATAATTGCAGCCGGGGACACAACAATTTTAAAGCATAGTTTGGTGAAATTGGCGAGTGTCGATTATGGTTACTAATGTAAACATGTGTAACGTAATAAAATTTATTCCTATGAAGAATAAATCCGGTTATCGGAGGAAAGTGGGCTTACGTTTTGGGAGTTGTCCCGCTTTGCACACGTGGTGGAACTTGTTATGTATTATGAGTCACGTTAATTATTTTAACCTTGATAACTGTGACGTCATCATTCTTTCTTTACCACGTACGATACAGCAGAGGGAAGACGCAAAAAATTGGGTCCCGTATGAATGAACTAATGTTTGTTCATATGAAATGTTTCATCTGCTACACAGCAAGCAATTTAAAGAGATACTAATAATGAATAAATGTATGAAGTTTATAAAAATTAAAATATATCTATTTATAATTTGCGAAAGCAAATTTACAGATCTAACATTGTTGGGTTGATGTTTAGACGAATTGTATATATCTATTATAACTTTTCAACGGTCGTTTCACTGATATTATTGTAGTAATTTTTCAGTTTTAAAAACCAAACATCTTATGGAAATGGGGAAAACTGTACGTATGTCAAAAAGGCCCTCTAAAAGTTATAAATGCAGCCAAAGGTTACAAAAGAGGGACGTAACCGACACCGTTGGGAAACAGATCTAGCAATGTCGTTGGACAGCACTTCCACGCAAGTTTCAGCTACATGTATGATGACTCCAGAACTTAAAAATTAAGTTGTTCAGATTGTCAATGCCCTTATGCACTCTCCAGCTACTGTTACATCTCCCGACTCAGTCAATGAAAGGCAACAATCGAATACAGGTATAACACAAAGTTTTAATATTTTGCCAATAACTAGTGTAAATGATAATCTATGTTTAAATGTTTCACAAAAACTCAGAACAAAATATTTAAGGGTGAATATGTAGGTTTAGGTATATTGCTTTAATACAAATTCAGGCACAGAGCAATCAAATTCTCTAACTGTAGATACAAATGGACAGCTGATTATCCAAACTAAACCAAGTAAAAAGATTACTGATTTTTACACATGGATAGATGCTTTTCCTATTTACTTAAGTATTTATGTTGGTGTACATTTAGAAGATACACAAGATATTTTAACATGTATGTATTCGGTTAAGTTGGGTGCAAGTCGTTCAATATTGGGCCAGGTTCGAAGGACCATAATCAACAGTTTCGTTTAAAGAAAGCTAGAAATTCAGATATGACATGGGCTACTGTTGACCAAGAACTTTGGATGTTATATATTCATACAGTGCAGCAAAATGCACCTAGTTATGGGTTAATATGGTTAACACTAACAGGAAATGTTTTACGAGTTCAATAACATAGGTGCATGTATGTTACCACAATGTCGATACATTCATAAATGTTTGAGATGCAATGGTCCCCATCCTGCCATAAATTGTAGGGTCCCTCAATATGAGGCTGGTTCACGAATGGGTAATTTATGAAAGGTATGATATTTTTGTTTGTTTTTAGAACTTGTTCCAATACTGGCCATAGTTATATTATTTAAGTTCAAATTGAGGGACAAACAAGTTATGTTTTACATAGATAACTGTTCTTTGGTTGCTATTTAAAATAAACAGTCGTCAAACTTGACACAAGCTATGCAGTTGGCTCGACTTTTCGTATTGCAAACAATGGTGTATAGTTACTATACAATTTAACAGCATGCATTATCAAAGGACGGCTCAACTCTGATACAATCTTTCATAACAGTAGGAAAGACATTACATTATAAACTGATATTGATACCATAAACTTATACATCATTAATTTGTTACTCAAATTTTCATAAATTTACTTAAAATACACAATCACCTATATAAGATATAAGAATTGTGTGTATATGCACGAATTACTGTAAAAGATTATCCTCTGATGAAACGGTACGGTGGTCTCTCATATGAAGAGCTTCTTCAATATGCATACAAATATATTTTTATCCTTTTTCAGACATAGGATTTAACATTTTGGAAAAATGTTCATCCAAATTATTTGAATTAATATCATTAATTTTATATTTAGACTTAATTTTGTTATATTGCGGACATTCACTCAAAAAATGAATCTCAATTTCAGTTATTCCTGTGCAAAATTTACAAAATCTCTCATTAGAGGGTATTGTTGGTCTTGCATACCTACCAGTTTCTATTGCTAAAGTTAACCACAGTTTCTATCTTTTATCTTAGATAGTTCAAATTCAATTTTATTTTTGTAGAAATCTTCTAGTTTCAGTTTGAAATTACTATTACAATGCTTGTTAAAGGGTATTCCAATATATTTCATTAATTCAGATAATTTATTAGACCATAAATTTTCTCTGTACCAAGTAGATATTTTAATAGGATTGATTGATTGTTGGTTGATTAACGTCCAGTGGCAAATATTTCAGGCATATCTATCAGGACGAATATTTACACAGTGTCTGTAAATTGTGTCATTTTAGGATAATTTAGTTTGTATCAAGTAGATACAATGTTATGACACAGTATCTGTAAATTATGTCTTTTTCTAATAATTCAGTTTGTATCAAGTAGATATTTTGGTAGGACACAGTGTCTGTAAAATGTGTCTTTCTTAATAGGATAATTTAGTTTGTATCAAGTAGATACATTGTTAGGACACAGTGTCGGTAAACTGTTTCTTTTTAGGATAATATAGTTTGTATCAAGTATATATGTTGATAGGACACAGTGTCTGTAAATTGTGTCTTTTAAGGATAATTTAGTTTGTATCAAGTAGATACATTGTTAGGACACAGTGTCTGTTAATTGTGTCTTTTAAGGATAATTTAGTTTGTATCAAGTAGATACATTGATAGGACACAGTGTCTGTAAATTGTGTCTTTTAAGGATAATTTAGTTCGTTTCAAGTAGATACATTGATATAACACAGTGTCTGTAAATTGTGTCTTTTAAGGATATTTTAGTTTGTATCAAGTAGATACATTGATATGACACAGCGTCTGTAAATTGTGTCTTTTAAGGATAATTTAGTTTGTATCAAGTAGATATGTTGATAGGACACAGTGTCTGTAAATTGTGTCTTTTAAGGATAATTTAGTTTGTATCAAGTAGATACATTGATATGACACAGTGTCTGTAAATTGTGTCTTTTAAGGATAATTTAGTTTGTATCAAGTAGATACATTGATAGGACACAGTGTCTGCAAATTGTGTCTTTTACGGATAATTTAGTTTGTATCAAGTAGATACATTGATAGGACACATTGTCTGTAAATTGTGTCTTTTAAGGATAATTTAGTTTGTATCAAGTAGATACATTGATATGACACAGTGTCTGTAAATTGTGTCTTTTAAGGATAATTTAGTTTGTATCAAGTAGATACATTGATAGGATTCAGTGTCTGTAAATTGTGTCTTTTAAGGATAATGTAGTTTGTATCAAGTAGATACATTGATAGGACACAGTGTCTGCAAATTGTGTCTTTTAAGGATAATTTAGTTTGTATCAAGTAGATACATTGATAGGACTCAGTGTCTGTAAATTGTGTCTTTTAAGGATAATTTAGTTTGTATCAAGTAGATACATTGTTAGGACACAGTGTCTGTTAATTGTGTCTTTTAAGGATAATTTAGTTTGTATCAAGTAGATACATTGATATGACACAGTGTCTGTAAATTGTGTCTTTTAAGGATAATTTAGTTTGTATCATGTAGATACATTGATAGGACACAGTGTCTGTAAATTGTGTCTTTTAAGGATAATTTAGTTTGTATCAAGTAGATACGTTGATAGGACACAGTGTCTGCAGTAAATTGTGTCTTTTAAGGATAATTTAGTTTGTATCAAGTAGATACGTTGATAGGACACAGTGTCTGTAGTAAATTGTGTCTTTTAAGGATAATTTAGTTTGTTTCAAGTAGATACATCAGATACATAGTGTACATGTCTAGTGGCTTTCGAAGCGTTCCGTAAAATGTATAATTATGATATCATTTGGCCACCACTTTTAGAATCACTTAAGGCACTTTTATTGCATGTAACTATATTTATTGCTTATATATCACTTGAAACAAATTAAAAGGGTTTTTAGGACGGCTAACTGTTATCCGTAAAGAAAGATCATGTTGCAAAATTTTGCTTATATTGTTATCTCATTCTCAAAAACGGATCAATGTTGTCATGGTACATGTATAGAAATAACAGAAACTAAACTAAAATATTGTCTAATTTATTGGTTAAAAATATGAAATGCAAAGACCAAAGGTTAAAGTCCCCTTATTCTCTGACTTTGGTGACAAGTACCAGTGTTCATGTGTTCTAAGTTTTAAAGGTTTGAATACATGTAGGAATAATGGATTCAGTTTCAATTTTACTTTTCTCATGGGGGCAATTGTTTTTCTTATTTCATTACAGGGTAATTTAGATATAAATATATGTGGTCATTTAAAAGTACGGTCACGGCGGGTGTGTTGTGTCGCTACCGCATTTGTGGCGATGGTCGAACTAAGTGTCCAATAACTCTTGGCATAGCCACTGAGTTCGACCATGTGGCGAAAATAGCGACACAACATCTACAAATATATTATGCTTCTTATAATGGAATTATGTATCCGCTGAGCTTCTGTTTTCCAGGGCCAGCATCCGATATATTTTGGAAGCAATAATGTTAATAAGGATATTATATTGATATATAAGGAAATGACATTATAAGGAATAACAATAAGGTGGAAATAAGGAATAAGGAATGGACAATAATGTGGAAATAAGGAATAAGGAATGGACAATAATGTGGAAATAAGGAATTAGGAATGGACAATAATGTGGAAATAAGGAATAAGGAATGGACTATAAGGTTTAATTATATATACTAGGGACTTGCCAATTATGTTTCTCGGCAGTCCCATTCTTTGTCAAGCCGTGGCCGTACAATTTTGTACTTTTGCCAAATAAAATATTTCTTACTTTATATGTGTATGTCATTTGGCCCCACGTAGTCTCAGATAATGCGATTCAAGCGTCCAAGTGATTAAAACGTTTCCGACAACCAATTATGGAACACCACGACGTCTTTAGGAATAAATATTACGAATAATCCCTATTCAAACACATTAACGTTGGTTGTTTATTTGTTATAATTTTATTCACGCCGTATTCCTGTGTGAATAAACTTATTGTATATTTATTGTGTATTGATAATAAAGTATTGTATTTTTACATGTTGTTTGCATTAAACGTAACTGCCGTGTACAAAGTTGTGATACTTGTTTATTGAGAAAAACACTTGTTGTGAACACCCATGTAAGATTTTACCTGCTCGGATCCGTTTGTATTATAAGGAAGTAAGTTCAGAACAGGGGATTAGGATCCTACTAACAAATTTAACACCACAACATTCTGTTAATATTTGCCTGTCCAAAGTCAGGAGCCTTAACTGCAGTGGTTGTCGTCTTTTTTCTGTTTTACATATTTATTTTTTTTTCGAGTATGTTTTGTTCATTAAGGAAGTTCGCTCGTCATGTTTTGGAATTTTTGTCAGATTTTCGGAATCCTCTTGTTTTATTCATTTGTATGCCTTAAAAAAAATTGCCCATTGACCCCTATTTTTCTTTTAATAATTCTTTTATAACATGTTATGATAAGCTATCTGTTAAAGTCTTATACAATTTTAATCATGTTTTAATAGTTTTTGAGAACTTATACTTGTCAATGAAAAAGCTATGAAAAGTCAAGAGAGATCATTTTCTCGTCAACATTTGAATTGCTTATATCTCGTAAACGAGCACATTGACCTATATAAAATTAAAATTGAGAATGGAAATGGGGAATGTGTCAAAGAGACAACAACCCGCCCAAATAAAAAACAACAGCAGAGGGTCACCAACAGGTCTTCAATGTAGCGAGAAATTCCCGCACCCGGAGGCGTCCTTCAGCTGGCCCCTAAACAAATATATACTAGTCCAGTGATAATGAACGCCATACTAATTTCCAAATTGTACACAAGAAACTAAAATTAAAATAATACAAGACTAACAAAGGCCAGAGGCTCCTGACTTGGGACAGGCGCAAAAATGCGGCGGGGTTAAACATGTTTGTGAGATCTCAACCCTCCCCCTATACCTCTAACCAATGTAGTAAAGTAAACGCATAACAATAGCACATTAAAATTCAGTTCAAAAGAAATCCGAGTCTGATGTCAGAAGATGTAACCAAAGAAAATAAACAAAATGACAATAATACATAAATAACAACAGACTACTAGCAGTTAACTGACATGCCAGCTGCAGACTTCAACTAAACTGACTGAAAGATTATGATTTCATCATATGAACATCAGGCACAATCCTTCCCGTTAGGGGTTTAGTATCATACCATCATAACATATATGAGAAGAACATAACCCGTGTCATGCCAACAACTGTTTTTAGAATAAATGTGTTTAGTTCCGATGCAAAGACCTTATCAATGACTCAATATTAACGCCAAAATATGCAATCTTTAATGACTTGACAACAGTATCGTAATTATATCCCTTCTTAATAAGTCTATTCAAAGGTTTTGTAAGTTTCTGAGGAGAATACTGACACCTTTGTGCTTTATAAAGAATATTACCATAAAAAATTGGATGTGAAATACCTGAACGTATTAAAAGTCTGCATGTTGAGCTATATTTACGAATAATGTCTTTATACCGATGATAAAATTTAGTAAATGTTTTGACTAGTTTGTGATATCGAAAACCCTGGTGTAATAATTTTTCAGTAATACATAAATTTCTCTCGTAAAAAATATTTGTTTTGCTCTTTTCATTCTTTATTAATCCGCCATCAATATATACTAGTGTTTTAAAAAGTTATTATTAAGAAAATGAGTTAGTTTTCTCGTTTGAAATGTTTTAAATTTGTCATTTTTGGGCCTTTTGTAGCTGACTTGGCGGTATGGGCTTTTCTCATTATTGCGGTACGGTGACCAACAATTGTTAATTACTGTGTCATTTGGTACCGTATGACGAATTGTCTCATTTACAATCATACCACATCTTCTTTTTATATAAACACAGTCATAAAGTGAAAAAGAATTACTATTTGTCCTATTTGGTTTTCCTTGTAAATCATTTTGTAATTATTTAGGCCGTTATTTATTAATTAGTAATCTCAATTCATTTGAGTTATTTGTAATTTGTTTTTATGCACGCAAGGGGCTTTTATAGCCGACTAATAGTATACAAAACCGGGTTTTCTCGTTGTTTAAGGCCGTATGATTGCCTATAATTGCTTACATCCACTTCATTGCATAATTGTCTTATTTTCAATTTAACACATATCCTTATTTTAATATTAATGTATAGAAATAGAAAAATTTCAACGACAAGATATAATGATACATAACATAAATTACCTGCACTTATTGATGGTATGGCCAAGGAAGACATCCCATTTAATGCAGCTTCAACGAAACAACATTCAACAGACTTTCGTAAAACTCTACAACACTCTGCTTTATCGTTATAGGTATACCATTTTGGGCCAACGGTATGGATGACACACTTGTATTGAAGTTTCCCAGGAGATGTTGTGCAACAAGATCCCTCATTTATTGGTCCGTTTTGTTGAATGTAGTCATCACTCTCTTTTTCGAAGTCATATCCTGCAGCTGCTGCAATTATATAAGCAATACCGCCACCATGGTTTAAGTTTTCATTTGCAGCATTGACAATACAGTCTACATCTAAACTTAGAATATTTCCATTATAAACTTTGACACTTATTCCTTCAGAAGTTTTAAATGTCATTTCATTCTTAGGTATACTAGATGACCGTGTGAAATCAGTAGGTCTCTTGACTGTTGATTCTTTAAATGCAGGTGTCGGTTTGGTTGTTGCAGTTTTGAAATCAGTTTCTGTTATAAAAACTCTGTTTCGTCTTCCTTTACCCTGCAGTTTTAGACCAAGAGCTTCTTCTGTCTTATGCTTTCCTTCTGCCAATGTTTCATATTTTGATGCATATAATGTAAGCATAAATTTATTTGTTGACCGAACAAAGTAAATATCCATGGAATCTGATAGAGTGTTTTGTATTTCATACAACTTATCGTCAGATATAACACTTGGGCAAGTAATGTCTGCAGAGGATAAAGATTTGATGAAGTCCATTTTGGACTTGAACTCAGACTGTAAATCTGCTTCTTTTTCAGTTGGATGTAAATATCTCACAAAAATTCCATCTCTGAAGTCAAAACGCCCAAGAAATATGAGACAACTGTGACAAAAAAATTTTAGCATTTGAAATTCCAAGTTGTTTAACGTAAACACTGCTATGTGTTCATCTGAAACTTCTTCTGATTTTTTTTCTTGCTGTTTTTGCGATCTTCTTTCACTCTTCTGAAACTTTGGTGTCTTTAAAGGAGAAAAAAAAGTGTTTATTACTTTTGTGTTATTATTCATCATTTGATACAATCAAATGGTTCATATTTCAAGTTATGTTGAACCTACTAGTATTTGAAACTGCATTGGACAGTTTTCAGTAAACATTAACATTGTTAATGCTAATTGAGTGCTTAAATGTAAATTTGAAATGTTTTAACTTTAATCAATTATTTTGTTGCACGTTATAGCTCGTTAAAGGTTTATATTTCAATGGTTGTTACATGCTAGAATCTGTGCGGACAAATTTGTATTCGTTAAAATATGATTATGTAGTTTCTACAAATGGTTTTTCTTTAACGATCAGCAAAACTATATAAAACACCTATTTCAATCAGTAAAAATTGTAAGATGATGCAAAACGTCATGATGAACTGGTTAGGTTTAAACAGGTCGGGACCACTACCTTATATGGAAATGCATGAATTAGCATATTTATGTCCTCGCACATGTAATTGTTTATTTACGTGTGACGCTATTTATTTTTATCTGGGTTTTTGACCAATCCAATAAATGAGTAACAATGCATGATGGACTACTACGTGTTTACAATCAACCAAACAAGCGTGTTATTTAAAGAAATACAACACATTTTTTCATGCAATGCGGGATTAACAATATCGCTTAGTTTTTCATTTTTTGTATGCACATTTATAGTTCATGATAATAAGTATTCGTTCCATGCTCAGATTAACGAAAAGTTGTTTCTATGCGAAGAAACTAGTGTTTGAATTACCCGATGTACAGTCATTATGATTAAAAAGTAATTTAAATCGAGGACACAATGTGTTTATTTCTTTGTTTTAAACAACAAGGAATATTTATCAATCGGGGCCAATTATAGCCGATTATACGATATGGGTATTTTTCATTGTTGAAGGCATTACATATGCCTATCACTTAACTTACACCTACTTCATTTGAGCTTAAATGGGCAATCATACCACATCTCTTTATTTTTGTATACAAACATTTTTCAGAAAGATCGATTTTCAAATATATTTACTAACGTCTGTAGAACACTAAGATATATTTTCATTTTGAGAATTTAAAAGGTACAGAACATGCACAAAACCTTTATCATCCATCATATTTCATCGAAACTACAAGACCTTTTTAGATTCTTGTCTGACAGTGTTAAAAAAATCTATAGGTATAATTGATTTTTGACATATTTCTGTATTTGGGACTTTCAAACTTGTCATTTTGTTCTGAAGGTAGTGAAGCAGCAACTGGTGTTTCATTTTGGTTTTCGTCTTTGCAAAATTCGATTTTTTTCTAATTGAGACATTGGATTTTTTTACGGACTCGTACATTTACCAACCTTATTAAAACCATGAATGATGGTATACATTTTATGTGCGACAAGGTGGTAGCATTGATATATTTTGTGAAAATCGCAGCGTTGGAATAAAGCTAATATATTTGTTTTATTTATTGGATACATTTCTTCTTCTTTTGTATATAATTAAATAAAGCCGTTGGGTTTTTTTGGTGTGTTTTTTTTTTATTGTTTTACACATATCATTTTTGGTCTTTTTCATGATAGCTTACTTTTTTAGCATTGAACCTAAAATTGCTTACTTTACAAGAGTGTGTCTTGGATGGAAAGATGTCTCACTTGGCACTCATATCTCGTCTTTTTTTTCTATGACAAACAAGGCAAGTTTTAGAAAAAAAACGTAATCATTATAGGTAATATGAAACTCACTATGATCCAGAGAATTTAAATAATTTGAGATATTGCACAAACGTCAATAGGACAGCAGCCGAACGATGAGAATACCTCTGAGGTATATTTTGGGATAAAATTAGCAACAGACGGACATTATCGATGGTTGCGACTTATAATACAAAATATGTTAAGCTATTTACGTCCCGCTTTAATACTATAGTAACACTTATTTTTAGCATACTGAATATTGTGGATCTCTTACTTTTAGTTCAGGTCCTGATGAAAAAGTTTACACATCCAGTACAGATAGAAGTGTTTCTGTGTCAGTTTTCATGTTTTTCGAGGCAGAAATGTTTTTGGAATGACATTATACAGGTTTAAAAGAGCTAAAAAATTGTTCATACTAGACAGTGGTCAATTCATCTAAAATTTCACTGTTTCACGCCGTGAAATAATTGCACAAGGACAATGCATAACAATGGAAAAAACCTGTTCAACTACTTTTTTCATGCTGAAAAGAAAGTCGAATCGTGAAGCCCGTAAACAATATTTTTTTAATCTGAGCAGGCAAATTGAAGATTATGTAATAAATTTTACAATAAACATATTCGCAGAACAAAAACATTTATTTTGAGAGTCCCAGACAGTATATTAGTTGACAGTTTTCTCACTAATTCCACGTGTTTTCAAGTACTATCAACTCGTAGTAGCCCACAATGCATTGTAGTTCATTGAGCCGATTGGTCAGTTTTTCAAGGCCGTATTGGGAAATTACTATGCAAATATATTCTGACGTCAGGAAATCTAGAGTTCTCGACCTGTTAAAGGGACACTAGCTACGAGATATATATATAAATCTAATATATAGTGTTTTTTTTGTTTAATCATTAATGAAAGTGAAAAAGTGAAATAAATTTAACAGCCATTATGGTTCAATTTTGTCAAAATAAGCTAAAAAACATTGATGATGAATTATTCACTTGCAAGTGAATAATTCGACCTCATTAAATCCGTATTCATGTGAACGTCAATTTAACCCCTTAGCTAGAGATGGATTACACGTGATTTGCATTATTCAAAGGTAAAGAATGTCAACATTGAAAGTGAAACAAAGGTACTATATTTATGTTTACATAGCTGATATGGTCAACTCGGTACTTAACTAGATGCATATGCATGGCGTCAATGCACACGAAACGAAGCTACCTTAGTCTTATCATCCCAATGCCCTGTGAATTATTTATTTTAAACTTTTGATAGTTTGGATGGATGTTTTACATTGTTATAAATCAAATTTGTGAATTTGAGTCAAATCGGTGAACATGAATTTGACAGCTAGTGTCTCTTGAAATAAAACATGTAACTAGATATACAGCAGTAAAACGTTTTTACCGATACAAATTTGAATATGTGTGTAGTTTACGTTTAAGTCTTTGACCTTTCCAGTTTGACTGCTCATCATAATTTGCTACAAACTGCGATGGCGGACAAAACAAACGCATCATCAGAAAATTAAATATTATAGTCATATTTATATTTATGTAGGACTCCGAACCGCGATGGTTATTCTGAGGTGCGATGGTTTGACGCTGAAGTGCGTTTTTGATCACGCTGAAGTGCAATGGTGGCATTGTGACGCTATCTTGTTTATAGTTACGCCGAAGTACGATAGTGGTAACGCTGAAATGCGATGGGTTACTTAAATTGCATATTAATAGTGTTTTTCAGTCCACCTGTCGATGAAGCAGTAAATATCTGTGCTAGAAGAAGCTTTCTTGTGTATTAAGTAATTATAAATGACCGAGAATATTTTCAGTAATGCATAATTGTAACATTTAAATTTACTCTCAGACTTTGGACAAAAAAGTTACATTCATTCAATCGTTCTAGCCACTACATGCAAACATTGTTTTCCAATGACTGATTATGTGACGCAATATAATAAGTACCTACTAAGCTTATCACCAGTATGTGGCTTTTACTGCAACTGGACTGAGAAAATATGGACTGTTTTTGTATATCCATCATGAATTCAAGTTATATACATTCTTAATACTACCGTTAAAGTGAAATAATTAGAAAACATGTGAAATTTAACCTCTATGTAGCTTATCATGTTTCGAAATTTACAGATGTTTTTTTTTTATTTGTAATCTTTAACTTTATATGGGTACGCTGATATACTCTGCGTGTGATGATATTACAGTACATGCATGGTAAGCTGGGACTGAAGTGAGAGTACTTTTGCACATATACTAATCGCAGATGAGGGGAACAAAGTTAAGGTTTCTTTAAGATAAACCCTCTTAGTGCGTAGATAAATTTCAAAACATTGTCCAGAAACGGGTCAATTTTAGTAAAAAATACCAAAAAAAAACAGTAATTTGTTATTCAGGCGTGTATAACAGCATGTTAACTCAAATAATTGAAGAATTACCAAACATAAAGTATAGGTTCTTAATTTTTTTCAATAAATAACGTTATTTATATGACATGACGTAACGTCATAATGATGATCACGTCACGTCCTAAGGAAGTTTCGCGCGATTCAATTAGTCAAGCACTTTGCAGTGTTTTGAAGAAAACGTTCCGTTTTTGCAAAACAGCGAGCTAGCACTATTCTTTACAAAATTTCAAGTCAGATATATTTATTTTCGGTTGGCCATCTTAGATCAAATCAAATACTTCATTGGATAAAGCACATGAAAAAAAGATGGCATTGCGTATTGCAAGTGTACTTCAACAAACATGACATAGTATACAACATGAAAAATAATGTAAATAAAACATTATTTACATTTATTATATGCTGTATCTATAACTACAATAAAATTTTGAATGGAAATGGGGAATGTGCCAAACAGACAACAACCCGAACATAGAGCAGACAACAACAGAATGTTACCAACAGGTCTTCAATGCAACGGGAATTTCCCGCACCCGGAGGCGTCCTTCAGCTGGCCCCTCAACAAATATATACTAGTTCAGTGATGATGAACGCCATACTAAACTCTAAATTTTACACAAGAAACTACAAGTTAAAATAACACAAGACTAACAAAGGCCAGAGGCTCCTGACTTGGGACAGGCGCAAAAATGCGGCGGGGTTAAACATCTTTGTGAGATCTCAACCCTCCCCTGTACATCTAGCCAATGCAGAAAAGTAAACGCATAACAATACGCACATTAAAATTCAGTTCAAGAGAAGTCCGAGTCTAGTGTCAGAAGATGTAACCAAAGAAAATAAACAAAGTCTATTTTTTGTATAGTTCTTCCGTTATTTATAGGTAGACTAACTGACACTAAGCATTGTTTTGAACTTTAAATTGTGGTTTTCTCATTGTTAATGACCGTACGGTGCCTGTAATTACAATGTACTTACATCCACTTCATTTGAACTTTGGTGGATAGTTGTCTTATTGCCAATCATACCACACCTGACATCTCCTTTTTCTATATTCAAATGCTTATCTCATAATTATATTTACAAATTTGGTTGGCATTTTATTTTGATTAATTAAATATGATACTGATTTGATAACATTAACTTTAACCAATGTTTGAAAACTTAAACATAAATTCTCCCGAAAGGAAATGCGCACAATATTCTGCTTTATCTCCGGAAAATTTACAGAAACTTTCAGTTGATAGTGCGTTATGTAAACTGTGTATCACCCCGTTTCAATAGCAAATGATTGTGCACTTATTTTTGATTCGTGAGCAGTAAGGGCTCATATTTTGGTATAACAAAGCATATAGTGGAGCGGCGGAGCAGACAATTTCAGAAATTTAAATTACCTTAATACCTCATGGACTTTTAATAGCTCGTTGGAAAGCTGAAATCGTGTACTTTTTGAAAATATGTGTCGTCAATATGAAAGCTGGTACCATTATGCCGAAAATCAAGGTCAAAGGTCATCACTTAAAAAATCCTATTTTCATCTCGAGAAACAATACCATTGATATTTTCAAAATTAATAATCTATTCAATAAATTAAATGAGTATTACTATGTATCAATGTGTTAGTTCATACAACTTTGTTTTTTTATTTGGACTTGACGTCAAAAGAACGTTATATTTAACTTTTTTGAAGGTAGTCCGTGGTATACAAATTTTAAAGCCTAATAAAAACCAGTATTTGAAATTATTCAAACATTAAGACGTGAACGTTAATTTTGGTACTAGTATCTATGATGAGTTTAATTTCATAAAATTAAAACGTGGGACAAAAAACCCATAATAAACCAAAATAAAACTATCAAATATTGTAACAAAAACTATTTTCATATTTCATCTGTGTCATCAGCTATGTCAGCGGATACTGACTGGACATTATTACAATTTCCTACATTTTGGCAAAAACCAAACAAACCCTACAATGATATTCACTTTTCCCGTTGAAATCAACAAAATCTAATACACAACAATACCAAACAATATAAATTATTTTTTGTACATAAATAAGGCCGTTAGTTTTCTCGTTTGAATTGTTTTACATTGTCATTTTGGGGACTTTTATAGCTGATAATGGGGTATTGGCTTTGCTGATTGTTGATGGCCATATGGTGACCTGTAGTTGTTAACTTCTGTGTCATTTTGGTCTCTTGTGGAGAATTGTCTCATTGGCAATCATACCACATCATTTTTATATGTATTTGCTTACTATTTGTATGGTTCTATTTATATTATTTTGTGGTGGATCATCAGTATCATTAGTTAAATTTTTTAGTTAAAATGTTCCTCAGATTAGATTTTTTTTTTAGTAATGACAATGCCTGACATGATGCTTGGGGCTAGATGATCTAGGAAGTAAACCTTTGTGCTGATTTTTATCAATTCTTTGATAATATGTCCTCCAAATCTGGTCGAGGCAAGAAAATTTTTGACCAATATGACAATAATTTCACCAAAAGAACCTTTGTGAGCATGCTTCAAAGACTCATAACTGCTCCAAAAGTAATCTGATAGCATTTCAAGCATGTCAAGTGGATATTATCAACAGCTACTTAATTAGTCTTAATATGTCTAAATCTCTACAAAGTAATAGTATTCAAAAGGTTATGCAAAATTATTCTCTTTTAATTTTTTTGTTGTGATATGGATACAAATATAAGTAATACATGTACCAATACAGTATTTGTTGTGGTATGGAAGTGTAGTAATTAACATTAACTGTAACAATGTTAATTCACGAAAAATGTTGAACATGTACAATGAAATATAGTTTTAGAAATCGACTCGGCCAAATAGGCCTTATAATTTTTTTAAACATTAAATTGAAGGACCATTTACACTCAGGACCGAGTCATCAGTAGGCAGAATAGATGTATTAAAACAACCTAGCATCAAATTGCTAGTAGTGGGAGTAGCATTGTCGGGTAAATTTGGTCTTTTTTTTAAAATTTGGTCAATAGACATACATTTGTATAATGTTTGGTTCAAGTCAAAATAGAATGCTTTTATCTCCCTATTACTCACATTGTACATAGAGGTGATACTTCTTTGACACATCCTTGTTATAGAATAAATAATTAGAGGGCCCTTCCGAATTTATATGCGTACTTCAATCTAATATTTACACATATTTAGAAAATATATTTTATTACATCTTTTGATTTTTATCCCCCCCCCCAAACTTATATAGCACGTGAAGTATTCTAAGGAAAACATAGATTTTTGTTTAAAGCACCGTATTCAGTATCAGCATGATAGATCATTAGATGAGTTTTAAAAATGTTTACTGGTCTCAAATTTAAACATCGTAAGGTGTTACTTCATTGAATAAGTGTAAAGGAATTTCAAAATTTGCCGTTAAAAATGTCGAACTCTGATCTTCTATTGGTACAAATACAGTTCCAATGTGGTGTAACTTCGAGTCATCACAATCCATGCGTTATAAAATTATATATATAATAAGAACACTTGTTCTGAAAGGTTGAAAGGCAGGATACATAAAACTATACCACAAAACAGATTAAGTTAGACATAAGTTTTCAGCAGCAAATATTTCAAATGGTAACAACACTTGTCAAACAAAAAAATGACCGGAAAAATAAAGATAGCACACTCTTTTGTTTACGTCCCAAGTCATGAGTCTGTAATTCAGTAGTTGTCGTTGGATCATGTCTGTCACATATGTTTTTCATAAACTGAATTGTTATAAATTATGTTAGTTTTCATGTTAGTTTTACATTTTTTGATGCCCCGCCTTCTTTAGCTGACTTTACGCTAAATGCTTTTCTCATTATTTGGCTGATTTCTGCTCCTAACGGGTTTTCAATAACTACATAGTATCTATCCATTTTTGCACATAAACTAAAGTTTATAATAGCTAATAATGCATAAAAAAAAGGCAAAATGCAATAATGTCTATTTTATGCCAATTTTACAATTCGTGTCAGTAAATAAATTGTAGACTTATTTATTTATTAAATACCAACGTAGACTTTTGCGTTGTTTAATTAATTTGTCTTTAACATCACAACGTAATTAAAACGTTTAGCTGATTTTACAGAGTTATCTCCCTGTAGTGTTAGGTACCACCTTAAAATTACCAATTCAGGGACAAAAGCCCAACAACAAGTTGCCCGATTGGTCTGAAAATTCAGGGCAGATAGAACAATTTTATCTACAGCAGATTTTCTCTAAATGTTTTAGTTCAGAGATATGAGCCAAAAACTGTATTTTACCCTATTTTTAGCCATGTCGGCCATCTTGGTTCACGGGCGAGGTCATCAGACACATTTTTAAACTAGATACCCTAATGATGATTGTGGACAAGTTTGGTTAAATTTGTCCTAGTAGCTTCAGAGGAGAAGATTTTTGTAAAAGATTACAAAAATTTACCAAAAGTTGTTAAAAGTTTACTATAAAGGGCAATTTCACCTTTTGGTGTCGACTGTCCACTTTGGTCATTTGACTTATTTGTAGATCTTACTTTGCTGCACATTATTGCTGTTTACAGTTTATCTCTATCTATCATAATATTCAAGATAACAAAAAATGGCAAAATTTCCTTAAAAATACCAATTTAAATTAGGGGGAACAACCCAACAACGGGTTTTCCAATTCATCTGAAAAAATCAGGGCAGATACTTTTTGACCAGATAAACAATTACCCCTTGTCCAATTTGCTCTAAATGCTTTGGTTTCAGAGATATCAGCCAAAATCTACATTTTACACTTATGTTCTATTTTTAGCCATGGCAGCCATCTTGGTTGGTTGACCGGGTCATCGGACACACTTTTTAAACAAGATACCCCAATGATGAGTGTGGCCAAGTTTGGTTTAATTTGGCCGAGTAGTTTCAATGGAGCAGAAGATTTTTGTAAAAGTTCACGACGACGGACGACGGAGTGATGAGAAAAGCTGACTTGGCCCTTCGGGCCAGGTGAGATAAAAACATAACGAATGCCAAACAGACACACACATTATATGCAAAGTACGCGAAACGGAAACGTACCGGACAAAACGGATTTCAAACGGTCATCCAATCGAACCGCATTAAACGGACACCTAACGCAGGCGTACTGGATAAAACGAAAAAACAACAAGATAGGTACACAAATTAAAGGCGGCAAGTTTACGCTTTCTATAAATCTGTTGACTGCTTCGCTTTATACTAATTTAGTTTAATATCAGTGCATGGGGTTGTTGTTTAATATTGGATTTTATTAACTAGCTCTGAAGGCGTGCCTCTCACTCAAGAGGTGTGCCTAGATTGGTAGAAGTTATAAAATACAGATAATGCATTGTTGTAAACATTGTATATATAGGTACATTGTTTAGCAAAACCAATCTAATTAAAATTAAATCCTTTAATTGGCCGTTTCAGAATCTAAAGCATCATTGGTAATTTCATTGTTCGTACCCCAAAGTGAAAATAACGTTACGTCATTGGTTGAATTTCCATTGTTTATAACGTTTTAAACCAATTAAAACGCTTTGGTGTACGCTTTTGAAAATATTACCCAGGATGCATTAGATTCTGAAACGGCGAATTGCTCCTGTTCTGATATATCGCGCATTGATGCGCGATATATCAGAACAGGAGCAATTAAAGGATTTAATTTTAATTAGATTGTAGCAAAACAAATCGAACATATCGCAGAAAAACAAAGCAAATAAACACGTTTTGATAATTGATATTTCAGTATTGAATTTCGGTGGTCAATATAAGAATGAATTGATGACAGTTAATCGGAACAGAAATACATATAGTTAATTGTCCGGTATTTGATGGCTTATCCTCATATTAGAAAGGTATGTAATTAGTTGTCTCGTTTAAACCAATAGCTGTTAATGTATCTCTTTCGAATCATAAAGCAACCAATCAGAATCAATATGTGATAAGTACGTATTTCAAGATGGCGTGTGTATAAAGCATAAAGCATAAAAGATTTATTTATAGTGTGTAAAAAAAAACTAATTGCTTCGCATCGAAGCACCAAAAATATGTGACACATATAAACAACATACACATGACCTTAAAACAAAGTTTCCGTGTAACTGGTTTTAGTTTATTCTTTCAAATGCTTCCAACGTGTAGGGGTGGAAAAGGAAGAGGAAAAATTGTCTCATTGACTTCTCCTTTCGATAGCTAGCCTCCTAAGAAGGGTATTTGAGTATGTGATTAACTGGCCATTTGCATAGTGATTATTTGAGTACCAGACCATATGTTTCATGATTATTGATAATGTAGGACTGTATTTTTGATTATTTGATTATCTTGTTTAAAAAAATATTTAATGATTATATTAGTAACACACTTGTGATTATGTGATTACTTGGACACTCCGATTAAGTACCTTGTTTATATTTGCAATATTTAGGTTCAGTCTGGCCTGAATAAGAACTGCTTGAAAGGGAAGACATGCTGTTACTCAAGGACCCATCATGAATAATACACATTCATGACTCTAAAAAAATCTGACATACAAGATATTGGCATTTCTGACGTGAAATGTTCAATGGGCATTTACTAGTATCCGTTTTACATTCGGTACGTGCTCGTAATATCCGTTATTCTTCGGTTCATGTCAGTTTCACATCCGTTCATCATCCGTTTTAACCTTTATACATAAGGTAGCAGTCCGTTGGTGAATTTGTTTACCATACCTCCAACTGATGTTTAACGAAAAAGCAACGGATACAAAACGAAAACAAAACGGGCGTCGGCTGATAAAACGGACTCTGAACGGACATGCAACGGACATGGGCGGACGTTTAACGGATAAGAACTGATGTGTTACGGAAATGAACGGATTGGAAAACAGTTATTCGTTCGGCGTCCGTTAGCGCTACCCAGTAAGGTGTAACCATGGCTTTTTATTAACACAATCGTAATGTTGTAATGTTGCTTTTGTTACAAATTCGTTTGTATTTGAAAGACAAAATACACGCAATGTGATGTGAGAACTTCAATCTTAAATCTGCAAAACTCTGAAAGTAATTTAAAATTTATTCCATTTTTTTTGTGCTTGAAACCACACTTTCATGTTTTTCAGAATTACCACATACAGGAGTAGAGCCGTTAAGGGCTGATTTTTGCCTCAAATTTCAGTTACAGTTGATGAAAGATTTTGGACACTTTTAAAACAATAAGTGTCTACTTCAGTCGATTCAAATAGTTTATGTAAAAGATTTCAACAGATTTAGTCATTAAAGACGCTCTTATTAAAGCTTAAAATGAAACCGTCTAACATTTAACCCACATGCTAAAATTGGGAAGATTTCAGTTATTTAGCATGACTTATTGATGGTGTTACCAAGACATGTTTATTGTATTGTAAAAACAAGAGTGCACACGCTGAAATGTCTCGCCTTCTTTAGTAATCATTCATATTATGTTGATAGTCCTAAATATAAAGCTTTATTACAACTGTCCCATATACTTAACGTTAAACAAGAAAACTAAACATTGACCAATGAACCATGAAAAAGAGGTCAAGTTCATATGAACCATGCCAGGCAGACATGTACAGCTAACAATTCTTCCATACAACAAATATAGTTGACCTAAAGCCTATAGTTTATGAAAAATAGACCTAAACACAAAATCTTAACATTGAGCAATGAACCATAAAAATCAGGTCAAGGTCAAATAAAACCTGAGCCACTGACATAACGTATTTCCATAAACCATATAATTGATTAGTTGCACATAGTATAAGAAAACAAGAGAAAAAAACTGAAAAACTTAACTCTAACCACTAAACCATGAAAATGAGGTCAAGGTCAGATAACACCTGCCAGCTAGACATGTCCACCTTACAATCATTTCATACACCAAATATAGTAGACATGTTGCATACAGTATAAGAACAAGAGGCTCTCAAGAGCCTGAATCGCTCACCTTAATTTTTTTGGTTAAATCTCTCATCAATGATTATTTTGGCTTTTCAATTTATTTAAATGTTCTTTGAATCGTCCTATTTTCTTCAAAAGCAAAAAAAAAAAAAATCATTTTCTCCTATGTTCTATTTTAGCCATAGGAGCTATGTTTCTTGACATACAAGGAAATAAAATATAAAATTTATACTAGATACTCTGAAACTCATTTAGCCTAAGTTTGGCTGAAATTGATACAGCAGTTTCAAAGGAGAAGATTTTTTAAAGTAAGTCAACATGATGAACAAATTGTGAAAAAAGTCTTTAAAGAGCAATAACTCCTTAAGGGGTCAATTGACAATTTTGGTCAATTTGACTTATTTGTAGATCTTACTTTGCTTAACATTTTTGCTATTAACAGTTTATCTGTATCTATAATAATATTCAAGATAATAACCAAAAACTGCAAAATTTCTTTAAAATCATCAATTCAGGGGCATTATACCTGAAAAATCAGTTACCCAATTCGGCTGAAAATTTCAGGACAGGTAGACCTTGACCTAATAAATACTTTAACTACTTGTCTTATATGCTCTAAATGCTGGAGTTTTTGAGATATAAGCCAAAAACTGCATTTTACGCTGTGTTATATTTTTAGCCATGTTTTTTGACGAAATAGAAATAAAACACAAACTTTATTTTATACACCCTACTGATCATTCAGTTGAAGTTTGGTTGAATTTGGTTGAGTAGTTTTAGAGGAGAAGATTTTTTAAAGTTAGCAAATATGATGAACAAATTGTGAAAAATTGTCATTAAAGGACAATAACCCTCAAGGGGTCAATTGACAATTTTGGTCATATTAACTTATTTGCAGATCTTACTTTGCTGATCATTTTTGCTGTTTACAGTTTATCTTTATCTATAATAATATTCAAGATAATGACCAAAAACTGAAAAATTTCCTTAAAATTACCAATTAAGTTGCAGCAACCCAACAATGGGTTGTTTGATTCATCTGAAAATTTCAGGGCTGATAGATCTTGACCTAATGAACATTTTTACCCCATGTCAGATTTGCTCTAAATGCTTTCGTTTTTGAGATATAAGCCAAAAACTGCATTTGACCCCTATGTTCTATTTTTAGCAATGACGACCATGTTTGTTGATAGATCAAAACTTCGGATACAATTTATAAACCAGATACCCTAAGGAACATTCAGTTAAAGTTTGGAAGTATTTGGCCTAGTAGTTTCAGAGGAGAAGATTCTTGAAATAGTTTACGACGACAGACGACGACAGACGACGGACGACGACGGACGCCAAGTGATGACATAAGCTCACTTGGCCCTTCGGGCCAGGTGAGCTAAAAACAGACAGGAACAATGAAAATGAGGTCAAGGTAAAAAAAAACCTGAGCGACTGACATATAGATCATTAAATATTTCTGATTTATTGCACATATAGTATTAGAAAAAAGACCAAAACTCAAAAACTTTACTTTCACCACTGAATCATGAAAATGAGGTCAAGATCAGATGACACCCTGCCAGCTAGACATGTACACCTTACATACATTAAATATACTAGATCTATTGCTTATAGTATCTGAGATATCGACTTGACCACCAAAACTCAACCTTGTTCACTGATCAACGAAATGAGGTCAAGGTGAGATGAAAACTGTCTGACGGGCATGAGGACCTTGCTAGGTACGCACATACCAAATATAGTTATCCTATTACTTATAATAAGAGAGAATTCAACATTACAAAACATATTAACTTTTTTTTCAAGTAGTCACAGAACCATGAAAATGAGGTCAAGGACATTGGACATGTGACTGACGGAAACTTCGTAACATGAGGCATCTATATACAGAGTATGAAGCATCTTCCACCTTCTAAAATATCAAGCTTTTTTAAAGAAGTAAGACAACGTCGCCGCCGCCGCCGTCCGATCACTATCCCTATGTCGAGCTTTCTGCGACAAACGTTGAAGGCTCGACAAAAAAACCAGCCCATATTCATGTAACAGAAATACAGTAAAACCTGCTCATTGTAACACAATGTGTAATGAAAGTACATGTAGCTTCCATACATTTATGGTCCATGTGTTCTGCTAATTTTAATTGCATTCTGCGTTGTCAACTGGCCAACCTAGTACATGCATTATTTAATAGCTAGACTACTCTATAAACTGTTGACATTTATGGCTATTGTTGAAAGCTGATGGATGGCCCCTCTGAACTATATAAGATCCAGCTTTGGACTCGAACATAGGACGGATTGGTACAAGAGATTCGTACAGATAGATTCCGCCAAGGTCTCCCCCCCCCTTGTGGGTAGGCTGGAACTCATGCGCTTAATATCCGAATGAACTCCATTAGGACTGAACAGTTATACCACTATACGATCACGTGCCCGTGTGATGAGTTATTGAACATTCGAACAATTCAACTTTAAAGACAGTTTGTGAACATTGAACATTTGAACTTTCGAAACATTCTTGACTTTGTAATTACATAATAAAATATATTTATCCACTTACTGACTTCGTAACACTCAAGAGACCATCTATATTAAGCAAAAGCCGGTGTTATAAGACCATACATTTTAGATCCCTCTGTAGTTCATTTCATATAAATTGAACCTGTCTTAGGATACCACCTCTTTGCTCTCCTTTAAGTGGTCTCTAAAAACAGCTTTTACTATATTCTACTTTTCAATAGATAGCTAAAAGTTAACATTCTAGCAATTTTGTAAAACTGCTATATTTTGGGGCCATAAAAGGGTTTAACTTGGCCTACTTCTTCGTCACATTGCAATACACAAACCCTGAAACTGAAGGCATACTGACTTGGGTTGGAGTTGTCTCATTGGCACTCATACCACATATTGTGATCCCTATTGTAAACCATATTGTCATATAAGCGGGAATAATTAAACTTTCTATAAAATCAGGGTTAATCCACCATTTTTCTCTCTCTCGGAAATTGCCTGTTGTTCGAGGTCACGAATATGACAGCTGTTTGAAATCTAGTCAATTGTAGGTATTTATAGTCAAGCTTTTGATTTTGTCAGGTATAATGGATTTTTCCATTTTTGAATTTTCTTGAGGTAGGTCGTTTTGTTATTACTTTTTTTATGTTTGGAGAATGTTTGAAATATTCAGTATACAGTGATAATTTTCATTTTAGGCACACATCAGTTATATTACAATTTCTTGTTTTTTTTTATTAAGTTCTACCTAAAAGGAGAATACATACATACCATATCCCTTTTATTCCTTTCTGTGTCTAATTCCTTTTTTAGTTTTAGTATGATGTTTTGTTTCATACTGTTTTCTTCCTGTTCTCTGTCAATAATATACAATCGATTAATTAGTTCATGACGAAGAACATGTATCAGTGTTCATGTTATTAATGTAAATAAATGCAATTTTTGGTTTCATTGTAATGTCATATAGCTATCATTGGCGGTACAAGCTAATGTTGATTTTTAAGAAAATGTATTGATATAATAGTTTCAGTTAGTTTCATGTGCCCAAGTGAACGAATATCGAAGGTTCAATACAGAAATTGGACAAAAATGTCATTGATACATATTTCTGTGACAAATAAACATTAGCTTGTACTGCATTACATGTAACAGTATTCGTCCATGAAATAGTGAAATAACAATTCGCTTTTTGCAGCCAAAAAGGTTCAATTTTGTCAAATTACGATACGAAACATTGATAATTAGTTATTTACTTGCAAGTGAATGAGTCGACCTCTTTAAATCCGTATTCATGTGAACTTCAATTTAACCCCTAGCTAGGGATTGACAACGCATGCATTGTACGTGTACTGGTTTTTTAAGAAAAAGAATGTCAACAATGAAAGTGAAACTACGGTAAATCATTTGATTACTAATTCGATGCACATAAAATCATTCTTATACGGTTAAAAACAATGAGAAACATCTATTTTTAATCTATAAAATAAAATCAAACAGACCTATAAAAATCCAATTGCACGTGTTGGTTTAATATATTCATATCTTTATTTATGTTTACATCACTTATATGGTCATCTGAGGTCAAATCGATAGTTAATTAGATGGCGTCTGGACTAAAATACACATGAAACGAACCTATATATTATCTACCCCATGCTCTGTAAACTGTTTATTTTAGACTTTTGATAGTTTGGATAAATGTTTTACATTGTTATAAATCAAATATGAGAATTTGAGTCAAATCGGTGACCATGAATTTGACAGCTAGTGCCCCTTTAAAGTCTATACATTTAGTTACATGTGTACAGTTTCAATATAAAAAATGAAGATAAGGTATTTTCAATAAACTGGAATTCATTGTATCCTGAATGAATACATGTTCCTTCTCTTTCAGTCTGTAAATACAATGTACACAAATGTGTTAAAGTCATCACTAAACTTGTCACAAATCATAGTCGACGACAGGAAATACGCATGTTCTTTCATCCTGCCGATATGAAGTTATTATTTTGAACAGGTTCATCGGTATGCTTTACACGTAATTTTTATTGGAACTGTTTCATAGGCGCTTAAGGAACTTGTATAAACAAAGTCAAATATATTTAAAAAAGAAATGTTTTAATTTTTAAGTCACCCTTTCCATTTTGATTTTCGGAAATTTGTTACCAATTTGAAGTCAAACAGATTTTTGTACAAACCTGTCATTTTGTTCCATCACTTCGTCTAGTCGCTTTTTAATATTTTTCATAACTCTCTGTGATTCATATTTTTCTTTTGTCGCTGTTTTCAATTCTGCTTCTAGATACTGAATTTTATTTTCAAACTGCGTTGTAATCTTCTTAGCATTATCAACCGTCTCTCTATTGAAACGTTTCAAATTTTTAATTAATTCATGTGAAGCTGAAGCAATGCATAACGTTTTTTAACGCTTCAAAATTGTGGTCTAAGCATAGCTTCATGTGAAGCCCCGAAAATACACGAATATAAGGTACACATGTACAAAAAAAGTAAAAACACAAAAATACTGAACTCCGAGGAAAATTTAAAAAGGAAAGTCCCAAATCAAATGGCAAAATCAAAAGTTCAAACACATCAAACGAATGGATAACAACTGTCATATTCCTGACTTGGTACAGGCATTTTCTTAGGTAGAAAATAGTGGATTGAACCTGGTTTTAAAGCTAGCTGAACCTCTCACTTGTACCATATAAAAAGGTCAAATATAGTTAATATCCCACATTAAAAAATCAAGAGATAAAAATATGATGATTAAGTCGGAGAATGATGAACAACATATAACAAACAGAAACAGAAAATCAAATACAATTTACCCCAAAAGCAACCATATTTCAGTTTGTACAACACCAATCTAACCACAACCTGAAGTTTCGAGTGCCCATGTAGGGTATGTAGTTCAGCTCTACAATGTATACATCTGACAAGAACACCATACAGTTTTCGACAATGAAAACACCAATAACGTATAGTCAGTTATAAAAAGCCCTGTCATAAAATATGAAGCTATTTAGTTTTCAGTTAAGAAAACTAACGTCCAAAATGTATAACAAAACAATTTGAGAAATGAATATCACAGACAGAAACAAGCAACAACCATGGATCTAATGGTTCCTGACTTGGAAAAGGCACATAAAGAATGATGGTAGTTTAAACATGTTCAAGTTTCCCCACACCAGGGAACGTGGTGTAACATTAACAATACATTTAAAAACTATATGCTTTTATTTTCTTTTAATCAGTATAATTGTTTTTGAATGCAATATTAGCAAAAAAAAAAGAAAAATAAAGGGTGGTATACTTTATCGTCAGAAAACATTAAATATCATTTTCCAAAAATATGCTAAGAGAAAAAAAGTATCATGTGGATTGTAATTCATATCTCTGAAATATTGATCAATAGGTCACTTCATCATATTACTTTTTTTACCTTCTTATTTGTTTTTTTGCTTTGATTTAAGTTTACATTGTAATTCTATATAATTGCAAATACAAACGAATCAATGTATTTGTTCTTCATTTATAATAATAAGCGTTCTAAACGATAGTTTTTACTTGGTAAATGACCATTTGTTCCAAAATTATATGACGTTTTGGGATTTGCACTCCTTTTTTAAAAGGAATGTTTATTATTCTCAGATTTCACACATTCACAAAATATCTAACATTTTTAACCAAAATATATTTGAATCATCACGCCAGATTTCAAATACTTTAACCATATTGAACCCCTTTAGTGAAGGTTATCGAAAAAGAGATCCGATGTGTTCCAAATTTGATAAAAATGTGTGCGTTGTAATCGTGACCTCGATAGAACATTTTACAAGTTTCCAATTGAAAAGGCTGATCGTAGACAAAACTGTTTTAGTAGCATGTAGTCATATATTTTGAGAAAATGATTTAAACAAATGTTGTATTGCTATTCAAAGGTGAATTAAAGAGTGCTTGATGGGTTGCGTTTTTCAGTAATCAGTATGATACGGTTATCTGCTGTTCTCATTGTTTTAATACGGACGGGAAATAACTTGCCAAAATGGTTCATTAGTTAATATTAATTCAAACTCTTAATTTATTCAAACACCAGTTACGATAAGACTTACTTTGATTGGTTATCTATTTGTTGTTGTTTTTCTTTCAGTTCGTCCTTCAGTGCATCCATGCCTTGTGTGAGTCTGAAAACTGTCTGTTCCTTCTCTTTCAGTCTGTAAATACACAAATGTGTTAAATTTATCACTAAACTTGTCCCAAATCATAGTCGACGACAGAAATAAGCATGTTCTTGCATCCTGCCGATATGAATTAATTATTTTGAACAAGTTCATCGGTATGCTTTACACGTAATTTTTATTGGAACTGTGTTATAGGCGCTAACGGAACTTTAAAGGAAATTATGGCTACTAAAGTGTTAAATTAAGTAATTGCATAATAGCTGAGTGATTGTTTATACATTCATATCATAATCACAAACGGAAATAGAAGAATTATTTGTATTTCGTAATATCTAATGATACGATATTTTAGTTCCAATTTTTCCTGTCTTGTGGCTTTAAAAAGAACGGCATCAGCTATAAACAACTGTAACAGTCATGGAAAACTTTTAACCTGATGTTTTCCATATTATTAGGTCTTTCCACTTTTCTGTGGAAAGATCTATTGTATTTGTTCTGATTATTATTTTATTTTTTTTTATTTTTTTTCCGCCGCATCTTGAAATTTTTGTTTCGCAATATGTCGCTTAGATATTTTTTATATAGTATCGTACAGTTGATGCGGTTTTAAATTTCACCCTGCTAAGACGAACAATTTTCTTTGTAAGAGTTATCTCCCTATTCACTGTTTATCAAGTGAGTGCATTTCCTTCGTTACAAAAAAAGATATCGATAAAATTCTTTTTCTACATTGTTCGTTACATCCTCAGGATTTTTTGGCTAATTTGGATCGAAGCGATTCGATGAAATTTTATAGGAGTTATCTACCTTTACGATATAAATTTATCGGTTTTTTTTTAACTCATAAACCTTTGACCGTATTACCCTAGAACTTTTTTATTTGAGGTCCCTATGTCCTAACTTAGAAAATAAGGTCAAGGTCAAAGGTCAAGGTCAAGTTTAAAATTTTGACTTATTCATGTTTTTGCATTTTCATCAACATTTTAAAAGATATGTATAAAAGAACAAATGCAAAATGATTGCTAGATGGTAATAAAGATATGTTACATTTGGTCTGATACCATCTAATGACATCTTACAGGAGTAAATGCCCCTGAAATATCTGATTATAAGGTTATTTGAAAACAACTTCAACTAGGTTCATTAAAAAGCCATTTGACCTTCAACAAAAGGCTAGGTGACATATGACCTTGAAAAATGACAACCGGAAGTGACCTTGAGAAACCGGAAGTACATATTTTTGCTCTTTTTTCATGTAAAAGTACTCGGAATCCATATATTTTGTAATATAGATACATAAACTTATCCCTCAAGACTAAAAATAACTTTCGATAAACTGGAAGTGGCCAATTATCTTACGTTGTACACATAGAAGTATATAGAAACTATATATTTTTGGAATCAGAGTGAAAAAAGCTATCATTTGAGACCGGAAGTAGCACATTATCTCCGTTAGTTCACTTTAAAGCATACCAAAACTAGTAGTTATAGCATCAGCTTGAGAAACTAGCTTCTTTTCAAAATTTGTTTGATGTAGAAAGACCTTTAATTTGATTTTTTTTCGTTCTGTTACTTAGTTGTCATGATGTCTATTCACTAACACTGCGCATGCATAGTTAGCGCTTCAAGTCTACATAATCTGTAAAAAAATGTATGAGACTGCTATTCAAGATTTGAATAAGCATGTTTTTGGACGATTTCTACATTCAGAGAATATTAATAATTTTTCTACAAGTTAAGTCCAATTTAATTGTAGATACTACAGAAAATCGAATTGTATTTTAAGCGCTCTCAAGTTTACAATTGTGGCAGACAAATGAATAATGTAATGGAAATCAAAGATGTATGTCAGCAATGTCTTGTACATTTTCGAAAAGAAATACCGATGAACTATTTTAATAGAGTTATACCCCTTGTAAATATCAATATATATAGCAATTTGTGTTATGTACCATCTTCCATATGTTGTGAGATTGAAATATGTATTACAGATTTTTATCAGGCTATTTTAAGACAGAGCTGTAAAGAATGCCAACCACGTGATTTACAGAGTTATTCCACTTTGAAATAGAAATTAATACATCAAAACATATCATAGTAAGTGATATTATGTCAACATTTCTTGTGAGCTATTCTATTGGTTTTTTTTTTAATAAAAGAAAAGATTGAGGTTTTTTATTTATTGCCCTTCGACAGATAAACTATAATTAACACGGGGAACAATGGAGTTCTGTTCTTTAATGATTTTTTTTTATTGTGTAAGACAAACCGTAACTGGTAAAATTGTTTTGCATTTCAAATATATATCTTTTTAGAATGCTGATTTTCGAGCGCTGAAATCGGTCCTCAATTAAAACACATCGGATTTGATTTACATGAAAAGTCTCTACAATTGATTAAAACGTTTTCCTTATCTACGAAGACCTTGTCTAAGACATGACAGATCAGGCCTTGAACTGAAAAATCATGCTCGAAACATGAAATCCTGCAATTTGATTGGTTGATTTTGGAGTATGAGTACAAAAAACTTACTAGAAAGTTTTATGACTTCAAGGCAAGATATAATATGCACCGACGAGTCCATTCTAAATACCATGCCAAATTTAATAAAATTCTCCCCAGGGCGCAGCTTGATACGACCGCAGAGGTCGAACCCTGAACAGTGGGGCAAGTATGGAAACAACATTCAAGCTTGATACAGCTCTGAATTTTGATTGTGATTTGATATTTGACACATCATAGGTGTCTGACACAGAATGAAAGTGGTTTAAGACTTTTACCTATTATGGTTCAATATCCAAAATCTAAATAATGATGAAATCAAACAAAGTTAAACTTTGGACCCTTTTTTTTTACCTCAATGTGAACCAATTTGATAACGGGGCACAAAAATCAAAAATCTAAATACATGGTTAGTTTCTGCATATCATAGAACCTCATATTTTCAATTTTTTTTAGTTTTGAGTTTCAGTTTTACTGAAACCCCGATTTATACCAGCTTGAAAACTGGGCCCAAAATCATAAATCTAAATACATGAATACATGAATAGAATCAGCTTATCAAAAGACCACGACAATTATGTTTTTGTTAAAATCAAACCAAGTCTAATGTTGAATCTTTTGGACCTTAATTTTATAACAATTTGAAAACAGGACCAAAAGTTAAAAAAGTCAAATAAACGGTTAGATTCGGCATATTAAAGAACCCCAATAATTTAATTTTTGATGATATCAAACAAAGTTTAATTTTGGAGCCTTTCGGTTTCTATATGGACTAATTCAACAATGTTTAAAAACAGGACCCTTAAATAAAAATCTAAACACTTGTTTAGATTCATCATATCAAATAAACCCAAGAATTCTGATTTCAATTTTTGTTAAAATCAAACTAAGTTTTATTTTGGACCCTTTGGACCTTAATGTAGACCAATTTAAAAATGGGACCAAAAATTAAAAATCTAAAAACACAGAAAGATTCGGCATATGAAAGAAACCCAATAATTCATATTTTGATGAAATCAAAAGTTTAGGTTTGGACCCTTTGTATCTCAATATGGGCCAATTAAAAAAAGGGGCCCAAAATCAAAATAAAATAATACACGGTTAGACTTAGCATATGAAAGAACCACAAGAATTCAAGAATAAAATCCCATTGAAATTGGTCAAGAAATAAGCAATTTATACTAAGTATTAAAAAAGTATTTTGTTGCCCCTTAATAGCCCCATAACCCCCAAAATCAATAATAACCTTCCTTATTTTGTATGGAACCTTTTGGTACAATTTCAGAAAGATGCATACAGACAAGTAATTTTCTGGAAACTAGAAAAAATGCTTATTTGGACCCTTTAGAGGCCCTTATCTCCTAAACTGTTGGGACCATAACCCCCGAAATCAATCCTAACCTTCCATTTGTTGTTTCAACCCTTGTGTTTAAATTTCATAGATATCCATTTACTTAAAGTAAAGTTACATGTTAAGTTATATTACAATAGATTAGATATGATATGAAGTAAGTAAAAACAACCTCTATCTTTACTCACCTCATTTGGAATGTTTCATCAATTTCTTCAATGACGGATCTTGTAAAATTACTCTGATTGAAAAGTCCGAGTTTACGTGGGCAACCTAGTGGATCTTCAATCTCTTCATCTGTAATTTGGACATCTGTTTGGAGAGCTTTCCATTGTGTGAGAAAAATACAGTCATTCGTTTCTTGCAAAAGATTTTCAAACTTCAATAAACTATCCGCTGATTCATCATGGCGTCGTTTAAAGAACACCCTTTTGTTATGTAAATCTTGGTTTTCAATGTCTTTAAAGTCAGATGCAGTTGTCATGTGTATTTGTTTAAACCGATTAATGATCTCATGTAATTCACCAGAAGTTATTGTTACTTTTGAAACATAAGATTCGCAGTCGGACTTTATTTGGGCAGAATGTTCCGTATCAATGGTCTCAAGTTTCTTCTTGACTAATTCAACTTTCGTTTTAATCTTTTTCATATACTGGATCACAGTCTGTCGACATGTATCAGCAACGGTTTTAATCTTTTCAGTTTTATGTTCATTGTGATTACTTGTCATACATTCTGCGCATGTGAGACATTCACATTTACTGCAATAATAAAGAAATTGATTCTTATGAGTTTCACAAACAGGTTGGGGTCTGAAAACACGATTTCCTTCCTTTTGAATATTTGTTACTTTGTGATCCTGAAGAAAAGGAACTTTATCATGAACATCCTGTCTACATTTAACACACAAAATCCGATGACAATCTTCACAGAATAAATCTCCTACTTCTTTGTTGCAAAATCCACACTTTCTCGCTGGAATTTGAGCCATAACATCTACACGTATCTTACTGTTATATTACAATATGGCGGATCATCAATGTATGCCGTGTTATCTAATAATTTATAAATATAGCTGCTAAACAGAAACAAGAAATGAGTAAAACGTAAAAAATGTTATGATTTTTCAATAGATATATATGAACTTCTGAACTAAGTATAATGTCAAATATCGTCAAAATATTATTGTCGGTCGAAACAAAGGATCATACTAGATTCTTTTTGAAAGATAAATTCGGGTTTCCAAATGGTGATTTAATATCTAAAAATAGGCAGATATGTTATATTTACTCTCCAATAGGTTGTTTACTAAGTCGCGGAGCGAAGTTTGGAGACTTGTTGTTTTCGTCTGTTCACTTGTACGCATGTCATAGGGATAAAATGTATACTTCATACATATTGTAGCGATTTTAGTTTTGACAGTTTAATTCATAATTATGTAAAATGTATTTCTTTTTAATACATTCTGGTTAAATTAAATTTCAATAGGGCACCGCACGTTAGTTTATTTAATTGAACGGTGTCTAATTTATTTAAATTCACCGCCCGGTATCTTTAGAACCACCTGGTACCCCATCTTTGGAACTGTGGGGTACCGCCCGGTATCTTTAGAACCGCCCGGTATCCCATATTTGGAACCGTCTGGGTACCGCCTTATGACGTATATATATATAATTATGTATATAAGGGAATGCAAGAGAGATCAAGGAGGAATTGAGAGAGTTAGTTAAAAGAGATGAGAGGATAGTTAGAGAACGAGAGGACAGTGATAGTGTGTTAGTGAAATCAGGTGTATTGTTAAGCTGTTTTATTATGTTGAACTGATATAATACATTTAACAGATAAATTGTGATTAAATTGAGACTTTGTGTTGTGGTTTGTTTTCTTTGTTCAATTTGAACATAGGTTTTCCGTAATTTACGCTACCTCAAAATAGCGCATCGACAAACAGGAATCAATGATAAAAACGAACTTTTCACAAAAACGTTTTGATCAAATATGAATTGGAAAGGTGTCGATATGCCTTTATGTGCTCTGACATACCGTTGTAAAACTGGTAAAAAAGGCGAAATTTATTAATAAACTCGGATTCTTATCACTTAATATTGTGGATATTCGCATATCATATTTTGAAAATAGTTCGAAAATAAATTAAAGAGTTTAAATTCATTACTATTAACAACCTTCGAGTACGGACAAATTGTATTCTTTTATTGACAAATGTGTTACGTATGGAGGACGTGTTTTTCAACAAACTATCGGCGTACCATGAGGAAAGGATTGTGCCCATCTTTTAGCCGACTTGTTCCTTTATTCTTTTAAGGCTGACTTCATACAGCAACTTCTTAGAAAGAAAGAAAATTAAGTAGGCAATATATTTTAACGTTACTTTCCGCTATATAGATGATGTTCTCTCCCTAAATAACTCCAAAATTGGTGACTTAGTTGAACGCATTTATCCAATCGAACTATAGATAAAGAGCATACCAGAAACAGTTAATTTTGCCTAATATCTTGACTTACATCTAGAAATTGACATTTAAAAGAGTCGGTTGAAAACAAAACTTTACGACATAAGAGATGATTTCAGCTTCTCAATTGTGAACGTTCCACGTCTATGTAGCAACATTCCAGCACCGCCTGCATAAGGAGTATATGTCTCCCAATTGATTTGATATTCCCGGGCTTGAACTTCATGAGTTCCTTCCTACTCAAAACGTCTATTAAACAAAGAGTTCCAAATGGTGAAGTTGAATTCATTCCTTCGTAAATTTTACAAACGTCATCACGAGCTGGTTGACCGTTATGTATACGTAACATCCGTTTCACAGATGATATCGGATATATTCCTCATGTCGTAGCTGCAATCCCGTTCCCTTTTCACGAATATGACCTACATAATTTGACTATATACAGGGTTTGTAATAGCATGAGCAACAATATGGGTGCCAAATGTGGAGCAGGATCTGCTTATATTTCCAGAGCACCTGAGATCAACCTTAGTTTTTGGTGGGGTTGAGGAGGCTTAGTCTTTATTTTTCGATAGTGTGTCTTGTGTAATATTGATTTTACGATGGTCTTTTATTTCATTTTTTAGCGTTGGTGTTATCAGATCATTTTTCATTTATGAGTTTGAATGTCCCTCTGGTATCTTTTCTTTTAGCATACAAAGCAGCTAACAGACAAAAATGAAACATTGATTTACTTATCACATCTCAGCTTCAGATCGCGTTTTAACATTTGATTGCCTTAGCTTCCCCAAAACAACCATTTAATTTTGTATTATATCGGCTTCTGATAGGAGTTTCTACAATAATCTTAATCAATATGCCAATTTCCCTTACTGCAATTAAAGAAACCACCATTTACCTTTGTTATGTAAGCATTCAAAATATATATTTGTTTAGAGTGTAAATAACTCTTTATACTTCTATGGTCCTTTTATCAAGACAAAAATGTAAGACTTTTTGGATCAAAGCACTACACTTCCAAACAATCCAATCAACTACAAGATTTCTTATTTAAATAAGTATTGTTGTATATAATTAATGATGTTAAATGTTTTTTTCTGTAATGAAAAAGGTCAAAATGGCAGACATACTAACGAGAATTGAAATGAATTGTGTTAAGCAGAATATGATCGCCTATGAACGTTACGTCAATAATGTTTTGGTCAGGTTGGAAGTAGATTGAAGTAATGATATTGGCTCCAATTATGGCCATAAAATATCAGAATTGTTCCTGTATTGTTTTTTATTAGTTTATAGCAATACTCAGTAAAGATCCGTCTGAATTAAGCTTAATTGATCAATTCAACTACACATATCGTTACATCTATGATGCTTATATGGGATTTACTGACCCCATATGTACCGTATTAGGTCACAAGCACAATATGTAACTAGAAGTACTAGTAGTAAACATCGTTATACAAGTACAAAATATATATAAAGCTGGACAATGAAAATCTTCTTCTAAACTTAAGATACCAAAAACTTCACAAAATCCTCAGATAAGATGACATGTAAAAGGTTTGTTGGATTTTCTAATACATTTTCTAATACATATTCAAAGATGCAATTTTGAAGTATTCAGTTTTTTTGGTTTATCATTTAATGGAATGTGCAAAGGAGTAGTTTCGGTAAGGCCCTAAAATTGCCTCCAACTTTAGACTAAACTAGAACACACCCGTGATATCGCGGGTCCTTATTTTAATATTAGTATTGTCATCTGATAAAGTCATGCCGATTATAAGATACACAGTTTTCTCTGTTTTCAAATCTTTCTGTTTGAACCCGTCGAACTGGAACTTATCAATTATTGGTAATTACTGTAATATTAATTATTTGGAAAACAAAAGGTCCTGGAATGGAGTATTTTTTAATCAACAACATTGTCCTATATTAGTTATAAATAAAGTCGAATTCTTTGATTCGCTGTTTTACGTCATGCCCGCTAACAAATTGAAAACTGTACCTATATACGCCTTATTTTTAGTACAGATGTTTAGTATTCGTATTGTTATCTTAGAAAGTCTTACTGATTAAAATACTACAATCTAGTAGTGTCAATCCTGTGATTATGACCCGTGTATATAGCATATTAATTCTGAATACACCGTTTGGTGGTGCGCCTGTCAGATGCGGAAAGTACAGATAAGGTATTAGGTAACAGGTGAATATACTATTGGTATCGGTATCGGACTCGACCCGGAACTTCTTAATTATTGGCAATATTAATTACGTGGAAAACAAAAGGGCCTGGAGTGGTGTAATTTTTAATATTCACCTTTGTACTATATAAGTTATATATAAAGTTGAATTCTTTGATTCGTCGTTTTTACGTGATGACGGCTGACAAATTGGACCTCGTAATTTTAGTATTATAGATGTCAAATTAGTAATTATTGCCCAATATCACAATGCATCATAGTCAATACATTGAATAGATAGGAAATAAGCCTTATTGTTGAAAATTTATGTTCCTGCGTTTTATTCATGACGTCACAAATAGTACTCATTTTGATTTTCGACAAAAAATCAATGAAAATGGGTTAATTTACATTGGTAATTGGACAGGAAACATAGAGTGCATACGTCGACTAAAAAGATCTTTGAACATAATGTTTATGATGACATTTGACACATCTAGTTGGAATATTTAGTTTTTCGACGCCTGCGCTCCATGTTTCCTGGCCCTAAATTTGGCTTAATTCCGGCCGATTTTGTCAAATTTTGACAAAATTACTTTTTTGGACCTATTAGGGATGTTCAAATCTACGCTTTAGAATAAAATTTTGACAGTAGTAAAAGTTCTATTTAACTTTCTCACATGTCTTAAAGTCAACTTAAAACATTGTTTATCTTGTAACGTTGAACTTCATAATCGGGGCCAAATATGACCCTTACCGAACTTACTCCTTTTGAGAGTAGTATGTAATTCATGTTTAAGACTTCCAATGTTTGATTCATTTTTTCAACTTTGTCAAAAAGGGGAAGTTAACTCATATAGCAAGGTAGATAACTCAAATAAAGTCTTTGTTTTTAGTAGAAAACGTTGTTAATTTATCTATTTTAATATGTAGAAAGAAAACAAGTCTAATAACCCCATTTTTCTTTCCCTTATATAAGGGCATATTTTAAGTACGATCTTCTCACATTTATCTTAAAATGATATGGTGTATTTTTTTTTTATGACACAAAATCAAATTTCCGTGCAAAATCTATACAAAATTTCACAATTTTGAACAATTTGTATTGAGAGAAAAAGTCTGGTGACCCATACTTTTTATTGTAAATTTGAAAATACACGATAAAAACTTCATTTTGACAAATCATTAAACCAGATGCTCCGCAGGGCGCAGCTTTATACGACCATAGAGGTCGAACCCTGACCGGTTAGGGCTAGTATGGACACAACATTCAAGCTTGATACAGCTCTGAATTTGGATTGTGATTAAATAGTCGACACAGGATAGGTTTCTGACACAGAATGAATGTGGTCTAATGAATTTCAAATTTTTTTTTTTTTGCTTTAGAGCAATTTACTATGCTGCTAAATATTAATATATTCCTCTCAAAACTTTTGAAATCTGAAATGAGAAAAATTACCCCCCCCCCCTCCTCCCATTTTTTTCACCTCCCGATTTCCATTATTCGAAAAATGATCTCAATTCAAATTTCTAATGGAGTTTGCAACAATAACTACTTATTTATATACATAAAAAAACATTAAAATATAAAATGTCATACAGATATGGCTAAAATTAATATTTAATAGTAACTTCTAAAAAAATAAATTGGGAATGTGTCCAAAGGGACACAGATGATGCCCCCGCTAGCATATAACATTATAAAGGGACATAACTCAAGAACTGTTAAAGTGAAGCTGCCAAAAATTGAACTTAAACTGAGTTCAGAGGTAAAATGCATTATATACACATTTCATTAAATTTAGTTGAGATAAACTTAAGTTAAGAGAACAGAAACTAAAAAACTCTTCAATTTTTCCATTTACCCTAGAATGGTAATCAAAGTGCTTGTAATCACTGAATGGTAAAGACTGTTGGTAGTAAAGTGAATATTGCATTGTATATTGTATAAAGCATTGATGTAAGTTGATTCAACTACAATTCTGGAGAAAGAAAGATAACTCCAATTTTCAAAGAGATTCATAAAGCATTGGCTTTAGGTGATACAACAACCATTATGGACAAAGAAAGATAACTCCAATTTATTGTCTTGAAACTACAAAAATGCTTGATTTTGGCCCCTTTTTGGCCCTTTATTCATAGACTGTTTGCCCTTTAACCCACAAAATATATCCCAACCTTCTACTTATGGTATTAAACATTGAGGTACAAACTCGGAACAATTGAAATACTTATACACACTTTTTGTACTGACACTAGATAAACGCTTGTTTTGGGCCCCTTGGGCCCTTATTCATAAACCTTAAGGACCATCACCCCCTAAATCAATCCCAAACTTCCTTTTGTGGTTATAAACATTGTAGTAAATAAAGGCAACAGTAGAATACCGCTGTTCAAAACTCATAAATCCATGGACAAAAACCAAATCGGAGTAGCAAACTAAAACTGAGGGAAACTTATTAAATATAAGAGAAGAACAACGACACAACATTAAAATGTTACACACACAGAAACGGACTAGCATTAGACCAAATCTGATGAGAATAACAAATATAACATCAAAACCAAATACATGAATTTGGGATAGAAAGGTACCATGACACTTCTTATAGTAATGTGAATTCACACTCAAATATAAGAGAAAATAAACGACACAACGGAAACACAACGTTAAAATGTAACACACACAGAAACGAACTATAATATAACAATGGCCATATCCCTGACTTGGTACAGGACATTTTTAAAGAACAAAATGGTGAGTTGAATCTAGTTTTGTGGCATGCCAAACCTCGCACTTTAATGGCAATGTTAAATATAACATTAAAATGACAACATAATATTACAGGACTACAATACAAATAAAAATGAAAACACATTAGACAAAGAAACACATAAATAATAGCTAATAAAAGGCATCAGGTTTAAAATTCAATACGCAAGAAACGCGCCTCGTCCTTACAAGACTCACCAGTGACGCCCAGATAGAAAAGTTCGAAAGTAAAAAAAAGTACAAAGTTGTACAGCACTGAGGATCAAAAGTTCAAAAAGGTTGTGCCAAATACGGCTAGGGCTTTCTGCTTGGGATAAGAACATCCTTATTATTTAGAACAATTTATGCTATGCAAACAGTAAATTACATGAAAAAACTGAAGTATTAACTAATTACAGAAAACAAAACCCGGGTACATTACAAAGACCAACACAAAAAAAGACACGCCCGACTAAGTCAAGAATTCAACGCAAAAAGTGAACCAAGTGACGTCACATAGAAAGTGATGAAAAGCCACAAAAATTACGTCATATTTGAAATTCTGAAACAGCACATAATGACCTCACATTTGAATGACTAAAACTATATCTCGAAAGTAAAATAGAATTAGGATTGATTTAAGATTTTGAACTAAAAACTGATATTACATCTAGTAACAATGCACATTGCAATACTTATTAATAGCAAACAGAGGTAGCAATTAACTATATTATATAGCTATGTCCGGTTTGTTTGGAATCTAACTTCAAACGAAAAACACCGTACAGATTACATTGAACAAAATCAAATCTAATAAATGAAGGCCGTGATTAATTTTCTTTACCATAACACATGAATATAATAGAAAAGGCGTCAACACATTTGACAAAATCCGATGAGAATTACAAATATAACATCAAACTAAATACTTACATGAATTTGGGATAGATAAGTACCGTAACATGTCTTATAGTAATGCGAATTCACACTCAGCAAAACAGTCACAATCGGGTATTAGTCACGTTCGGTAATTAAAAGATTAGACGGCGTAATGACAAACCACAATCTACCATGTGGTGTAAATGTCCTTATATAGTTTGGTCAAAGACATATCGTATGGATTAACCAATTCGTGATGGTGTCCATAAAATTTACGGAGTGTCAATTTTCATCTGTCCTCCTCATAACGTTGTATGAGCAGTTTCTGTGTAAGGAACACACTTCTGTATATGAAGACCGTATAATGTGAACAAGCACGAGAATAACGTATGAATTGTGATATGTAAACAGCATACGAAGGAGCAGAGGGTATGTTACTGCTGAGAAATGGGAAATTGATCATTGGGAAGTTGAAATCGTCCCGTTTATCATAGATTTTCGTGTGAAGTCGTCCATCTGCGTCAATATTGAGGAAAAGATCAAGGTATAAAGCAGTCCTTCTAGTATCAGTAGTATCCCTAATTTCCAGTTCGCTGGGGGTATATAAGATGTAAGTTTTGGCTAAAATATGGGTAATTCAATGATAGAACATCATCAATATATCGGAAAGTAAAAATAATGAATTTTGCAAGCTGCGTTTTCTTTTTGTCTTTTAGAAGGTTCTGAATGAATTCTGCTTCATGCGAGTACAAAAACAAATCGGCCAGCAGGGGTGCACAATTAGAACTCATTGGAATACCGACTGTCTGTTGAAATATAAATCTTCCAAACTCAACAAATATATTGTCGATCAAAAAGTCCAGCATTTTAATAAAATCATCTTCAATGTATTTTCTGCAAGACTCAATGTGATTCTTCACAAAATATGAATTATTTTAACTCAAGGCTAGAAATTTGTATCTACGATTCCCATTTTTATAGAAAAAGCTCTGTTTTATGAGATGGTGAAGTCGATCTTTCAACTGAGCATGGGGAATAGTAGTGTATAGCGTAGAAATATCAAAAGTCTTTATGTTGCGGCAAAATTGCAAAGAATGTGATCGAAGATTAAGCAGCAGATCTTGCGAATTTTTGAGAATCCACATCTGGTTAACACCACTGGTAGAATATATCTCATCACAATATTTTTGAAGCCCATCTCTAACTGTAGAAAGAATAGTAGTCAGTACTTTAGAAAGATGTTTAGTCGAACATTTTGAAGACCCAGCTATGTATCGTTCCTTATAAGGAGTTTTGTGTAATTTAGATATCCAGTATAACGAAGGTAAATTTTCTTCGTTGTCTTTGATGTTGATACCAAAAGAAAGAAGGACAGATTAATGATTTTGTAAAATTTCGTCCTTGGTAAATGATGTTAAAGGATATGTAGCTATTTATTCCAAGCTCTGTTGTGAGACATTGCAAATAATGTTTTTTTACATATGAAGACAATATTATTGGAGGCTTTATCTGCTGGAACAACGACATATTTGAGGATAAAGCATCCACAACATCCGGATTCTTGAAAGGGTTAGTAACTCTTGTACTCATATTACATCGTAGTTTTTGTATGCGCCTCTGAATGCACGATCGAATAGCTTTGATCCATTCAGACAAAGTGTCCAGAACTGGTTCGTCTGGTTCTCGCTTTACCCATTTTCTTGCATAGTCCTCAACTGCATCCATAAGTAACTTGAAATTTTTTTTCCAGTTGATGGGCTGGGGGATTCTATATTTTGGTCCCTTGGCTAATAACTCTCTTAGTTGGAAATATTTATTGATTTCTATTTACTTTTACTAAAGTTATTATCCGGAAACCACCCGTCTTCTAACGACGCCGACCACGACATGATACCAATATCGCGATAAAAAAATTTGCGATCGTATAAAAATTCTATGGATTTTATTTAAGATGCCTCAGCGACCTTTCATTGTATTTTACAACATTAGTCCATTCTATTAAAACATGAACAAATCAAAATATACATAAAAGGAAAAGACTATCTATTTATTTATCCATAAATAAAATCAGAATGTGTGAAGGTCTGAAAAGAGTCAATACATTTATATGTAAATTTCACATAACACTCCTATATATATACTAATATTACATAACCAAAAAACATGATGATTCTATATTGTTTTGCAAAATTTTATTTAAATAATGGTGGCTTGTGCTTAAAAAAATAAAGGTTGCAAGAAGCCTTAATTGTTGAAGACAAACACATTCGTTGAAATTTAAAGGCAGAAATATTCAATTCTAGCATAATAAATTATAACCTTTGTATATCTGATTATTTTTGTTTTCATCGTTATTATGGCAAACTCTTTGTCAAAAATAAGATGACAACACCGTTTACTTTTGGTCCTTATTATAACAACATTTGGGAAATGTTTGGTTGGAGTTATTGAAAGTTAAAGGTTTATTCGTAGATATAGGAAGAAGTTGTATGAGTGCTGCCAATGAGACAACTTTCCATCCAAATAACAATTTATAAAAGTAAACTATTATAGGTCAATGTACGGCCTTCAACACGGAGCCTTGGCTCACACTGAACAACAAGCTATAAAGGGCCCCAAAATTACAAGTGTAAAACTATTTAAATGGTAAAAACCATCGTGTTCATTCCCTAAACATACGATTGTTATTGTTTAAGAGAACAGTTTTTAGAATTATTTTACTAACTAGTTTGTCATTTTTTTATATTTTGATTACTTGGACTTGGAGACTTTAAAAATATTTATAACTACAATATCCCTTTTTCTTTTTAAATACACAAACTTTACGCTTATATTAAAAAAAAAAGATGGTGATCTTTTCAGCAATACACACAGTTTGTTGCTATGTTTCATATTTGTTTTCCGTTCATTTGTTTTTACTTTAATTAGGTCGTTAGTTTTCTCGTCGTTTGAATTGTTTTACATTTTTTTTATATAATATGGGAGTTGTTTTTCACTTGTTCTGTTGTTTGGTAGAGTTTCATTTTGTCAGCTTTTAAGTACTATGCCTTGGAGTGTTTTTGTTATACTTTTTAACCCAACACTTCATTGAAAACTGATCATTGACCAACAGGAAACCAATTAAAATCCAGGGGGAACTCAGGTGGTCTGGGATGTTAAAAACTACTTGACAAGTGACACCTTAATACCAGGTCAGATAAGAAAGTTTGAAATCATACAATAGAATACAACAGACTGTTACAGCAGTCAAAAGCATAAAAATTTCATTGCAAACTTTAACACAAATCATAAACATATAACTTGTATGGAATTAAAAGTTTAAATACATTAGCTGTATTCCACTCAATTAAGCAAAATTATATACAGTTTAGATGATTATCTATGAATGATTGAAAATATCAAATATAATCAAAACAATGTGGAAAGTATGATAAGGCTATTCTCCGACTTGATTTTCAAAAGTATTACAAATTTATCAAATAAATCCTTCAGGTACTGGTATTCATGAAACACAAGTCAGATATATGTCAGTATTCATCATAGATTTGTACTTTATCTCATGTATGAACATAAATGTAGTAAACTTTTTAAATAAACTGTAAAAGAATTCAAAGTAGCCACATTTTGAAACCATTATATTAATATTTAGATATTTTGCTACGCATGCACTTAATAGACAAGTAAATGCTTAACAATGTATTGTTTCTGTCAAATATATCTTTTTTTACACAGTGATATCATTATAATTATAGTGTTTTAGTTTTTAGCATAAATCCTTTAAAAAAAATATGTCATACACAATTTTGCCAAAATTGGTAAATTTAATTTCTGTCCAACTCTGACAAAGTGTACTGATTTGTTCATAGATATCTTTTGTCTTCATTTCTGTGTAGGAATATTTCAGAAATTTCAGAATTTTTTATCTTTAAATCAGTTAATGAGTTTAAATAGTTATCTGTATAAACTCCAAAACCTTGATTAATTTTGAACAAAGTTAAGAATCTAAGTTGTTCAGTTAAATATAAGATGGATTGCTGTAAAACAGTTTTTTCTTTAAAAATAGCAAGTATTATCAAATATATATTAATTATTAGTAATGAAAAATGTATATAGATATAAATAGTGCAATGTAAGTTTATCACAGTGGTTAGATGAATGTTTACAACTTAAATATACATCTAAAAACGTGCAACCTGTTTATATATTTATATACAAAACTAAATTAAATGTAATTATAAAAAAAAATGTTAATCTTGTAAGTCCTTTTCTGTTATTCCTTTTGCTGCTAATTCTTCAAGAACTCTATCAAGGTAAGTGTCATCAGGATATCCAAATCTACAAAAGAAATAGTATCATAACTGTTTTATTTAATTTTGATTAAGGTGGTACCTAACACTACAGGGAGATAACTCTGTAAAGTCAGCTGGCCTGGACCATTTCAGCTCAAAATTTTACTTTTAAACAGGTATGACTAAAAGGGACAGTTTTTCAATGAAATGAAAAGGAAAATAGAGGTGTTGACATATTTCTATGAGAATATAAAAAAAAACTGTCTGTGACACTTTGTTCAAACTGTAATATTAAAAGCTGAAATATAGCTTCAAAGAATAAGCAAATAAAAATATTTATACTGCAATCAGCTATTTTACTATACAGATAAAGCTATATGTATAAACGTAAGCTTCATACGTCAATGACCTCAACTAACCTTTAAGCCCCGCCTACTTATCGGAACTACTGTATTTCATCAACAATGTCACGTCACAACCATGACAATGTGTAGTAACAATTGTCAAACTTTTATGAATTTAAACTTGTTATGTCTTCAAATTGGTAATTTATATACCATGTTTATTAAATGTTATTAATTAAGTTCATTTTCCCTGTTTACTTCATTGAAATGTTAATGTCTTACTGCCTAGACTATGGTCATAGGGAAATACCCCAAAATGGTACCCCAAGAGGGAAGTTCTAAACACTTAAAACAATATTTGGGCCACACCAATTTGATTCCTTATTCGACGGACCCGCCCACACGTAACCTTTTTCAAAACAGATCTTTTTTTTTAATTTTATATTCCCGCTTCCCACATCCGGAAATGTAATTATGTCCATTTCCCGCACCGTTTTTGTTTTGGTAAATATTATAAAAAGATATCAACATTTGTTTTTAACCTGTATATAACGATTTAAAACATAATAGCACCCCACAACACTGTGTAAATATCTATGAGAATATTTGTTATAGCATGAAACCTATTTATCCAAAGTGGAAGTGCTCCGATATAAATTTATAACAGCGGAAATACCTGTAAAGAACAAAAATTTGGTTTCTTTCCCCCTTACTTATATTCCCTATCAAAAAATGTTAGATGTTAGAATAAAGTACAAAGAAGTTCTGAAGGATTTGCCTTCAACTGTAATTATATTTTATGCTGGCAAAACAAAACTATCCATAGCCGCTGCATGTTTATGCACCTGTCCTGATTGATTCAAGGGCCTGTCATTCAGCAGTTATCATTTGTTGATGTTGTTCATTGGTATTTTCACGTTCCAATATATGAATTAGATTGTTGGTTTTCCTGTTCGATTGTTTAAGCTAATAATTTTGGGATCCTTTATAGCTTGCTGTTTTGTCTGTATCAAAGCCCTGTGTAAAAGGCTGTACTTTGACCTGTGTTTGCTATTATCAGGTTGAGAACAACACTCCCTCAGACTGACAAGGGGTCATTTTACTGATGTAGAAAAGAAAATAGAAATTCCAAGGATTTGTATAGTTCTTCTATACAAAACCTTTGAAAACTTTGTACTCAAAAAGAGGAGAGTTACATCATATTTTAAACAACTTTTTCTAAAAGAGGGGTCCACTTATTTTGAATAATATTAAACTGTTAAAGTAAAATGTGTTAACATAGTTAAAGTCCAGGAATATTACAAAAATTCTTGGACATGTTTTGACCATTTAATACCAGATAAATATATAGTTCTTTGAGAAAATATGAGCCCTTTTGTACAAACAAACATATTATAACTTATATTGATCCCTTATAAAACATGTAAAAGGGATATTTATAACACTAAGGGGTTGCCCCTAAACTGATTATGACTTGGATGGAGAATTGTCTCACTGTCAGTCACACATACATAGACCAGATTTAATTATTTCTTGGTGAACAGGGAAAAAATACTTCAGAAATTAAAGAAATGTCAAAGTACAAGTGATAAATCAAGTTTTAATATTGTCAAAACCTACTATTTTATGTTTACAAAAAAAAATATGACGCTCACCTTTACTTTTCAAGCTTCGCCTCAAAAAATTGCAAATTAAATATTTTTTTTTTTAAATTTTCAAATCGCTCGCTCGCTCCAAATTTTGGAGTCAAAAAATCTGTAGAACAAGAAATTAAATTGGTGTGGCCTTGTTACATATTTTTTAATTTTTTTTATCGATTTCAGTATAAAAACAATATACATGAGTGTCTTCAAATATGAAATTTATTTGTATTCGGCACAAAACAGGGGAAATGCTCGGTAGAACCTCGCATTTCCCCCGTTTCTAAGCCTCATACAAATAAATTTCATATTTCAAGACACTATATCTATATTGTCTAAAGGTCATATTAAAACTAAAAAATTTTGCGGGAAAATGGTGAAATTGGATGAAATGCCTTTCCAAGATACATATAGTGACAAATAGTATGATACCTAATAAACATATCATATCACATAGCAAAAGACAACTTTTTTTTAAGAATGGCTGCTATTACATATTTGTTACCATGGAAACCAGTATTCACGGCTGGTAATCTACACACACAGAACATTTGGTTCTGCAATGAAAACCGTGAGAGGATTTTCCGGTTGTGCTTGAGTGGAGTAATTTTCATCGCTTCAAAAGGTATGTACATTTCTAAATCTCAATTTTCTTATTCAACTGATCAAAATATTGAAAATCAGAGAATGCTATGCTGTGGTGAATACTTTAACGAAGAGATACATGTATCATTTACTGTTGTACGTAGAGTACAAAATCAGTTGCTCCACGAGAAATAGCCTTAAAAAGTGACATTTCAATTTTTAAATGGTTCTATTTATAGACCTACAAGTTAAAATTAAGGTTTTTTTGGGGCAATTGGAATGTTGTTTTTGGCGGCGTGTACGCTGTCCGGTGTTGATAGACGTCTTAATAATTCCAAAAAATACATTTTTTCATTAAGTCATGCGTGAGGGGATCGGTTCTGATTGAGGACATCGTGAATGCGTGAGGGGAGGTACAAACATTTTTTTTAATCTTTGGCTTTGTGACTTTTGTTGACTCAATAAATGTGATCAATGCTGATTAAAAGCACAGATTTATCCTTATACTTTAATAGATAAAAACTGGTCACTGATTCAATGACATCAAACTATTAATTGTTTGTTCAATTTAAAAAAAATGCCATTGTTCAAAGGAAAAAGGAAAAGAAGACTGAAATGGAATCTCTACAAAAAGCCATGGAGATACAAGTTATCCCCGCCCTCGAAGCGAACTAAACCCTCTGGGAGTAGTCCTGTCGTCAAATATACGTCACAGAGATCACCACATATATTTAAGAAAAGTATATCGCCGATCAAAACTTCAACACCTATATATATTAGACGTAATCTGTTCACCCAAAATCACGAAATTTTCGAAAACAAAAATGGCAGATCAGCAGAATTTTTTATTCAGGAACATCGATGAAAGCCTAGATAATCTCGAGGAAGACCATAAGGAAGAGCATGTATTAGACAACGAAGAAGATATAGAAGAAGACCACGTAGTACACCACGAGAAAGACCACATGGAAGACCTTGAGGAAGAATATAAAGTTTTTCAAAGTGCTTTAGATAAACTCTCAGACGTAGGGAAAAGGGAAAGATTTTTGATTTTTTTTTCCATTAGTACAGAGTGGGCCTTTTCCTTTTAAACAACATTGCATTCGACCTGTTTTTGGACATTGTTGAGTAGTTTGAAAAGGACAATTCCAGACGAATGAGATACTCAACAACATCTCTGCAGTATTTTTGGTTATCATTGACAACATTTTTTCTTTTAATTCTTCGTGAAACATATTATTAAACCTAGGTTCCCACAATTTATTTCATAATTCAATCTCATAATTTTTTCTAAGCACTGTTTTTTCATGAACAATGTAGCCTTATTTAGGTAAGTTTCAACGACTCATAGCTTGAATATAACAAAATGATTTGTACTTCCCCTCACGCATTCACGATGTCCTCAATCAGAACCGATCCCCTCACGCATGACTCAATGAACAAATGTAGTTTTTAGAATTATTCAGACGTCTATCAACACCGGACAGCGTACACGCCGCCAAAAACAACATTCATACCCTTTGCCATAAAAAAAAGACTAAATTTAAACTTGTAGGTCTGTTATTAAAACCACTTCAAAATTGAAATGTCACTTTTTGAGGCAATTTCTCGTGGGGCAACTGATTTTTTAGAAGTTCAACTCTACGTACAACAGTAAATGATACATGTATCTCTTTGTTAAAGTGTTCACCACAGCATAGCATTCTCTGATTTTCAATATTTTGATCAGGTGAATAAGAAATTGAGATTTAGAAATGTACATACCTTTTGAAGCGGTGAAAATTACTCCACTCAAGCACAACCGGAAAATCCTCTCACGGTTTTCATTGCAGAACCAAATGTTCTGCGTGTGTAGATTACCAGCCGTGGTATTTGAATATGAAATTATTAATTTTAATTATAAATGATAAAATATGATAAGAAGCCTTAAATTAATAATTTTTATATGATACCTACATATCAAAACTAATCATAATTTTTTTTTAGTGACAATATTAATACGATAATTTATCATTTTTCATCAATCAAAATATTCAAAAAAATAATAGTGAATTACGACACAAACTTGTAATTTTTCTTATGCATGGTAATTCATACGTGAAATTATGTGTAGTCAAATAGTTCCAATCCCCCTGAATGATAAACAAGAACAATATATGAATTTTAATACTATTGATAAACTATATAAAATCAGGTGATCTAAACATTATAACCATGTTAACACAGGACAAAACTAGCATAAATCGATAAATTGAAGACTTACTGTGTGTTTGGTTTTGGATTAGTCTTGTGGTGAATATCATTCCATGTGACAACTCCAGTCTTTCCAGATGTTGTAGAAGTACCAATGGTAAATACCAATTTTCTTTTAAAAGCAACTTCCAAAAGTTTTAAAACCATTTTACCTTTCTTATTCTCAGGTAGATAAGCTGTTCTGGTTATGCCTTCAAAGTATCTACCAGGATTTGGATGTTCTTGCTGTGAACAAAAAGTGTAATCTTGCTTAGTTACATCTGTTATCTTTTCTAAAATAGGACTGGGACTTCTTTTAAACAGAGTTTACTGTGTATAGTGTTGTGTGTTTGTTTATTTCTAAAGTTGGCTAGAGATATATTGGGAGGGTTGAGATCTTACAAAAAACTCCCATGCATTTTCCCACCTGTGCAAAAGTCAGGAACCTCCAACTATTCCACTCACACTATCATTTTCTATGTTCAGTGGACCGTGAACTCTAATTTGGCATTGTAGAAAGATTATATCATATGGAACCTGTGTACTAAGTTTAAGTTTTCAACTTATCAAAAACTACTTAGCTCTGTATAAGTTTCATAACTAGTGGTTAAGGCAAACTTAATTAAAGTTAGAGAATGGAAACGAACAATTCAGCAATTTTTCCATTTGTAAAGGGCATAACTCTAGATCAGTATAAGTGATGTCTCAAAAAATCAAACTTGATCAGTGATTATATCAGTGTTATACTGCAATAACCATTGTGTTTAAGTTTCATAAAATTTAGTAAAGGCAAACAAAAGATAGAGAACAGAAAAATAAAAAATAAATCAGCAATTTATCCATTTAGAAAGGGACATAACTCTAGAACGGTAAAGACGAAACAACCAAAGTTTTAGTTTGATCTGTATTTTGTGGTAATAGGCATTGTTTGTAAGTATCATAACATTTGGTTGAGGCGAACTAAAGTTAGAGAATAGAAACCAACTTGCGGACATTTTAACAGACAAATGCACAGGCGGACAATTGTACAACTAAATTTGTTT